>CANTUR010000249.1:0-487500 GCA_947683625.1 Mallotus nudiflorus
AACGTCGATCAAAGTAAAGCTACTAGTGCTGCTAGCAGTACTGGTACTCCAAATAATTGACAAAGAGCGAAACATGGATGTTATTGGCGAATGATATGTGACGAAGGAGAGCAATTATGGTGTTACCAAGGATTTTGACATGCAAAGAGAAGCCATGAGAGCTTGAAACTCGCCGGAGAAAGCAGCCAGAGGCAACAGTTATATCCCTAATTTCTTTGAAGTTTCAATGTCCTGTCGCCTTTTTTTTTAAAAAAAAAACAGACTAAAAAGACAGCTCAGTTTTGTGTCAAGGTGGGCTAATTGTACAGTCCATATAGCCAGCCAAGAATTATTTCAACATTCAAGAATCTCCCGACTTTAGATATATGCGTAGGGCCCCTTCTAAAAATAGGGCCCCATTTTGGGGCCATATATAAATATATTTTCTAAAGTTGGTCACTCTATTTTATTTATAAAATAAAATTTATTTTTTAAATAATTATTATTAAATATGTAAAATAAATTTTATTCAATAGTATTAAAAGTAAATATAAATTTTAATTTATTCATCTCTTTTTTATGTTGTATTTTGTTATTTTTCAATTAAATCATTTGCTAGATAATTTTATTTTTATATTTAGATTTAAAAGATATTTAAAAGTTTATTATGTCCTAATCAAAGCTAAAATAAGAGGAAAGAGATAAAGAAAGATCACTACCTCCTTTTAACTAATTAAATTTTATTATAATCTTTTAAAATTTATATATTTACTCTCTCTCACCAAAATTTAGTTGATTGCTCCATACTTCAAATACAATAAATTAAATATATGTATAATTTTTTAGTTGAAAATTTTTAAATTTTACCCTTTTAAATATTGGTCCTAATATTGAATTATTTTGTAATTTATTTAATTTTAACGGTAAAAAATAGTTAAATATCTAAAAATAATAGTTAATTGATAGTTTTAAATCTAAAAAAAATAATAATAATTTTTATTTAGGGCCACAAATACCTTTGAGCCAGTCCTAAGGAGATTATTGGTGAGCTAAAAAAGTATCAACCGAAAGTTGATGCCAAAGTTTTTTTTTTTTAAAAAATCGACGCCCAAAATCAATCTTATGCTAGTTCAATTATAAATAAGTGAAATCTTATGATGATAACAAGTAAAGGCCATGCTTATATATATGTATATAAGCTGGAACTCTAATTCACATTTCTATGGTGATTTGGAGAATGATAAAATATTACCTTCAAAATTGAGATTAGGATGGCTGATATGTTGTGGATGGATATGGGATACATGGTCCTTCTATTATGTTATAAGAGTTCTTGCCTTTTTGTAACCAAGCTACTTCATTAACACATATGCTATATAGGTTTCAAGGAGATATACTTAACACATATGCTATATGGGTTTCAAGGAGATATACTTATGATTAACATATATGTACTTTTGTTTTATATTCCTGAAAAGATGATAGATTTGCTACCATTTTTTTTAACAACGTAAGTATTTTCATCAATTTATAAGAGAATTACAACATAAAGGCCCATTGAATAAAGACTCATGGATCAAGTACAAGACAAGAAGCCCATAACAAAGTCTACTAACTATTGTAAGGGAATTAACCCTGAATTGTTGAAGAGAGATGGGGAGGAGGCTACAGCTAAAACTGATTTAAGGGAGGATTGAACATCCCGATTGTTTTTTAACTTGAAGGAAGATGATTCCCTAGAGTGTTGAAGAAAACATAAACCGATCCATGAGAAATCTTTAGCACATCCAATAATGTTAGGCATAATTCCTTCTAAGACTTTCTTATGCTTTTATGAAGAAGAGGATTTCCACCATAAACATAGATGAAGAAAGATCCAGGTAAAACAGAGAGGAGCTGATATGCTTGGCCTTCTGCATAAAAATTAAGCAAATCCACACGTAAACAACATTGCTATATATAACTATCTAGGCTATTATTATTCATTATGAAAATAGATTATAAACAGAGAAGGAAAATAGAAAAGAGCAAGGATGATTGCTGTTTAAAAACCAACAATCACCCTTATGAAAACTATGGCTATGAATAGACTCAACATGGCACTATTTACTAAGAGAAAACTATTGCTTGGTAGATTTGCCACTATTTGATAGATACTTCCACAGCTTATAAAGGCCTTACATCTTTTATGTTCCTTTAGGTTTGTCTTTTTTTTTTTATTATTACTTTTGGTTAGGGATAGAGAGGGTGTGGATGGAAGGAAAAAGAAATCTTGGAATTTTAGTTGAAATTTTTATATTGAAAAATTACAATTTAATACAACAAAACAACTCATCGTTTAACCTCTCTTAATTGAGGGGCTTAAAATCTTTGTTTTTAAAATTTTTTTTCTTAAATGCTCCAAAAATTTCTTTAATGGCAAATGTGCTCCTCAGTATAAACATTAGTAACAAAAATGCACCTTTGCCCTAAATTAAAATGAAATTGAAAAAATTCTACTATGTTTGAACATTTTTATTTGACATATAGTACTAAAAATTGCAATCTTTTCAAATTTTGTGAACATATGCCTAACCTTAAAATTTAGCAAAACTAACCCTATTTAACAAATTATTTACAATTTTAGCACAATTAAAATCTAGTCAAAATAAGAAAAGTAAAAAACATACGTGGCATCTAATGTGAAATAGCTAATTTTTATTTTTGTGAATTCTACGTTCACATCATTTAAATACTAATTATAATAGTTAGTTAGACTTCAGCCATATTAATTTTTAAAATATATAAAATGGGAATGAAACATTTATTTAATTTGAAAAAACGATGTTTATCTTATTTTTACTTAGTTTAAAATGGGAATGTCAAGTTTAATATTATTAAGAGTTTGATGATTAATTTTTTTTAAAATTAGTTTAATTTATGATAAATTAGCAATTGTATATAAATGGAGTCAATTTTAAGAAAATAAGAGTATATAAATTGAGTCAATTTTAAGAAAATAATAGTATATTTTTAAAATATTAGATGAGTAATAATATAATAATTCAAATTGAAAATATTTGTATTTCAGCCTTTTATATTAAATTACTTTAGAATTAGAATTATAAATTTAAATTTGTAATTGCCTTAGAGGGGGGAGGGGGGTGAATAGAGCTTTTGAATATTTAAAATAAAATTAAAAAGGTTTAAGCAAGATTTAAAGGAAAATTAAGAGAAAGGGCACACAAATTTAAGGAGTTTGATTCACAAAGGAATCTACGTCTTATTTAATTTAGCGCCAAATTAGGATTTTCAATCTTCATACTAATCTTATTAACAAAGATTGAGATTACAAGAGTTTCAAGGCTCAACTCTAAACTATACACAATAAGGTTATACAAGGCTTATCTCTAACAAAAAAATCTAAGTGTTTTGATTATTAAACACTTAAACCAATTTCTTTAGAAATATACCTCACTTCCCTTCTAATCTATCCTAAGAATTAGATGAAGTAAAAGTCTTATTTCCAACACACAACCAACTCTCACAAGAGTTAATTAATCATAAAGAAAGTAGATGAAAAAAAGTTAATGCTCAATGAATGCTAAAGAGAGAATTTTGATATTCAAAGTTTGTAACTTCTTAAAGAAACTCCAAAGCATTTTTATATAGCTTGAGCATAAAGAATTTGGTTGTTAGAGCCATTAATAGCTTCTCCAAGCTCTCTTCTTCAACATTTAATGAATTTCAGCTTTTTGCAGTCGAACTACTGCTTATGGTCATGAGGGCAGTGTCTAACTCTTGACCATTAAAATATTTGACTGTTGGAGTTAGAAAGAGTCATTAAAGGTTGTTAGGGAGCCCCTCACAAGTGGCTCACGATCATGAGCGACTCAAAATTTTGGCTCGCTTGAGAGGCTTAAGGCAGGCGGTAAAGGGCCTACTCGTGAGCCCCCTTATAATATGGAGGGTGGCTTATAAGTAGTCACATATAGACATAAAAATTGACTTTCCTTGAGTCCTTATGCATTCAAATTGATTGGGGCTTTGTATAGATTGATATTCTTCATTGAATTATATATAAATAGTCTTTTAAAAGCATTATATATCCTCAAACTTGAGTGAATAATTTGATCTTTGAATAAAAGCCCTACACACTTAAATGAGATAATTAACAATCCAAATTGCTTGTCAAAGTCAAAATTAAAGGGGTTGATCATGAAAATGGTCAATAATCTCCCCCTTTTTGGCTTTGATAATCAATTTGATAAAAAAAAAAATAAAGTGTGTAATGTGTGCTATAAAAAGCTCCCCTTTTCAATTTTAATTAATGCAATATGTACTCCCTCTTAATATATGTATAAATTCAAAGAATAAAATTCATAAATTGCATATTTATTGTCTTGCAAGAATTTGTAGGAAATTATAAATATAAATAAGGCATTAAGCATAAAGGAGGGAACATAATGCTACAAGGAAATATATTCACCAAACATAAAACATAATAAGATATAATTTCATTAAGCACTAACAAAGCACATAATACTAGCATAACATATAATAAGACATAATAATAATAAGATCACACACTCTACTTATCCCCTTTTGTCAAAGAGCAAAAAGGGAAGAGAGACAATGGTAAGAAACCAAAGATAAATTAGTAACTAGGAACTAAAATAAATTGAACATGACAAAATACTAAAAATAAACTAAGCATAAACTGAAAACTAAGCATCATTACCATCCTAGGGATCTCAAAAAGAGGGAGGAGGAAAAGGAGGAGGCCATGAGGATTAGATGTTATGATGAGCATATAATTAATGAATGTCATACTCCATGTGATCCATGTGATGCTCAAAGTGATTAAGTCTAGTGTCTACTTGATTAAACCTAACTTCAACAATAAAGAGGTGATCAAAGAAACCTCCAACCTAAGTGGGTTCATCATCAACTCCTTGAGAGAAAGAACATCCTCTTGCTCCTTTAAGGTGGTGCTTGAGGTTGAGAAGGAACTTGCTCTTATGGGATTTCTCCTCCAAGGCCAACACCTTCAAGCCCCAAATTGCTAGTTTGCTTAGTGTCCTCCAAATCTTGGGCAGGATCTTCATTAATCTTTTTATCCCCCTATTCATCCTTCCAAACCCATAAACCACTAATAAGTTTGAATTATCTAGAGTTTTTCAAAAGATTTTTATCAAGAAAGGAGGGAGGCATAGAAGGAACATGGTTCAAGTTAATCCCAAAGTAGTTGGCAATTCTAGTGATTATGCCATTAACATATAGGCTACCACTAACATTATCACTTGCCAATCATAAATGCCATTAAAGCCACCTCTTTAACTTAACATCCATATATTCAATAAAGCATCAGATTAAGAATAAGTCATTAAAATAGATTGCCTCATTGCTAAGGCCTTTTGCATGAAAAGAGTAAGTTATGAATCTATACGCATACCAAAGAGCCTTTAAAGAGAAAAGTGAGGATTTTGTGTGTCCCACCATAAAAGCCTTAGAATTAGGCTTAGCATGTTGAATCCAAAAATTGTGAGGGGACCAAAGGGTGTTAGGAGAGGTAAGACCACCTTACTTGAACCCAAAAATATCATTAAGTTGTTGAGAGGTTAAAAGCTTATCTCTACCCCCAACCTAAACCTCAAACTATCTAAAGGGTTATTGTCATTAATGAATTGAATCAGTAAACAATAGGTTGAGAGAAATTCATGAACAAAAGAAGGATAAATAGGAATGGCTTCAAAAGTAAAATTATAAAAACCCACCCTTTCAAGTATGGCTTTGATTTCTTTATAGCATCCCATCTTCTTTAGAGTGGCTTAAGACATGTATTTGGAAGAGATGATTTTTCTCTTACTAAATTATGTCATCCTTTGACTAACTTAAGTGGATGAGTAGGAGATAGGAGGAGTTTTCTTAGGTTGCTCTTTAGTGACCCTCCTAGAGGAAGAGGGAATCTCTTAGGGTGTCTTCTTTTTGGGAGCCATGGATGAGTAAAAAAACATAAAGAGAATTAAAGTAATGAAGGGACTTATGAAAGAGAAGAGAATAGTTGAAGAATTATAAAAAATTTTAATGTAAATTAAATGAGAGCATAAGAGGGGTTTAAATAGGAAAATAAATTAAGGCAAAAATAATCAATTTTGGTAAAAAACAATCAACAAATTGTAAGTTACCATTTTTTATTGAAGACTAGGATTGGGAGCTACAATTTTAATAAAATTGTAACTTCTCATTTGTCAGTGTGCTCCTCATGAGCGGCTCACAATTGTGAGCGTCGCTCATGAGGGGCACTGCCCACTAACATGACGCAACATCACGAGTTGTTGTAGCCTTTGCAATAGCTTGTGATGAAAGAGCTCCCATGCCCCTGAACTTTTGAAAAAGATGCAATTATGCCCTTAAAACTTGACAATTAGGTTCTTATAGATGAAATTGACACTAAATTAAGGCATGATTAAATGCAAACAAGAGTAAACCAAAACTAGATAGCATTAATTTAATGTAATTGAGAATGGAAATGGGAAAATTAATAAATTTGCTAATTTTAAATGATTAATTAATGGAATCAAGTTCAATAATTAATCATTAACTAGCAAATAAAGAGATAAAATTTTATATATTAGAATCAATAATATATGCTAACTTTAAATAGTGGAATTATTGAATATAATTTCAATAATTAATTATTAGCTAGCAACAATTCTAAGAAAATCACAAGTGAAGTGCCAAATTAATGAAAAGAAAAGAAATTTAATACGATAAATCATACAAATGGGAAACTTTTTAAGTAAAATAAATTTGCTAATTTTAAATAATTAATTAATTGAATGAATTTTAATAATCAATTAATTCAAGACGAATATCACCATTTTGCACATGATCACGCAAAAAATGATGTTTAATGTCTATATGCTTGGTTCTAGATTGTTGAATGGGTTCTTGTTAAGATTTAGGGCACTTATATTGTCACATTTAATTGGAATATGATTAAAATCCATACCATAGTCCATTAGTTATTGTTTTTGCCATAAGACTTATGAGTAACAAAAACTTGCTACCATATATTCTACTTTGGCAGTGGACAAGGCAATAGAGACTTACTTTTTACTAAACCAAGAAACTAAGTAATTTCCTAAAAATTGGCAAGTTCCAGAAGTGCTCTTTCTATCTGATAAACTACCAGTAAAGTCTGCATTCAAATAACTAACCAGGATACCAAAGTCCTAAATGCAAAGTTCCACTAAGATATTTACAAATTCTTTTAATGGCATTTAAATGAGACTCCCTAGGACATGATTGAAACTTAGCACACAAGAATACAACAAACATAATATGCGGCCTACTTTCTATTAAATAAAGAAGGGATCTGATCATACCTCTATAACTCTTTTCATTTATTAGTTTGTCATTGTCATCCGAGTTTGGTGGTGGCGCTCATAAGAGTCTTGCTTGACCTAGCTCCAACCATGCCAAAATTTTTGAGAATGTCCTTTGTATACTTGGTTTGGTTGATAAAGATCCCATCCTTATATTTCTTGATTTGAAGTGCAAGGAAGAACTTGAGCTAACCCATCACGCTCATCTTAAATTCTCCTTACATTAGCTTTGAAAATTCCTCACACAAGCAATGATTAGTAGCACCAAATATAATATCATCAACATAGATTTGAACAATGAGTAAGTCATGCTTGGATTTCTTTATGAAAGAGTTATGTTAACCTTTCCTTTAGAGAATCCTTTCTCTAATAAGAAGTTGCTCAACATTTCATACCAGTCTCTAGAAGCTTACTTCAATTCATGTAAAGCCTTTGATAGCTTAAACACATGATTAGGAAAGTCAAAACTTTCAAAACCCTGAAGGTTGTTCAATGTAAACCTCTTCTTTAATAAAGCCATTTATAAATGAACTTTTAACATTCATTTAAAAGAGTTTAAAATCCATGAATGATGAAAATGCAAGTAGCATTTTAATAGCTTCTAACCTTGTAATGGGGGCAAAGGTTTCATCATAACTAATGCCTTCCTTTTGATTATAACCTTTAGCTACCTGTCTAGCTTTGTTCCTAGTTATGACACATTGCTTATTCATTTTATTTCTAAACAGCATATAATAGGATGATGTTTAGGTCTAGGAACCAAGGTCTAAACCTTATTTCTCTCAAATTGATTTAACTCTTTTTGCATAGTAAGGACCCAAAATTCATCATTCAAAGCATTATCAACATTTTTTAGCTCAATTTGAGAAATAAATTCTAAATTAACAATGAATTTAAGTTGAAATATAGTAGTTACCCCCTATGTAATATTAAGAATGATAAGATTTTAAGAATTGCCCTTTTGAATTGCCAATCATCCTTCAAGGTGGGTTGAGATATCCCCTTACTATCCTCCTTGCTTAAACCTTCTAGCTCTAAAGGTTTGTTAGCATTTTCTTCTTAAATGTTCATATCCAGAAGCTCATCTACAATATCATCAACCCTACAAATATCCTTTCTAGGATCAAATGGGTTAAACTTATCAAATACAACATGCATTTACTCTTTAACCACTAGAGTTCTTTTATTAAAGACTCTATATGCCTTGTTAGGGGTGGTATAGCCTAGGAAAATTCCTTCATCGGCTTTAGAGTCAAATTGTCAAAGGCTTTCCTTAGTGTTTATTATAAAGCACTTGCATCCAACACTCTAAGATATGAGATTTTAGGTTTCCTATTGTTCCAAAGCTCATAAGAAGTTTTATTTAGAATTGGTGTTTTAAAGACTTTATTTTCTATGTAACAAGAAGTGTTAATGGCTTTCACCCAAAATTTTAGAGGTAGACTAAACTCATGAAGCATAGTTCTAGCCATTTCCACTAGAGTCCTATTTTTCCTTTCAACTACCCCATTTTGTTGAGGAGTTCTAGGAGAAGAAAAAGTATGTGAAATTCCATTTTCATTGTAAAAGGTTTTAAAGAATTCATTTTCAAATTTGGTTCCATGATCAGTTCTAATATTTGAAAAACAAAACCTTTTTCTTTTTGAAAAACTTTTAAAAGTCTTAAAAGCATTATTCTTATGGGCAATGAAACACACCCAAATATATCTAGAGTAATCATCAACCAAGACATATGCATAGTGCATTCCACCTAAACTAGCAACTCTAGTAGGACCAAATAACTCCATTTGAATAAGTTTAAGTGGCTTAGAAATGGACACTACATTCTTGAGCTTAAAGGAATAATTAGATTGTTTTCCTTTTTGACAAACATTACAAGGCTTGTCTTTAGTGAACTTGAGTTTGGGTAATCAAACTACAAGTTCATGCTTACTAAGATCATCCAAAAGCTCAAAGTTTGCATGTCCTGACCTTTTATGCCATGTCCATATGTCATAGGAAATAGACATTAAGCATTTAATGTCTTTATTATCAACTTTATTCAAGTCAATGATATAGACATTATTAACTCTTTCACCACTAAAAATTACTTTATTCATTTAAGCTACTAACAAAGCAATTTTTAAAATAGAAAGTGACTTTATTTTCTATGTCACACAATTGACTAATGCTAAGCAAATTATGCTTAAAACCATTAATAAGCAACATATGATGAATATACAAGGATTGAGGGTTACTAATTTCTTCAATGCCTACTATCTTTCCTTTAGTATTATCTCCAAATGTAGCATAATCTCCATCCTTAGCATCAAGCTTATTGAATTGCTCCTTATCTCCTTCCATGTGTCTTGAACATCTACTATCAATATACCACTTGCTCTTTGCTCTTGTGGACTTCAAGCATACCTATATGACATAGTTTAAACATTCTTTTGAACCTAAATCTTAGTTGGTCTTGGTTGGTTAGTCTCAAAGTAATCCAAAGGAAGCAATTGTAAGTGTAATCTTCTATAGAAGCACACATTGCTAATGTAACCTTTGGTCATGCAATAGAAATATTTAACATTGGCAAATTTATTTATTTTATGAGCATATGATTGCCAAGTATTTAAAATATGCCTTTTGTGTTGTGGTTGTGTGGGATTCCTAAAGGTCTTTTATGCTTTAGGAGGACAGTGAGACATGCATTGATAATGGCATTGTCCATTGTAAGGTGATTATGTAGCATGCTTAGGAGTGTTGTATCTAGTGTACATGTAAGCATATCTAGGTTAGAGCTTTTTGGCTTGAACTTTAGCCCTTTGTGTCAATGAAGGTTGAGTCGTATTAGACTTTCCCTTATCATTTGACACATGAGACCTTTTAGCTTTGAAAGCTTGAGTCTTAAAAGGTTTATAGGTAAAAGGAGTAGAATCACATGAAACCTTAACAAAGTTAATGTGAGATGATGATGAGGAAGACATTCCATTTATATATCCAATTCCATAAGTGTCCATATAGAATTTTTTTAGAGTTAAGAAGGCTATCTAAAGTCTTTTTTCCTATTTTGAATTTAGAAAAAGAATTCTTTAACTCTAGGACCTCTATAAAAAGCTTAAGATTTTCATCATTAGCTCTTTTGAGTTGGTCCTTTAAGGAATTAGAAGATTTTAAATCATTAGCAAGTTTTTTATTAGACTTAATAAGTTTAGTAAAATCATTTTTCAAGCTTTCAAATTCCTTAGATAAGTAAAATAACTTATGCTTGTAAAGCTTCTTTTTAAAGAGCATGCTTTTACATTTAAGCATCAGTTTACTCATAATAGAACTCTCATAATCATCATCATCATCCTTATCATCATCTTCATAATCACCACAAGAAGAATAAGTAGTAGATGGTACCTCATTTTTGTCTTCAATAGCCATGAAAAAAGGTTGGCCACTTTTTATTGCTCCTCTTCCTTTTTCGATTCGAAGTATTCATCCCATAAAGCTTTATAGGCCTTCTTTCTATCCTTTGCTCCCTTGTTTTTAAATATGAATTTAGGGCACTCACTTCTAATATGTTAAGGTTTCTTGCATTCATAGTAAGTAACCCTCTTGTTGTAATGCCCACTTAATGCATTTGCATTTATTTGCATAACATGTATATCATATAGATATGAAAAATTTCATGCAATATATATGGTATTAATTCTAATATTAAATAGGAAAAGATTATAAATGTTTACAATTAAGTCCATAACAAAAATTAAAAAGTTAAGGATTTAAATTGGTTAATAATAGCAAAAATAAAAGGGCTTAAATTGGTTTTGTTGTTGTTGTTGTTATTGTTATTATTATTATTAATAAAAATTGGTACGTGGCTAAAAGGAAGAAAGGAAGAAGATAATCCTTATCTTTCTCTTCCTCCTCCTCCTCCTTCTCCTTCTTCTTCTTCTTCTTCTTCTTTTTCTTCTTCATATTCAACTTCTTAAAAAAAAAAGAAAGCTAAATTTTTGAAGTAAATTGAAGGTTTAAAAATTTATTTCAGAGCACAATCTTCATCTTCAAAGCCTTAAATGTTTATTTGGTAAGTGATTTTAATATTTTTTGTTGAGTTAAGCTAGGGTTTATAAAATGAAAAATTCGAGTTCTAACAATTTAGTTTTTCATTCATATTTTTTTGATCATATCTTAAACTATAAAGTTTCAAATTTAGTATTTTTTAATAATATAAAACTTTGAAGAGTTATCTAAAACTATTCCTTTTTAGCTCGATTTGATTCAGACTCTATATTAGTGTAATAAAAGGAAACATTTTATTGCTTGGTTTCCATCGTTGGTCTGAGTAAGGTGGATTGTTTCATAGAAATCTTCATCTATATACCTTCAATTAAAGCAAAATCAATATTAAATCACTCTAAACACTTAAGGTTAATAACTTGAAAAGTTTCATTTTGATATATATTGTATATAATTATTGGTGAATTTTTAAATTCACCCTATTAAATCTATTATAGTTGGTAGCTTCATAAGTTTAGGTAGTTTAGTGATTTTATTATGCTCGAAGAGGTTCTATTATTATTTTTTTTGGATATTTAAAAGCAAGTGAATTATGATCTATTTCAGCTAAACCAAATGGAAATGAGGATGTTATACAAGTAAATGTAAGCAAAGAGAAGGAAGTAATAAAGGTAAGTGAATAACTTACTATTCTATTTGAAAATAACACCTAAAATAAATAATTATAAGTTTATTTGTTATTTTGGTTGATTAAGAGGAAAATATGTGTTATAATTGATATATGATATTTTTTTTTATCATTGTGTTGATGGTTGATTATTTTTGAGATGAGATTGTACATATGAAAGAGGTTGTACTTGAGAATGATGGTTGCTGAATTCGAGTGTCCTGTTTATATAAGAAAAAAATACTTGTTAAAGCTATATCTAGAGTTTTATAACTCTGAATGGGGTTCTGTTTAATCCTATAAGAACTTGGAGATGTCACTTACAAAATTGATAGAAATAGAGAAAACTTAATTTTGTTGTCTTGATGGTCAATTTGAGCAATACTTTTTATAGCTTAGTCTTTTTATGATAGAATGACTATGATGGGTTGTTTTAAATGTTTCTCCTTCTATACATATCCAATTGATGTGAAATTAGTTGCAAATTAATTTAGACTTATAATTTTATTGATATAGAAAATGTTACTTTAATATTCATAATGTGGAATTTTTTATGTATTTTTGAATTTACACTATCAAATATGCCATATTGAAATATGGTATATTTATGGTATATCTTGGGTATATTATTATTCTTATTATTATGAGAATGTTAATTGTTTAATGGAAAATGTGATGTATATTTAATTATAAGAAATATGGTTGGATGAATATAAGGACATAATGTTACTTGTGAATGAGGCAATGTTGTGTGTGTTAAGGAATCCCATTGAAATGCCATAATAAGGCTAAAGAAATAACTGGTACCAAATTATGACAGGCTATGTACATACAGGGATCTTTGAATAATTGAAAAGAAGTAATTTTATATATATCATTTACAAGTTCATTGTTGTCTAAAAGAAAATACTATGATGCTATGATTATGTACATATTATAAATGCATAGTTAAATATTGAATGGATCGATACTTGATAATATTACATGTTTGAATAAGTTATTTTTCATAGAAAATTATGTTATTTATTTACTAAGCTATAGGCTCACTCCTTTGCATTATTTTTCAGGACTAGAATAACTGTAGTCTATCTTGAAGAAACATTTGTATCAATTATAGTAACATTGTGTCAAGTGGGTCAGTCGGAGGTCATTTTCAGTTTTCTATATTGTAACATGCTTAGTAAATTTTCATATTTTGTACTAAAGCCAATGTATTGTTTATAAATAACATAAGGATAGATGTGAACTGTTTGACCTTGTAAGCTTTTGTGGTGTGTGATATGTGCTATTATATAAATAATCTTTTATATATATTTACTTATGAAAAAAAATTTGATATTAATGGTTATATTATTTATTAGTCACATGCATACAATGTATGCCTAGCATCCTTAACAGGTGTCACACTTAATGGTATCAAAGCATGGTTTAAAATCCCTTGGGATAGAACTGTGAATGCATATACACATGTTAAGAATACATGTAGGTGTTAAAAAATAATAAATAATAATATTTAAATTAATTGAGACTAAGCGTTTGTATTTTGCATAAGATGAGTACAGAGGGTCCGAGAGAGAATCCTACTGACCCAAGTGTGTCTGAGTCTGTGCATTGAGTTGAGCTTGCAAATGCACCACCACAACCAACCCAGGAATTACCACCAGTAATGCAATAATTTCTTAAGACTTTACAGAGTTAGTCGGGTAGCCAATCAACCAGTTCAACAATGAATAATGCAACCAATAGCAGAAGTTAGAGAAACAGAGGCTAGAGACAAAACTTATGATAGACTGAGAAAACAAAGGGCTATAGAATTTTAGGGGACCATTTATCCTGAGGTAGCATAGGAATAGTTACTAGAAATAGATAGGGTGCTGGATAGGCTGGATTGCACACCAGAGCAAAAACTTAAATATGTTGCATCGTTGTTGAGAAAATCAACTTTAGATTGGTGGGATATAATTCCAGGAAGTAGAAACAAACCTATGACTTTGACTTGGGATGACTTCCTTAGGGAATTTACAAATAAATACACACCACCAATGTATAGAGATTGAAAGAAAATGGAGTTTCTGAGCTTGGAACAGGGAAATATAAGAGTATCAAAATATGAGATGCAATTCTCTCGGTTGTCAAAATATGTATTAGAAGAAATGGCTACAGAGGATGCAAAACAAAGATAGTTTGAACAAGGTTTAAGAATGGATATTCAAGAAAAGATTTCTTTGAAGCCACTAAGTTACAGTGCTTTATTAGAGGCTGCATTAAGAGTGGAAGAGTGTTTAATTGAAAAAGATGCAATGTTTGTAAAGAAAAGAAAAGCGACAAGTGAGTATGGTAGTTCTGAGAGAAAAGGAAGAGATTTTTCTTTTGAAGGTTCTGGGTCTCAAGGGAGTAGATACTACAGGAGAGGGGTTAGCCATCAAAATATAAGTAGGTTTGCCACAGTAACTTCGAGTCGAGGCAGACAAGGTGGTTATAGTCAGAGCATAGTAGAGAGTAAGAGAGGTGAGGGAGCTGTTTCAACTAGCCAAGGATATAGTGCATCATATGCTAGATGTGGTAGGTTTCATAGTAGCGAGTATTGGGGACCAAAGCAGATACTTTGTTATTATTGTGGCAAGTTAGGGGATATAGCCAAATATTGTTAGAGTAAAAACTGAGCCAGTGAGAGTTAGGTGACAGGGCAGAGTAGTATAGGTAAAAATATGACTCAGGGAGGAGTAAGTAGAGGAAGAGGTAGAGGTAAAGGAATGGGATGAGGAAAAGGTTCTAATATGGTGTAGGCTGGATAGATAGGCCAACCTCAATAATCATTTCCCCAAGCTAGATTAAATGCAGTAATAAGACAAGAAGCACCTTCTGCATATAATGTTATGACTAGTATAACCTCTATCTATGGTTTTGATGCTTATACATTAATTAATCCAAGATCAACATGTTCATTTATTTCATATGAATTTGCATTGAAAAACCATAGCAATATAGAAACCTTGGGGTATAATATTTGTGTATCAATGTCTACTGGGGGTACTGTCACTGTAGATAGGATTGTCAAATCTTGTCCTATAGTAATAAATAGGAATACACTACATGCAAATCTAGTTGTGATAAAACTTAAGGAATTTAATGTTATTTTGAGAATGGATTGGTTATCTAAAAATCATGCTATAATGGACTGTCAAACAAAAGTAATGGTTATGAAGACCTCAAAACAAAGAAAAATAGTTTTTGTGGGTGAAAGAAAAAAATGTCCCAACTTGTTTAATTTCAGCTACTGATGCTTTCCATTTGATTAAAAAGGGGTGTAAAGCTTATTTGGCTAATGTGGTAGATGTATCCAAAGTTAGTCCAGGAGTGATGGATGTTCTAATAGTGAAGAAATTTGTAGATGTATTTCCAAAGGATTTACCAGGTTTACCTCCATATCGAGAGACTGATTTTGAGATAGAAACTATGCCTGGGGTAGCACTAATATCAATTGCACCATATAGAATGGCACCTTTAAAGTTGAAATAATTAAAGAAGCAGCCGGAAGAATTATTGGAAGAAGGATTTATTATAGTGAGTACATCACCATAGGGAGCTCTAGTGTTATTTGAAAAGAAGAAAGATAGCGATTTGAGATTGTGTATTGATTACAGGTAGTTAAATCGAGTTATCGTAAAGAACAAATATCCCTTGCCACGTATTAATCACTTGTTAGACCAGTTAAAAGGAGCAATTATCTTTTCCAAAATTGATTTAAGGTTTGGATATTGGCAATTGAGAATTACAGAGGCACATATACCAAAGACTGCATTTAGAACACGATATGGGCATTATGAATTTATTGTGATGCCATTTGGACTAACAAATGCACCTGCTACTTTTATGTCCTTAATAAATAAAATATTCCAGATGTATCTAGATTGATTTTTCATTATGTTTGTTTATGATATATTGATTTATTCTGAAACTTAAGAGCAGTATGAAGAACATTTGAGAATGGCATTGCAAATTTTGAGAGAAAGCAACTTTATGTAAAATTCAGTAAATGTGAGTTTTAGCTAGACGAGATTGCATTCTTGGGGCATATTATTTCTAAAAATGGTGTACAACATGATCCTTTGAAGATTATAGCTATAAAGTAGTGGGAACCCCCTAAATATGTATTAAAGGTACGAAGTTTTTTGGAATTGGCTGGATGTTATAAAAGATTTATAGAAGGATTTTCAATTATTACTAAACCATTAACGAACTTATTGAAGAAGAATGTGATGTTTAAATGGGATGTTAAATGTGAGAAAAGTTTTGAAGAATTAAAGAGAAGACTAATTTCTGCATCAGTTCTAACTTTGCAATCAGGCAATGGTGGATATATAATTTTTATAGATGCATTATAGCAGGGATTAGGATGTGTGTTAATGGAAAATGGAAAAGTTATTGCTTTTGCTTTTAGATAGTTAAGGAGTCATGAATTGAATTATCCGACTCATGATCTAGAATTTGTAGCAATTGTCCATGCTCTTAAAATATGGAGGCACTATCTATATGGAGAAACATTTCAAATTTTCATTGACCAAAAAAGTCTGAAATGTATTCCAACATAGAAGGAGTTGAATTTGAGACAAAGAAGGTGGATGGAGTTGATAAAGGATTATGATTGTACCATAGATTACCATCCGGGAAAAGCCAGAAGAGTTGTTAATGCTTTAGGTAGGAAAGCCATTGCGAGAAATGTTAGAATGACTTGTCAGGCAGTAAGGTCATTGGTAGAGCTTAGAACATTGCATGTAAAATTTGCATTTCGGGATGATATACTTATTACAAGTTTGCATGTCAAGCCCTTATTAGAGAGTAAAATTCAAGAAAAGCATATGAGTGATCCATATTTAAGAAAAATGAAGGGCATGATGCAATAAGGAAAGAATAAATAGTTTGCATTGAGGCACGATGGGATGTTGTTGATTAATGGACATATTTGTATTCCAAATATAAAGGAATTAAGAGAATAAATTTTGAATGAAGCCCATTATGCACTATATGCAATGCATCCTAAAAGCACTAAATGTACAGGGATTTACGACCTTTTTATTTATGGCCGACAATAAAGAAAGATACAACTGAATATATAGCAAAATATTTGACATGTCAACAAGTAAAAGCTGAACATCAGGCACCGGCTGGTAAACTTCATCCATTGTCTATTCTGGAGTGGAAATGGAAAAAAGTAATAATGGGTTTTGTTCTTGGATTGCCTCGAACCTGTAGGAAGCATAATGCTATATGGGTAATTATTGATCGACTTACCAAATCAGCACATTTTCTACCTATGCAACAAAGTGATTCACTGGACAAATTGTCTAGAATATATGTGTCAGAAGTTGTAAAACTACATGGTGTGGCAACATCAATTATGTCAGATAAAGATCCACAATTTACATCTCATTTTTGGGGAAGTTTACAAAGAGCTTTAGGAACAAAGCTACATTTCAGTACAACATTCCACCCCCAGACAAATGGACAATCGGAGAGGACAATTCAAATATTAGAAGATATGCTAAGAGTTTGTATGATTGAATTTAAAGGAACTGGGATGAGCATTTACACTTAATTGAATTTACTTACAATAACAGTTATCATTCAAGTATTGGTATGGCTCTATATGAAGCTTTATATGGCAAAAAATATAGAAGTCCTACTTATTGGGATATGGAAGGGTTACAACAATTAGAAGGTCATGAATTGATACAAGAAATTATGGACAATATTCAAATAGTCAAAAAGTGTTTACAGGCTGCACAAGACAAACAAAAGAGTTATGTGGACAAGCATATAAGAGAGATGGAGTATGAAGTTAGTGAAAAAGTTTTATTGAAAGTATGACCATAGAAGGGCATTATACGATTTGGCAGCCAAGGAAAATTGAGTCCTAGGTACATTGGCCCTTATGAGATATTGGAAAAAGTTGGTTCTTTAGCATACAGATTAGCAGTACCACCATAATTATCTCAGATACATGATGTGTTCCATGTTTCCATGTTAATAAGATATAGATCTAACCCTAGCCTTGTAGTACAAGAGTCAGAAATACAGTTGACATAAGATTTAAAGTATAAAGAAGAACTAGTTGAAATTCTTGATAAACAGATAAATAAGCTACGTAATAAAGAAATTCCAATAGTAAAGATTAAATGGAGTCAATATTCTCCAAAAGAAGCTATATGGGAAGTGGAAAAGGACATGAGAATTCAATACCCCTATTTATTTTCTGAGATTGGTGAGTTACATTTAATTTCGGGGATGAAATATCCTAAGGTAGGGAGAAATGTAATGGCCACCTAATGCATTTTCATTTATTTGCATAACATGCATATCATATAGTCATGAAAAATTTCATGTAGTATATGTGGTATTAATGTTATAACCTAAAACAGGGGGCCATGATCAACACTAGGGAACGAGAATTTTTTCGAATCTGAAAACCATAGCAAGCCTTAAAAGAAAAGCATGCAATAAAATAAAATAAATAAAATATTTATGCAGCGGAAATTAAATCTCAAATAATAAAAATAAGTTCCTCAATTTCCTTTAATAAAATAATATCACATCTTATATCATGAATAAATTCTTTTAATATAATCTTCAGAGAAACACTCTAAATTAAAATCCTTATACATGTATAAATACAAATACAACTCACGACAAATTTAAATACAACTACTACTGCAGTGTTTAGAGTACAAAATAAAACTCAAGTAAGTGATTTACATAATAAAGCTGGAGCGGAAGAAATCCGACGGACAGGTTTACTGCTGAGGTCTGAAGAAGAGGACTCTCCTGTAAAAATATCAACTAAGGAGAGTCATACCTCACTGAGTGAATTATTATAATATATATACACGCATAGCTAAATGTCAAATGCAGACACTCAAAAGTATATATAATAAATATATATACATGCAAATACACATAGATGTAAAAAAAATCATTTTAATACTGAAAATCATCAGTTTGTGAAGGATCAAATAGAACCTTAAATGATCGCAACCTTAATACTAATAGAAAGTACTCTAGCCATATAGGCTCACTTAATTCTAAGTAAATTCACTTAATCCATACGGACAGTAGACTAACCCCAAAACACTAAGTCGACCAAGCTCTAACAGTCTGACTGCCAGTATGATTGGCCCCGAGACACTTGGTCAACCGAGCTCCAGTAATCAGACCCTCAATCTCAATCAAATCAATATCAATCAATCATAATCACCATAATTAATTTTCACTTAGCTCTAATTTATCGCACCGGTATGTACACTGTCCTAGTGTTGCCCACTAGGAAGCACGTTCTATCGATATCCTTCATTTATATTAAAACATACATTCAAAAAAATAAATAATGCATAATGACATTTAAAATAAACAAATAAACCATATATATACCAGAAATATACCTAAAATAAACTAAGTATATTTTAGGTATATATACGTATAATAAATTCAATTAAATCATGTAATATACTCAAAATCAACCAAAACTATACTTAACATAATTTGAAAATAAATCACAAAGAAAATATGGATTTATTTAAAAATATACCAATAATATACTAAAAATATACCTAAGCATTTAATAAAGCAATTATGCAAAAATTTACATTTAAAACATATAATTTCTAAAACATGCAACCTAAAACAATGCATATTTATCATAATAACTCACAGTTGTGCGCTCCTTGAGAAGGGTTCGACGGGCCTGGTCCACTAGGTCTCAATCTTGACACAACTAACAATAAAATAATAACACAAAATCAGAATAAATCTAACTTAACTTCTAGAAACTCGATTTAGGATTACTAACACAGACAAAGAATAGGAATTTGACCGAATGTCACATTTTACGCGAATTCTACCGAAAATTCGGCAGAACCTCCTCTGTAAAACGGACATCTCTCTACTTAAAAAGTAGAGCCGGTCCTGCAAGAAAATACACTTCAAATAAAATTTCTCACAACTCCTCGGTCGGGATCCTAAACTGCAATTTCCATCGACTGAAGTTCACAATTCACAACAAAATACAATAAAATATATTAAAATTTCATAAATACCAAAAATGCCGTTTAATAACCAAAATATAGCAATTTAAACATTAAAAACACCAAAACTAATTATTTTACCGATAATTACTTAAAAACCCTAATATTAATATAATATTATTAAAATCGATATTTCTTGATAAATTCACAAATATTAATAAAAATTCATTTTATAAATCCAAATTACTTAATTAGTCCAAAAATATATATTAAAAATTACTATAAATCCATTTATTTACAAAAATAGTATTTAATATATATTTTGAAAATAATTTTCAAAAAATAGTATTAATTAGTTAAAATTAGTAATTAATTCATAAAAATCATTTTTATACCTCAAATAATTATTAAAACCAATTAAATTTAATATTCAACTAAATTATTACCAAATTACCAAAATACCCCTAATATACAAAAAACACATAAAATACTGATAATATTCAAAAATTCAATCAAAATTATATAAATAATCAAAAATTATTTTCTCAACATATTATTCACTAAAATCCACAAATACACTTAATTAACCAATTATTTCTAATTAAATATATATTTAACCCATATTTTCAAAATTGACATAAACTAAATATAATTATAAAAATTACACAAAAATCACAAAAATTATAAATTAAATTATAAAATTAATATTAACCACCAATAACACCAAAACTAAAAATTTCATAATTTATTTAATTAATTTACGAAAATAATAAAATAATAAAAAATTCACAAAAAATCAAAATAAATTCCAAAAATTACACAAAAATTATGGGATGTAGATTAAGCTAGAGGGATCAACTTTTGTGAAAGAACTTCTCATGAATCAAGCATGAATTATAGAAAAAAATAAAAAACCCTAAAATGATCAAAAATGGAAATGAGTTCGAAATCCTACCAAATCGTGTTTTCAAGCTACAAGAAGCTTAAAATCCTCCTCTATGAAGTTTTAGGAGTGCAATGGCACTGAAATCATCAATTTTGGTGGCCAGAAACACCTTGAACAGAGGAGGGACCGATTTTCAACTTTCCAGCTTCACAAGCTTCGAACGGCGCCGGAGAAGATGACTAGCGACGACTGGGCTGGTTGTCTGGAGGTGAAAGACACGGAGGCACTCTAATGGAGGAAGAAACGGACAGCCACGATAGTGAGGGAGGGAGGGAGATCGGGGAAGATGATGAAGGGGAAGGTTTTTTGTTATATATATATATATATATATATATATATATATTAGCTTATAAAATACACTTAAATAATGTCATTAAATAAAATATACCAAATAATATTATTTAAAATAAGGTACATATATATATTACACAATAAATTATTAAAATACTAATCATAATATATATACCGAAACCCTAATTAACAATAAATAATAATAATAAAACTTATTAAATGAATAAATAATCACATTTATCTTTAAAATTTATTAACACTGCATATCCAATTATACAATAAAATAATTTAAAACTCGGGTTATAACAATTAATTCCAATATTAAATAGGAAAAGATTATAAATGTTTACAATTAAGTCCATAACAAAAATTAAAAAGTTATTATATTGGTTAATAGTAAAAATAAAGGGGCTTAAATTGGTTTAGTTATTATTATTATTATTATTATTATTATTATTATTATTATTATTATTATTATTTTAAAAAAATGGCTAAGGAAGGAAGGAAGAGGATAATCCTTATCTTCCTCCTCCTCCTCCTTTTTCTTTTTTATATTCAACTTCTTAAAAAAAAAAGAGCTGAATTTTTGAAGTAAATTGAAGGTTTAGAAATTTATTTCAAGCCACAATCTTTATCTTCAAGGCCTTAAATGTTTATTTGATAAGTAATTTTAATATTTTTGGTTGATTTAAGTTAGGGTTTATAAGATGAAAAATTCAAGTTCTAACAATCTAGTTTTTCATTCATATTGTTTTTATCACATCTCGAGCTATAAATTTTCAAATTTAGTGTTCTTTGATGATATGAAAACTTTGAAGAGTTATCTAAAACTATTCCTCTTTAGCTCGATATGATTCAGACTCTATTTTAGTGTAATAAAAGGAAATATTTTATTGCTTATTTTCCATCATTGGTTTAAGTAAGGTGAATTGTTTCATAGATTTCTTCCTTTATACACCTTCAATTGAAGCAAAATAAATATTAAATTACTCTAGACATAAAGGGTTAATAATTTGGAAAGTTTCATTTGAAGATATATTGCATAGAGTTATTGGTGAATTTTTTAATTCACCCTATTAAATTTGTTATAGTTGGCAGCTTCATAAATTTAGGTAGTTTAGTGATTTTAATATGCTAGATGAGGTTCTATTATTTTTTTTATGTTTAAAAGTAATTGAATTATGATATATTTCAGCTAAACCAAATGAAAATGAGGCTGTTATACAAGTAAATACAAGCAAAGGGAAGGAAGCAATAAAGGTAAGTGAATAACTTACTCTTTTAAATGAAAATAACACCTAAAATAAATAATTATAAGTTTATTTGTTAAACTGGTTGGTTAAGAGGAAAATATGTGTTATAATTGATATATGATAGTTTGTTTTTATCATTGTGTTGATGGTTGATTGTTTTTGAGATAAGATTGTACATATGAAAAAGGTTGTACTTGAGAATGATGGTTGCTGAATTCGAGTGTCCTATTTATGTAAGAATAGAATACTTGTTAAAGCCATACCTAGAGTTTTATAACTCCAAATAGGGTTTTATTTAATCTTATAAGAACTTGGAGATGTCACTTACAAAATTGATAAAAATAGAGAAAACTTAATTTTGTTGTCTTGATGGTCAATTTGAGCAATACTTTTTGTAGCTTAGTCTTTTTATGATAGAATGACCATGGTAGGTTGTTTTTAATGTTTCTCCTTCTATACATATTCAATTGATGTGAAATCAGTTGCAAATTAATTTAGAATTAAATGCTATTGATCAAGAAAATATGACTTTGATATTCATAATGTGGAATTTTTTATGTATTTTTGAATTTACACTATCGAATCTACCATATTGAAATATAGTATATTTATGATATATCTTGGGTATATTATTGTTCTTATGTATTATGAGAATGTTAATTGTTTAATGGAGTGGTATGTGATGTATATTTAAGTATAAAAAAATATGGTTAGATGAGTATGAGGACGCAATGTTACTTGTGAATGAGGCAATGCTGTGTGCGTTAAGGAATCCCTTTGAAATGCCATAATAAGGCTAAAGAAATAATTAGTACCAAATTATGATAGGCTGTGTGCGTACAGGGATCCTTGAATAATTGAAAAGAAGTGATTTTATATATATCATTCACAAGTTCATTGTTGTCCAAAAGAAAATACTATAATACTATGATTATGTACATATTATAAATGTATAGTTAAATATTGAATGGATCGATACTTGATAATATTACATGCTTGAATGAGTTATTTGTCATAGAATATTATGTTATTTATTTATTGGGTTGTAGGCTCACTCCTCTGCATTATTTTTCAGGACTAGAAGAATTGTATTATGTCTTAAAGAAATATTTGTATCAATTGCACTAGCATTGTGTCAGGTGAGTCAGCATGAGGTCATCTTCAACTTTCTAGATTGTAACATGCTTAGTCAATTTTCATATTTTATACTAAGGCCAATGGATTGTTTATAAATAATATAAGGATATATGTGAACTGTTTGACCTTGTAAGCCTTTATGGTGTGTGATATGTGCTATTATATAAATAGTCTTTTATATATATATTAACTTATGAATAAAAATTTAATATTAATGGTTATATTATTTATTAGTCACATGCATACAATGTATGCTTGGCATCCTTAACAGGTGTCACACTTATTCCTTTTACCTTCATACTTCTTATTGTCTTTTCGCTTTAAAAACTTCATGAATCCTCTAGTGATCATAGCTATCTCATCATCATCTTCACTAGAGTCCACCAAGCTTTCATCTTCACTTGCTTCTTATATAGCCTTCAATGCAATTCTCTTTTTCTTCTCATCTTTCTCATATCCTCTTTGCTTTATAGCAAGCTTATATTTAAGGAGCTTTCCAATGAGTACATCAATTAAAAGAGTTAAGAGGTCTTGTTCTTCCTCAATTAAAGTGACTCTAGATTCCTAACCCTTCTTAAGTAGGATTCTCAGAATCTTGTTATGAACTTCTTTATTGGAAAAATGTTTTCCAAGTTTCTTGAGAGTAGAAAGAAAAGCATTGAGTTGATTAGTCATTTCAATGATTCATTATTGAGGCTTCATCTTAAAAAGTTCATACTCATACATGTGGAGTTGAACCTTCTTGTTAGTGTTATGCCCTAGGCCAATTATGTAATGGTTTTACTTTGATATTGTTATATTTTTATTTTAATAATAAAAAGGCATTTTTATTATCACTAGCTAATTCTAGTATTATCTTTGATTAGTTAATTCTACTAAGATTAGCAAGTACATGACTTGATAGTAAAACTATTATATGATACTTGAATTCTAATCTAAATATCCCTAGTTGATTATTGTTGTAGGAACAACAATGAATAAAGTCTAGTATGAGGTTGACTTGTGATTAAGTTTTACTGATCATGTATATGAGATATTAAGTCAAACTCATAGGTACATATTTAGAGAAATGACATACTAGATCGACCCACTATGAGAATACCACTTGGATTATTGTCATAGGTAATTCTCATTATAATAGTAGTATTTGAGTCCTCTAACTTAAGATCACCATAGTTTCCTACATGATAAGTTATGTATTTTAACACATCCCTACATTATACTTTAACTGGATGGTAAAACAGGTTATGATTGGATATAGAATAAGTTGTATGAGGAATGTAAGTGATTAAGATGGAATTTTTCCCTCGGTTATTTTGAGAAAATATCTATTGGGCCCCTCGATGAGTTAGACTGAAGAGAAATATATGGCCATGCTAGAATGATAAAGAGTTATTAGTATCGCTTTACTTAGGATTAAGAAACAATATAATTGAATAATGTAAGGATGACATAATCCATGCCTTATGTTTAATCAGGATATCATATGACAAAAGGACTATAGTACACGTTGTGTATTAGGTTATATCAGATTATTGGCCTTCACACCACTTGGGTAGTTATAATGTCTTGCTAGAGGCCAATTATGACTTGTGGGCTAAAATGGGAATTTTAGGCCTATTGCCAACGTTGTATAAACCTATAGGGTCACTATAGACGACGGGGTTTAGTGTGTATCCAATATTTTAGCAACCGCGACATTGTTTAGGCTCAGGGCCTTAGAGAACACACTAACCACTTTCATAAAGACATGACATGGGGATGAGGAGTTGCCACCTAGGGTAATAACTGGGACAAATTGACAAGGTGGTACTCGATTCCCTAAAAGAAAGCTAGCACCACAACCAGGAGATTCTGGATACAGAAAACTAACTTCTCTTAGTCTCGTGTTCATTTAGAATAATTTTATAAATGTTTATTTCATCCTCTAATTACATGCAATTTTATTAAACCCTATTTGACATTCATCTAATCCTAGGCATCTAGTCAATAAAATTACACATCAAAATGCACTCATGATCGCGTTGTCTCTAAATCTAAACTATGTTAATTTTATTAAAAGGTTAACTAGATTTACATTTTATTTCTAAGTGAGAAATGGACAAAAGGTGGGCCTACATTTTTATTAATTAGTGAGCCTAGATCTATTTATTTTAATTTGTCTAAGGAATGAGTTTAAGTTTATTCAATCTAAAGGAAAATTAAATTAATGAGCCTAAGTCTAACTTGGTTTTATTTTAACTTAAATGTGGGTCTAGGTCTATTTATTTTAAAAGAGATGAAATTAAGTGAGCTGAGCTAAGTCTAAACAAGTTTTAATTAATTAAGTGGGCCTAAAATCTAATTAACCTAATGGGCCTAAATTGATTTTAATTATTGTCTTAAACCATTTTCAAGCCTATTTATTTAAATGGGTTAGACCTAAACGTGGGCTTGGGGCCCAAAAACATAAAAAAGGCCCAAAAATATAAAAAAAACATAAAAAAAATCACAAAATCAAATCAAAATACATTCACATATGATTTCTAAAAAAAACCTAATTTAATTACATATAAACCCTAATTAACTAAAGCCACCATTAATTTTAATTAATTTTACCCAATGAACCTAGTGTTACTAATTAATTTTAAAGTGCAGAAAATTAAATCTTTTACTATTCCCATTACTGGGGCTATTACAAACTACATACAAAATTTAAACAATTATACACCATGAATTAAAATAACTACATAGAACACATAAATGCAAAATAAAGATTAAAATCCTAAGAACTATTAAAAAATAGTACAGGTTCATCCATGGCATTCCATGGATCTTTTGTTCAATTAAACACAAGCAGTATCCTCCTCCTCAATCCACATACAGACATCAAAATAAAAAAAAATAAAAATAAGTAGATTAGCAATGAAATCAAATAATCAAAATAATAACAAAAATAAAAGAAAAATCATAAATAGAAAATAATTAAAAAGAGTAAAAAATGAAATAAAAAATAACAATGAAGATTTAGATGTTGTGCAAATGCCTTTTTTTGAGCCCGTCAGATTGGATTATCACCGTTGAAATTGAAGTATTGTTGATTTTGGACTAGGATTTGATTGCTTTTGAAAACTTTAGTATCCAAAATTAGGGTTTTTTGCGCTCGCAGTCTCTCTATTTTTTTCGTCTTTTCCTCAGTGTGTGTCTTTGTGTCTCTCTGTGAGTCTCTCACTGTGAGTAAAAATCTTCTCCCTGAAGCTAAAAAAAAAGTCCTCTCCAAAAAAAATGCTCCCCAGCACGTATGCAGACTCTGCTTTTTAAATGCAGAGTTTGCTTGCGTACTAACTTCCTCCTTCGGAGGAGGAACAGACTCATCTCATCTCATCTGATGATAGCATCTATTTTTTATTTTAAAAACTTACGCATTTAAAACCTTATTAGATAATAACAAAGATAAAATTGAATTTTCAACCAATCAAAACACTGAAAAATCGATAAAAATACGTGAAAAATAAAAAAAATAGGACTTTTGCCCGTCGGCATTATACAATGCCGGTCGGTATTTTAAATGCCGATCCTAATTTAATTTAATTTTTTAAAACTTTTTATTACTGAAACACCCCTGAAAAATTGACTTATTTGCAATCAAATCCTAAAAAAAATATTGTAATTTAGTCCCTAAAGTCCAAAAAATCAACAACCAAGTTCAATTTTTGAATAAATTTCATCCTAGGGGCTTATATCGCAATTGTGCATAATTACATCCCGAAATTGGGTACTTACAGTCACACACTTAAAACAAGGCCAAAGCAGTCTTGGGTCTATATATATATATATATATATATATATATATATATATATATATATATATATTAGTATTTATTTATTTCCTAATTTATTTAAGGTAAGAGTTATCTAAATAAATAGGAAATGATTCTAATTTGGAATTAGAATCAAAGTAGAAAAGGATCGTACCAAAACTGTTTTGATAAGAGAAACCATAGATAGGATGTATATATAAACATCTCTTACTCTAGGGTTAGAAAAGCCACTTATTCTCCTCCTTCTTTACTACTTCTTTCGTGAAAAGAAAAACGCATAGAGAGAAAATCGTGTTGTGAGATAACAAAGGTGCTAGCACACTAACATCACTTTAGATCACCTTTTTCATGTGGATACCATAGAGGGTGTAACCTTTTGGTGATGACTCAATTCGAGAAAAGAAATATGAAAAGCTCAAGGTAGGGTGTCACCAGAGTGAAACCCCTATCTTCTTTCTAACAATCTTGCCAAAAGATCATCTTAGTGAGTGTTTGGAAACCCACTCAACCAATCTAAGTTAAATTACATAGATCCGGGTTATGGGCTTTGTGATTAAAATTTTTTATTTTTCCACTGAGTTATGAATCAAGAAACCCAACTAACACTTCTTGCTTCTCACTTGTAAATTTCTTTCATAATGATTCTCAAGCATTTCCCATAATTTTTTTTAGCAATGTTGAGCTTTACCACCTTCTTCTCTTAACCTAGAGGCTAGTAAGATTGTCATGGCTTTCTTATTCTTATAGTTTTCTTCTTTTTGCTCATTGTTTCATTGGTGGTTTCCATCCTTTTAGGATAATATCCCAAAGCCTAATGGGATCACTATCTAGATACAACTCCATCTTAAACTTCCAATGAAGTTAGTCACTACCATAAAAAAATGGTTTAAAAGTTAAAAAATTTAAAGATTCACTCCTATGATCTTTGCTTCTTGCAATTAAGTATAAAAAAGTCAAGCTCTCATACTAATTGTAATTGCCCTAGAGGTTATGAATAGAGCTTTTGAATATTTAAAAGAAAGTTAAAAAGGTTTAAGCAAGAGTTAAAGGAAGATTAAGAGAAAGGGTACACAAATTTAAGGAGTTCGATTCACAGAGGAATCTACGTCTCTACTAACTTATCCCTAAGTTAGGATTTTCATTCTCTACACTAATCTTATTAACAAAGATTAATATTACAAGAGTTTTAAGGCTCAACTCTAAACTATACAAAATGAGCTTTTACATAAGGTTTAGCATTAATAAAAAATCCAAGTGCTTTTTATGGTTAAACATTTAAACCAATTCCTTTAGAAATATACCTCACTTCCTTTCTAATCTATCCTAAGAATTAGATAAAGTAAAAGTCTTATTTCTAACACATAACCAACTCTCATAAGAGTTAATTAATCATAAAGAATGTAGATGAAAAGAGTTAATACTCGAGTAGATGAAAAGAGTTAATGCTCAATAAATGCTAAGGAGAGAATTTTAATATTCAAAGTGTGTAACTTCTTAATGAAACTCTAGAGCATGTTTATATAGCTTGAGCATTAAAAATATGGTTGATGGAGCCATTAATTGCTTCTCCAACCTCTCTTCTCAACGTTTAATGAATTTTTGCTTTTTGTAGTTGAAATGCCACTTGCGGTCGTGAAGGCAATGTCTAGCTTATGACCATTGAAAAATTTGATTGTTGTAGTTAGAAAGAGCCATTAGAGGCTACCAGGGAGTCCCTCACAAGCAACTCATGATTGTTAGCAGAGTTCTTGAGTGGCTTAAAATTTTAGCTCGCTAGAGAGGCTTAAGGCAGGCAGTAGAGGGGCTACTTATGAGCCCCCCATGATATAGAGGGTGGCTCATGAGCAGCCACTTGTAGACCTAAAAATTATCTTTCCTTGAGTCCTTATGCACTCAACTTGATTGGGGCTTTTACATAGATTGATATTCTTCATTAACGTAATAACCCATATTTATTTAAATAAATAAATATGTTTGACTATTATTATCAAATTGTTGTTGGGTTGCTAAGTGGTTGTTTAGTCATTGTCTAGTGTTAACACAGATAATTGCTAATAATTTTCTAGTATTAACTCATTTAATTGCTAGCAATTATCTAGGTTTCCAAAGTGGGAGGACCACATGGAAATTTTTCTAAAAATATAGGGATCAAAGTGGTAATTTTTTTATCTCTATCTTCAGTTATATTTGGCATATGTGAGAAATTGCACAAAAGCATTTAAAATCTCCCAATTGACACTAAATAATGTCATCTTCTTCCTCTTTGATCACTAGCCAAACGACCTCTATTGGCCACAAAATTTTAACCACAAATCCTTCTTAACCTCCTTTACATCCCAGTAAATTTTATTTTATAAAATTTGACATAGTTTGAGTTAGTTTAACCTCTAAACATTTGGCCACTTACTTCCAGCGTGGAATCAAAATTTTCTAGCAACTTTCAGCTGCTACAACCACTTCTAACTAGTTAGTCTAATTTTCATGAGTCTTTAGAGACTAACCATGCGTTCGGGTATTGCCGTTTGGTTCTTCATTAAAGCTCGATCAATAAATTCATATTTTTGACCCAATCTATTAATTCGACCATTAATCTAAGTGTTTGATAATGTATTTAGCTTCTCCTTAGTGTTGTGAACATGTGTATATGTCTGCTTTATATAAAATGCGTTTCCCAGTAAGAAAATCCAATAAGTCTTAACCGGATTCCAGTGAGAAATAGCGACCAGCCTAGAAAAATGTCATTTTATTTTTATTAAATAGTATAAATTATGAGGATTAATTTCCATAATTAGAGTTAGGTTTGATTCCTTATGGATTTTGAGATAAAAATTTTGGAAATATTTCAGTGAAAATTTCACAATTTCCATTTAAATTGTTTTAGCTCATCAAAATAAATTTCTTTAGCCTTGAATGTCATATTTGGGATATTTCTAAGTCAATTTTATCAATTCCTTGATTTTATGAATTTTTTGGAATTTTGGAAAATTATTATGAATTTATTATATATATATATATATATATATATACACACAAGCATATATATATATATATATATATATATATATATATATATATATATATATATATATATATATATATATATATATATATATATATATATATATATATATATATACACACAAGCATGTTTTAAATAAATATTATTTATTTTAGAGAGTATCGAAGCAGAAACATCAGAGACTAGATGGACGAGGACAAGTTAGCTAGTTCGCTCCACTTGTAAGTTAATATTTTTAAGTGTATGTTCAATTTTGGTATTTAAGAAAATATTGAGTTTGAGATATTATTATGTTTTGAATATTATTGAGGTTATAATGCTATTCCACTATTTATATAATTATTTATGGTAAGAATATTATTGTGGAGGATAAATGGGAATATTGTTATTTTTATTTTATTTTTTTGTTCTAGCATTCTTTAAAATTTATTATACATTTATTTATATAAAGAGATTTTTGGAAAATACTGATAGAATAGGCTGCTTGATGGGTTTCATTAGGACTGCATGCACACTAGTATTGATCTTTGAGTTGGGCCCTTGTGTGGAATATTATATGGAAAAGATTAGTTGATGCATAGTTATCAGGCATATGGTATGGAAAAGCTTGGTGGATGCATAACTGTCGAGCATGTGGTATTGAAAGGCTCATTTGATACATAGCTCTCGGGCATATTTTAATCAATTATTTACTGGGACTGGTAGCTCGATTGATGCTTAGCTCTTGGAAACCGCCAGTAAATATTTGAAATATGAGATTGACTATGGCTAGTGGCTCAATGGAAACTTAGCTCTCAGGAACCAGCAGCCCTTGGATGAATAAGTGAGCCAATTGGCTTTTAGATTTGTGGTTTAGGGTTCTACCATTATTTTCCAATCAAAGACATTTAAATAAAAGTTATTTTATTACAAAGGTGTTCATGAGATTTTATAAAATTCTTTTTATGTTTACAAGTATGATTTGGATAAACTAATGTTTTTAAATATAAATTATAAATACTATATTTCCATAAAATTATTTTAACAAAGGAGATTTTCAAAATGGCATGCATTTCTTTATATTAGCTTACTTAGTTATGTCTGACTCTTTTCAACTATTTTTTTAGGATCTTAGGAGTCTACTGTTAGTTCTTCTTCTTTGCGCTAGATTCATTCTTCATCGACTGCTCTATGTAGGTTATTGTAATGTTATTAATATTTATGGAATAAATGTAGTTAATCTAGACACCGCAATGGTTTGGAAGAATTATTGTTGTTGTTGTATTTGTATTAATTTTTTTATTACATTGTAATGTGTATTTTTGAATACTTGAGTTGAGATGTTAGTGATTTTTATGATGTAGAAGTAGTGATTGGTATATGTTATTGGGAGTGTTATTTGCATTTTACAAGTTTCAAGTTTATTCGCAGTATAGAGGAAACTCTGCCGAATTTTTCTTAGGATTTTAAATGGTTACTTTTATTATGATAAATCTTTTAGGCTTACTATGAGTTTCAGAAGTTTCATGTTTTTCCATTCTTTAGTGTCAGTCATGTGCCCATGGGGTTCAAGTCGTAATAGAATCATATATAAATACTCTTTTAAAGAGCATTATATATCCTCAAACTTGAATGAATAATTTGATCTTTAAATAAATGCACTACACACTTAAATGACATCATTAGCAATCCAAATTGCTTGTCAAAGTCAAAATTAAAGGGGTTGACCATGCAAATGGTCAAAAAAATTTGAAAAAGCTCTAGAGGGGTTGAATAAAAATTTTGACAACTTTAAGAAAAAATTAAGATATTAAAAGAGAATTAGAAGGATGATGAGGTGATGAATAAAAAAAGCTTTAAAGATAAGAGCAAGGTGCACAAGGATTTATAGAGGTTCAAACATAATGATCCTACTCCTCTATCTTACCTCAAGTTAGAGTTTTGAGCTATTTACAACTTGTGTTTTTTCTAGCTCAACACTAACCATAATTACCATATGTTTTTTTTTTATTAAGGGATTAATACAAACCCAACAATGATAGATCATCACTATCCACTTCTTAACTCAAGTATAATAACCTATATTGTTTAAATGTATTTATATAATTTTGGATAATTAATTCATTTAGTTGATAAAAAATTTATATACAATCATATACATAATGGGATGATTAATTCATTAAATTACTTAAAATTTTTGAAAGTTTTAAAGTGTAATGACTAAACTGATATTTGGCTAAAAATGCAGGACCAAAGGAGGACTTTTTATATAACTAGATGCAAATTTTTTCCTTTAACTCTTTGTATTTCCTCTCAACTTACATGGTAACCTATCACCCTTCATCACCTCTAATCACCAATCAAATAACCTCTGTTTACAACAAAATTTTAGCCACACCTCCTTTTGTTGCCCTTAACCCATTAATAGACTTTTTTCATTAAAAATGGCTTGGATTTTATCAGTTTAAGCTTGGAAATTTAGACTTTAAGAGTTACTATTGAATTGCCATATCCACCACCAATTAGTCATTGCCAAGTTCTCAAAATGTTAGTTTTTATTAGATTAAGTGTCATTTTAGGGACACATGGTATCTAAAGATGGGAGTCAAGTGGATTTAAATAAAATTAAGACATTTACAGAGTATTCAAGGCCTATAAATGTAATAAAAGTGAGGATTTTTCTAGGATCAACTAATCTCTAACAACATATTTAAAAACTTTATCGCCAATTAGCAATGGATTAAAGTGATTGGACAAAAAGCATATAAATAATGATGGATTTAGCGACAAAATAATGTATCCATTAGTAAAGAGTGCCAAGGATCTATCGTTAAAGACTTAAGCAAGATTAACGATGATTATTCTATCACTGAATAATGATGGATAAGGTTCCATCATTAATTAGCAATGGACTAACTAATTCATCAAAAATTATTTTTAAGTATGAAAATCCAAAAATCAGTAATGGATTAACAATTGATTAGTCCATTGGTGATTTTTAAGGTAAAATCACAACCCCACTTGATTTTCAATAGGAAATAAAAGAAAAATTGTTGTTTTGGCCCTATCTTACTGCCGTTATAACTTCGATTGCACTAAGCTTCGATGCCACCATCCTCCCAGCTACACTAGCTGATATCCAAACCTTCACCCCCTCCTCTAGCCCTAAATGTAGCCCATCCCTTCTCGCTACCTTAGCAACAAGGTTTACTACCATCCACACAGCTATATTGGTCCGACCTCATCCCTGCTAGACTGGTGTGTGTGTGTGTGTCTATATATATATATATATATATATATATATATATATATATATATATATATATATATATATAATCATTAATAATTTGTGAATTTAAATAAATAAATTGTTGAATGTATTAAGTGAATTTAGTTAATTTAGATAAATTATTCATTAAAATAGTTTACTTAATTTAGTGAAATTTAGTTCACTTGGATAAATAATTTGTTGAATATATTAAAAAATAATTTAGTTAATTTAGTTATTTAGATAACTAATTTGTTGAATGTATTTAGTTAATTTAGTGATTTTATATAAATATATTGTGAATTTAGATAAATAAATTGTTGAATATATTTAGTTAATTTTAATAAATAATTTTTTGAATATATTTTGTTAATTTAGTAAATTTAAACAAATAATTTGTTGAATATATTTAATGAATTTAATTAATTGAGATAAATTATTTGTTGATGTAATTTAGTTAATTTAGATAAATAATTTATTGAATTTAGTGAATTTACATTAATAACTTATTGAATAATTTAGTTAATAAATGTGAATTTAGATTTATAATTAACATAATTTTAATAATTTATATAAGTAACAAACATTGCATTTGTGTTTTGGAAAATAATGACTTTGAATGTAGTTTTGGTGTGATTAATTAGCTCGAATATACATGTATCGATAGTGAATTTTACTAGAAAATATCTACATAAGAATCATGATAAGGTTGAGTGATATTATATAATTATTTCCTTCCAACCTCAATGGCATTGTCTATATTTTTCTTTTGAGGTAATTGATCGTATCAAAATTGCATTCAAAGTCAATATTTTCCAAAATATAGTCTCAATGTTGGTTACTTAAATTTTCTTCTTAAATTTTTAATTAAATTTATATATAATTTTATTTTAAAACTTGTATTATGTTGAAATTATAAATATGACTAATATTATCGAAGTACATTGCTACAGTTGTGAACTCATTTGTGAAATAATTGGTGGTATAAGATGGATTTTTTGGGAAAATCTTTTTCAACTTAAATAGTAGGTTTAATAATAACGTAAATATAAATATTTCAACCTCTGTATAAGGTCTGACAGAGCATAATTAGATATGAAGCTTCTTTAAAACTTAATTAGGAATATAATTTTGTTAAAACTTTGTTGAATATAATTTTAATGTGTAAATATGTCAAAACATCGTTAGCTTCTGCACCCTCATAGCCACTAGCTCCAACCACTGGACACCTATAGCCACCAACACTAGCTTCTTAGCTTTCGGTTAATCTAAGTGGAGCTAGAGATACTTCTCAGCTAGCTTCATCAATGATGTTGGTTGGTGATGATATTCATTTCCTACTTAGGTTGTTAGCGATGATGTTCACTCCTTACTCACTTCTCCCTCATATACACAACCTTCTCAGCCTTCACCTTCTACTACTCATCCCTTAACTGACAACCTCTAACTTCTACCACTCATCCCCCAGCTGATAGCCTTTATAGTCTCTATAAGGTTGGGAACATGATTATTTGAACATAAATTAGTATCAATGACGACACATAAGTCCAATTACTTAACAATTTTTAATTAGTACATATAAATGTTTATGTCTAAGTACTATGGTGTGATTTGATTTTTTTTAAAGAAAAATAATTCTATTGATTCAAATTAGCAATACATTGATAGAAATACATATACAAATTCGCTAAAAATCATAGAGGATGAAACAACACTTAGGTTAATAGCATAATAAATCGACTCAAAGCCTATAAATTTGATAATAATATAATAACTAAAATACCTATGACTCTAGTTTTGCAACATAACGACGGTCATAATTTGATTCGTTGTCTCTGTTTGATCGAATATACTTTGCCTGTCTAAATCGTCTATAAAAATAAAAGTTGCAACAAGACAACAAAAACCAAACGCCGTAAAAAGATGACAAAATCACGAAAACAAAATAGAACCTAAATCTATATGGAACTTATTTAAATATAAATCGATAAAAAAATGTGTAAAAGGGTGATTTTAGGCCAAGAATGGCAAAAAAATCACCCCCTTTTTGCTTAAGGAAGATAAGCGACTAGAGTGATTGAATTTATTTAATAGATTCTATTTGAATGTAATTTTGTGAGTTGATTACATCACTCAAAAGATACATCATAGACAATATAAGGATGGGTAAACATGGAGTGATGTGCCTATCATGTTTAAGAGCTTTTACTGGGAGGAGTTATATGTGTGTGTGTGTGTGTATATATATATATATATATAAAATATAGGTGTTGATTAATCAAATCCACCTTGATTTTGACTTTAACAATAATTTTTTATTACAATAATTTTTTATTACTAATATGTGTGTTTAAGTTTGGTTCAAAAAATTTGGACTGCTTTGATCTTACTCACCCTTATATGCAATTGTGATTTCCACAAGGACAAAGAAGATGTTTCTTTATTTTGAAATTGTTATTAAATTCTACGATATTTTTAGATAAAAACAATTACAAGCTTATTTTAGAGTTTTATTAAACATATAAAAAGTCAGCTAATCAAGGATAATGTTAGTGTAGGTGTGCCCCTAGTGCCATTCTTGTAATAAATAATGACATTATAAATTATCCATATGGCAATAAAATATTCATTTAAATAAATGAGTTTGTTTATTTGAATAATTTTCCTTTAGCAATATGTTAAATAAATTTATTATCAAGAGTTGAAAATATGAGTTACAAATTTATTTAGTACGTATGCTATAAATTGTTCATAGTTGAATAATTAATATTTGGGTAATATAAAGAGTTGGTAATATGAGTTACAAATTTATTTAGTACATATGCTATAAATTTTTCATAGTTGAATAATTAATATTTGGGTAATATTAATTAGACTATCACATTTGTCTATTTTCCTTGATTAGTATGTAATGCTAATAATGGGAGGTCGTGAGTCTTATATTACTTGATATGAGATATCAGAATAGACATATGGATACTCATGTGATGGGTGGATCGAACAATGACATTATTTTATGATTGCAAGAACACTCACTTATAATTAATAATCACAGTCTAGGTCATAATGGTGCATATAGTCTTTTAAACTGAGGTGATATGGTCATCCACATTTGAGTGGTTAGAGTTTATTATCGCTTATATACTTGTGTTATTCACACATGGGTATATGGCGTGTGGTGGATCTAGTCAATTAAATGTAAGGATGAGTGTTCAACCAAGAAGGGATTCATTGCCTAGAGTGAACTGGGATAAATCCTATGCTATCTAAGTTTATTCTTGATGAATAAATTTATGGCCACGACAAACATAACACAGTCTGAAAGAGTTTTAGTGCTAGAAAGTATTTCTAGTATTAGTTATATTTTATTAAGAATAACTTGAAATGAGGTCATATGATAAAACTATTAGAGTTTGATCAAACCTTGACTCTAGGCTATATCGGGATTTTTTAATGAATGGATTTTAGTGCGCAGTAATTATGACCATAAAGTTCTAGTGAATCAATATATGCATTCATATCTAATTGGGCAATTGTGATATCAATGTTAGGGGTCACTCACAACTTATGAGAATTAAATGTGCATTATTGGGATTTTCACATTTAGTTTTGAAAGAGTTTGAAATAATATCAAGTGTTGATATTATATTCTCATTGTCAATTACACATGAACCTAGTAAGTCACACCAAAAAGAGTTTTGTCAAATCACCATTTAACATTAATCTAATTATTGATTAAGTAGTTTAATCAATTAATGAAGATTCATGAAATTGGATTTATGCTTTAAGCAATGATTTTAGCATATCACAAAATCTAATTCAAATAAGAGTTTAATTATTAATTTATATTTAATTAATATGAGATATTAATTAAAGAACTAAATTAATAATAATATATGTTGTTTTTATTTGGACTTGAATTAATGGCCAAAGTTGTATGGGCCTAGGCTCAAAAGAGTTTTGGACCAAAGATTAATCTAAAGCCCATTAACTTAATCAAGGCCCAATTAATTTATGGATTGGGCTTGGCCAATTTGATTTATGGATTGGGCTTGGCCTAAGAGTTGGCCTAATAACTAAGCCAAATCCATAAATACATGTACAAGTTATTTTTGGCATATCAGGCATAAGATGTATCTAATGTATAAATGGTTGACATCGGGCAAAATTAAGATTGAGTTATAGTAATTAGTGTAAAGAATGATGTGGACTTAATACATAAGATATGATTAAATCTCTATATCATTTTTTGGACACTAATGAGTTACTTGCACAACTTGTTGACTACCATGCAAGGTGGCATGCAGGGTGTTATGCTAATGATGTGGTGTGAATGGTGTTCAATTAGTGAATATTTATCTTTACTTATTTTCTCTACACATGTCCTTAGAAGAGTTCTAAGGCAATAAGATAATAAGTGATTTGCATTAATGAGATTAATGTAAGAAGTTGTTGCTTTGAAAAAGGGTGTAAAGATATTGGTAAGATAATATACCAAAATGAAAAACAACATATACTAAATATATACTCTGAGTTCTTGTAAGAGAATTAAGTTAGTAAAAGTCTTTAAGGTTCATTTAGAGAGGGTGCTTGCTACTAAGCTTAATCAAAGCAAGAAGGTGATTGACAAAGCTTTGGTGTTTTAAGCTAGAGGCCTAACACTTGGGACGCTAAGCATTTGATTCAATAGTTGAACCAAAGACATCTAAAGCCAAGGAGTTCGTAAGTATTCCTAAACTTAGAATTCTTAGGTTGTTATTTACATGTTGTGTTGATATTTAGCTATGTGTTTAAATGCAAATTGGATCTTTGGGATTGGAATTCTTCATATGATGAAGGGTTATATTGAGTAAAATTTTTGAAATTTGCTCTGCTTAGGTTTGTGCTCACCACAAAAATCTTGATGCTTAAGTAGCATAATCGATTCCTAACAGATAAATCTCTGTCAGATACTTAAATCAAATGAATTAAGGGTGTAACTGAATCAACCTGACTCACGAGCTACTTGGGAAAAACTTGAAATCTACTCGATTGTTGTTGAGTCAAGCTTAAGCTACTCAAGTAGGCTATTGAGTCAAACTCTTAAATATGTGACTTGATAGACTCGCAAGTTTAATCGAGTCTAGTTGAGCTTATGTATATTTACCCTTTTATCCTTTTATTTTAATATAATTATAAATATATCTTATCTAATTGAGTTAAGTTCAAGTTTGAGTTCAAACTCGAGTCGAGTTTTAATATTTTAAAATTTTAATTTAATCAATTGAGTCAAGGTCAAGTACATGAATTACTTAATCAAGTCAAACTTGAGTTTTAAAGAAAAAAAGAGCTTGATCGAGTTCTAGTTTTTAATTTGAAAATTGAGTCAAGTTCAAGTTTGACAATATATCGACTTGATTTGACTCGATTATACCACTAAGATGAACCAAATATCCTCCTAATATAACATAAAGGACTTATGCTAGATAATCATATTTGATTATTAATTGAACAGTTATAATCAATTGTGAGTTGCATGAATAAATACTTTTTAGTTATCCAATTATTTTTGGATAATTGACATATTTTACTTTTATAAAATTATTTAATTTTTAAAAATAAGCTATTTTTATCAATATATGAAGAGTACATATTCTTTTTCGTCCAAATATATAAAATAAGAGTAATATTATTTTATATAAAATGTAATTAATAAGTTAATTCAATTATAATTTAAGTATTATATTATTTAGGAATAAGGTTTAATTTGGCCCTTAAACTTTTTGCAAAAGTTCAATTTAACTCAAAATGACCTTTTTTAACAATTTAATCCAAAACTTTCACTTAGCATATCATTTAAACCCATTTTTTCACAATTCAAGAAGTGTGGAATTCACATTGTGATTAAAGTGTATGAAACCAATAGAAAATTAAATTATCAACTGAATTAAAATAAAAAATAATCACAAGCTTACTTAGAAAATTAAATAAAAATAATCACAACCTCAAGAGATCCAAATCTTTCCTCCACCACATCATGGACAACAACAATCCTTTTCTTTCTGGAGCTCCTACCACCATCAGGCACATTCAGAGGTCCATTTTCGACATCTAGAAGATCTAGATCTTGTACCCGACCCATTTGAAGGTTGATTTCTTCCCTTTCTTTTGCAAATCACGCTTTGCAAAAACTGATGGCGATGTGATTTCTTCTGGCCTTAATTCTTGTGATATCTTTAAGTCCATGCTCATATCCAGAAATTTAGGGGAATAACCAATATTATCACAGAAAATGCATTGATTGATATTTATAAAAGGTTTGATAATTTATTAGATGTGGAAACGATGTTTGATGAAATGGGTGAAAGAGATGCATAGTGGTTGTGTTTCCCAGTTTGTGACAAGTCACTAGCTACTCCACAAAGTCACGATTTTACTCATTTCACTTGGAAGCAATTGTAGCAGCAGCACTGCTAGCATACTACATGGCAACTATTCTCTCTTTCTCACTATACCAAGCAAACAAGAAGGAGAAGATCCAATTCCTTTTTCCGGTTTCATTATAATTATGTTTGTTCCTTTTATTATTAATATTATTATTATTTTTGGTTTTGGCTTTTTAATTTCTATAGATATAGGGACCTGTTCTCGTGTTGTTTCTTTAATTAGGTGGGTTTGGAATTGGATCCTTCAAGTGGCAAGCATGCTCCGATTACTTACCTACAAATGTTGCTCATTTATCTATAATAGTCATGATGATTACAGCGGACTGTCATCTTTGTGGATTGAACAGTTAGTCTAGTGTGCACTTATTCTATGAATGCGATCTTGCTAAAGAAGTATGGTTGCGATCATCACTGCCGGTTTCCTGTCACAATCATCAAAATGTTGGTGATTGGTTTCACTGTTTATTTTCTTGCCTAAATTCTGAAGGGAGGGCTCTTTTTACTGTCATTTGTTGGAATTTATAGAATTGCAGGATGCTAAAGTTTGGAGAAATGCTCACTGGACGACGGCTTTCATTTTGAATCACTCAGACTACTAGACGATAGGGGCTGATGTTTTGGCTTTGCACACAAGTAGTGATTGGCCATATCATGAATCGAATAAAAAGTATATTTTATGATTCAAATGGTGATGTGTTTGTTTGCTATTGTCTTTTGCACTGCAGAGATGCTAATTAACTACGACTTCAAGGTTGGTTTTCTTTAACCCATCTCTGTTAGCATCGAATTCTTTGATCATTTGGGTTAGCTCATCGTCAGTGGCTTTGGAGTTGTTGGTGTTTATTTTTCAAATGTGAAGTTATACAAGGGAAGTGAAACATATGGCTGCATTATGCTGTAAAAATGACTATATAAACAGGGCAGATTTAGAGGCGTGGGCTATTGGGTATCGACGAGGTCAGAGTTGTAGCTGTGGCGGTGGTGATTTCGCACTAGAGAGTTGATTTTGTTGATGATAATGATGATGAGCTTATTCTTGGCCTGTGAATGCTGCTGTTGGCAGTGGTGGTGTTGCATTATGGTGTTGTTGGCGAAGGTAGTGAGTATTAGCCTTGAAAGTGGTGCAGGAGGTGGAGCTAGCGAAGGCAGTGGCTTTGGAAGGGTTAAGCAGAAAGGAAGTTTAATAGATTAATTCGATTGTTTAACCTTTGTTTTGTTAATATCTATTGTTTAACATTTTTCAATGTTAATTCTATTGTTTAACCCTTTTTTTTTTGTTAATTTCTATTGTTTAACCATTTTTTAATTTCTTTTTACATTTAATCAAGAGGTGTATTACACTCTCCATTATTTGTTAAAAAATGAGTTTAAATGACATATTAAGGGAAAATTTTGGACTAAATTATCGAAAAATGTCATTTTGGACCAAATTAAACTTATACGAAAAGTTTAAAGTCAAATCAAACCTTATTCCTATTATTTATATTCCAAAATAATTTTTTTCATGAATAATAGTAATAATAATAAAGAATAATTATTGTATACCCCCTACGTTTAGGTTTAATACACTACTTCGTCCCTCACATTCTAAAAACACATTTTTTAATCCCTATATTTTACTCAGTTATACTCGTTAGTAGTTCTATAAGGGCTTTTTTGACAGTCAAACCAAAAAACAGTAGTCAAATAGAAAAAATTAAAAAGAAAGGACAAAATTAACCTTTGACTGATAGCTACTTAAAATAAGAAAAAGGTCTTCATGTTTTTGTAACTTGTCTTCTTTTTCTTCCTTATATCCTTCTTAAAAAATAAAACTAGGGTTAAGCTTGTGAGATGGCTTTCGGTGGTTCAAGCAACAATAATGGATGAGAAGGAAGATATTTGAATAAGAATTGCAAGTGTAGGAGACGAGCTGGTATAAGAATTTTAGAATCAGAAGACAATAAGAACAAGTTATTATATTACTGTAAAGATAACAAATGTAGGTCATTTCTTGGATGGTGCATTCCGGCTTCAACATTTGCCACAAGTCATAGCAATTGCAGTGTGGATTCAAGATTGAGGAACAAAGTTCATGTTGAGGATCTTGATGATTTGAAGGAAGATGTTGAAGAATTGAAGGCTAAGAATAAGGTTCTTGATGGGAAAAATAGAGGGTGTTGAGCTTGCTATGGGTTTTATAAGATCTTTAGTGGTGATGCTGTTGGTATTTTGTATTTATTTGTTTGCATTTATTATGGCTATTATCTTGAAAAATCTGTAGGTTTAGTGTGGAGTGGTTGGGGATTAAATGCACTAATGGTGGAGGTTGAGATGTGTAATGACATCTCTTTTGATGTAATTTTTTGTTGGGTTCCATTACTATTGTAAATGTACTCTTTGTGAAGAAATTTTAAATCAATGAAGAGTATTTTATGAAAGAATAACTTGTGTGTTATAATATTTTCATTGTTGTTCCATTAATGTAAGAATTTAATGTTTTTTAATAAGACTATATCAACCCTTTAATTTAAGTGAAATGAACTAAATCAACCGCCTGATTTAAGTTATGTGAACTATATCAACCCTCTTATTTAAGTAAAATTAACTAAAACACCCCCTGTTAATTTATATTACACTAAATCAATCCTGTAAAGATAAAATTAATTAATTAATTCCTCCCTAAATGAACAATGGAAAACCTGTGCAAATAAGTATCGTAAATAAACTTATGTAAATTTAATAACAAACAATGATAAATAAACTTGCTTCCCATTAATGTAATAATGATCTATTGTACATGAAGATTAGTCGTTGTTTCAAAATAATTTAATAATTAGGTATAATGATCAACAATACATTGGTTTCCCAAAAAATGCGTTAAACCAATGATGTACATCCACTAAAAAACCAATCAGCCATCATTCAGTGTGCTATATATATGACTTTATGAAGCCACCAAAAATATAAGCCATCATATAGAGTTTAACATGTACATATGCAAAGTTATTATAATCAACTATATAACTACTACAGACCTAAAAAAAGAAGTCTTCTTTTGTTCAATTCTGTACACCAGTTGCAGATGTACTTGTTTGGCTTGCATTCATAAGTAAAGCATTTAAACTCCTTGCTCCTTGAACACCATCGGCTTGGGATCTTGGTGTGCCCCTATAAGTACTGCCCTTGGTAGTCCTCCCATGTAATATCCCATGTTTTTAAATATTTTTATACTGCATCGGGATATGCAGTGTTAATAATTTTGTATATAATTATGATATTTTTACGAGTTGATATGTATTTAAAACTTATTTTAATTATTGTATATTATTTTAAGTACTTTACGTAAAATTTTCCCTGGACTTGTATTTCTGGGGAAATTGACACGTAAATTATTTATTATTAATTATATTAACTAGATTTCCGGACTTGCATGAACTCATATATATTTTTGAAGTACTAAATAACGTATAGATGTGTATTTATTTATTTAATTAGGGTTTAATTAATTATCCTAATATTTTATTATTTATTATTAGTTTTAATATTATTTAAATATTTTTAAGTGTATTAAATTTTAAAATATTAAATTATAGGTGTGTGGTGTATATTTAATGTCTGTGATTTTATATTATTTTAATATATAGTGTAAAGTATATATATATACATATTATTGTCAAAATCAGAAATTTGTTGCAAAATTACCATTTCTGCCCCTCCCTCATTCTTCTTCTCTCCCGACGCCCTACCTTCACTGTGCCTCCCGTTCCACCACCCCAGAACGCCCTTCGCTGTCATCAGCTGCTGCCAACCTCCTCCCCCTTCCTTCCTCTTCCTCTCCGACATGACCAGGCCGCCGGAAGCCCGTTGGAACGCCCGGAATTCGCGGTGGCAGCAAGTGGAGCTCTTCACCGTCGATCACGATTCCGGCCACCATTTTCGACACCGCCGGTCTTCATCGACTCCTTGAGCTCCGGTGGTCCCTATTCTAAGCTCCTTTTGGCCTGAAAACCAGTGGTTGATGAGGTTTGAGCTAAATCTTTAATTTGGCCATTTTAGCTTCTTGAATTTTTTGAACTTAGAATTGATTTATTCATGAAAAGTCCCTTAACAAATGTTGGTCCTAGTAGCTTAATCTTCATGTGTGAATTTTTGTAGAATTTTTGGAGATTATTTTGATTTTTGGGTATTTTTAAATATTTTATTATTATTTTCTAATTTTCGAAAATTAATTAATTAAATTATGAAATTGTGTTTTATGATAAATATAGGTGTTGAAATGAATTATAGGAATTTATTTGGAATTTTTATGAATTTCTATGTATTTATTTTGAATTTAATTAGTTTATGTAATTTTGAGAAAATTAGGTTAATTGTGTTTTTAATTGAAATTAATTAGTTAATTGAGTTTAATTATTGATATTATTAATAAATATGTTGAGAAAATTAATTTTGTGCAATTATATGATTTTTGATGAATTTTTGGAGTAATTTTAGTATATTTATATATATAGGGGTATTTTGGTAATTTTACCCTAAATTGACTAAAAATATAATTAAATTGGTTTTAATAGTTATTTAAGGTATAAAAATGATTTCTACAAATTATTTAGTATTTTTAATTAATTAAAACTATTTTTCGTGAATTATTTTTAATTATATATATAATATACGATTTTTCTAAATAAAATGAGTTTTATCGGTTTTTAATGTGTTTTAAGGCTAATTATGTAATTTCTACTTATTAAATGTATTTCTGTGTTATAAGGGCATTTTTGGTATTTCCATAATTATTCTGTGATTGTGGACCCCGGTCGGTAGGCTGTAGTTTGGAGTCCGACCGAGGGGTTATGAATGTGTTTCTGTGTTTATTTTTTGAAGTGCATTTCTTTGCAGGGCCGGCTCTACTCTTTGAGTAGAGAGATGTCCGTTTTACAGGGGAGGTTCTGCCGAATTTTCAGTAGAATTCTCGTAAAACGTGATGTCTGGTCGAACCCTAATTCTGATTCTGTGTCTAATATTCTAGATCGAGTTTCTAGGATTTTCTGTTAGGTTTATTCTGATGTATGTTATTTATTATTTGTTTAGTTGCGCCGAGACCGAGGCCTAATGGACCAGGCCCGTCGGACCTATCTCAAGAAGCGCACTAAGTGTGAGTTACTATTCTATATATATATATGCTTTAGGGTGCATGATTTAGAAATATATGTTTTATTTTGATTAATTATGCATAAATAATTCAATTATTACTTAAGTTTATTTTTAGTTTATTTTGGTTTATCTTTAGTATATTTTTGGTATATTTTCAAATTATATGCATGTTTTAGTAATAAATTATTCTTAAAGGTTTTTATGTATATTCTTGGTATATTCTTAGTTTATTTTGTAATTATATTGGATTTATTTGACGTATATATATTTGAAATATACCTGGTTTATTTTTGGTATATTTCTAGTATATATATGGTTTATGTTGCTATTTTATTTAAATTCATGCATCATTTATTCTTATGAATGTATGCTTTATATTTTAATGAAGGATATCAATAGAACGTGCTACCTAGTGGGCAACACTAGGACCGAGTACGTACCGGTACGCTTATAGCATTTAGGCTATATTACTAACCACTTGTGGATATTGATTGAATTTGATTAATTGATGTGTGAGAAAAGATTTGGGAGTGTGATTGCTGGAGCTCGGTTGACCTAGTGTCTCGGGGCCAATCACACTGACAGTCAGACTGCTGGAGCTCGGTTGACTTAGTGTCTCGGGGCCAGTCTACTGTCTAAATGGATCAAGTGATTATATTTGGAATAAGTGAGCCTGTATGGCTAGATTGTTGTCTAACACTGTTTTGAGGTTGCGATATTCTAGGGTTCTATTTGATCCTTCATAAATTGTGATTTTCAATAAAAATATATAAAATGATTTTATTGCATCTGTATGTATTTGCTTGTATATATGCTTATTATATATACTATTGACTGTGTGCATTGTCATTTAGTATGCATGTATATATACTATAGTAATTCACTCAGTGAAGTCTGACTCGCCTCCGTTGACTATTTTTCAGGAGAGTCTTCTTCCTCAGACCTCAGTAGCAGGCCTGTACGCCGGATTTCTTCCGCCCCGGCTTCTTTATGTAAACTGCTTATCTGGGTCTTGAGTTTTACTTTATGATCTAGACACTGCAGTAGTTATGGTCATTTCGGAGATTGGTGTATTGTATTTATATAAGATATGTAATTTAAATACTTGAACTAAAACTTGTATTAAAGGATTTATTTATATATGAGATATGGATTTGATTTAAATCCCGTGGTGGATTATTATTTTGATATTTATGATTTTATTTCGCTGCATAGTATTTAATTTAATTGTGTTGTTATTATTACTATTGCATGTTTTATTTATTTTTAGGCTTGTTACGGGTTCCGGATTCGAAAGAATTCCCGTTCCCTAGCACCGGTCATGGCCCCTGTTTTGGGTCGTGACATCCCCATTCTACCACCCCTACCTGATGTACTCTGAATATAACCAAAAGTCACATTTCAATTAGTACAACTGATGAGATGTATCAAAATAAAAGAAATTTCACATTACTCTTACCCTTGATGCTACTGGGGCTCGTTGACATGTTCTTTTGTTATGGCCCAACTGCATGCATTTCTTACATCGAATGGTGCATGCTCTCTTCTTGACAGTGGAGGGTCCTGCTTCATCAGCTTGTCAAACTCTTTCTATTCAAGGTCTACCTGAATTTCTCTTCAATTTTAGTAGTAAGATATATATTTTGGGATTAATAAGATCAATATGTGGCAAAGGATGAATGACTCCTTTGGATGCTACTTAGTATGTCTTCACATGAAAAGCTTCATTGCAGTATTCTTCAATATTCACTCTCTTATATCTGATACATAGAGCTGCACACTTACAAGGCATGCTTGCAATAGCCTAAAATTAACAGTTGCATTTCTTCCCCATTAACTTCACAACATATCTTGGTTTCCCATCAAGCACTTCATACTCATTATTATTACCTAGCAATAATGAACATTTCTTGGATTCTTTTATTATCTGCTTCAGCTTTTCCTTTGCCATTGGTGTTATCCGTTGTAATATCCCGAGTTTTTAAATATTTTTATACTGCATCGGGATATATAGTGTTAATAATTTTTGTATATATATTTATGATATTTTATGAGTTTGTTGTTTGTTTAAAGCTAATTTTAATTATTTTATATTATTTTAAGTACTTTATGTAAAATTTCCTGGGAATTATATTTTTGGGAAAATTGACACGTAAATAATTTAATACTATTTATTTTGACTAGTTTTATGAATTTGCATGAACTCATATATAATTTTAAAGTGCTAAAATAAAATGTATATATGTGTATTTATTTAAATTAATTAGAGCTTAATTAATTTCCTTAATTTTATTATTTAATTTTTGTATTAATTAATTTTAAGTTTATAAATTATTAAACATATTAAAATATGTGTGTGGTGTATATTTAATGTGTGTGAAATTTTATATTATTATAATATATAGTGTGAATATATATATATATATATATACATAATTTTTTTTAATCAAAAACCAAAACTTCCCTTTATTTACAGAATTGCCACTCTTCTTCTCCAAATGCCCATCACCATATTTCTTCCATTTCTAGCCACTTTCAAGCTGGTTTTCTTGCTATTATTATGACCCTCAGCCTTCTTCCTCCACCTCCAGCCATTTCCACCACCTGAAACACTCTTTTCCGGCGAGTTTTGGCCGGATTTTCATCAAGGAGCCAAAAATCAACTTAGCTCCGACCAAGCACTTTCCGGCCATCAAATTTAATGTCGTCAGTCTCTATCTTCTCCTTGAGCTCTGGTGAGTGTGATTACAAGCTTTGTGTCACTTGATTTGGTCTAGAATTGCTTAGGTTTCAATTTCTTCAAATCAGCCATTTTGGGTTTCGAATTTTTTTTAGCTTCAATTTGATTGATTCATGAAAACTTCCTTCACAAACTTTGTTCCTGAAAGCTTAATCTACATGCTGTAATTTTTTTAGAATTTTTGGAATTTATTTTAATTTTTGTGAATTTTTGATTATTTTATTATTATTTTCTAATTTTCGAAAATTAATTAATTAAATTATGAAATTGTGTTTTATTGTGATTATAGGAGTTGAAATGAATTATAGAAATTTATTTGTAATTTTTGTGATTTTTATGTATTTATTTGGAATTTATTAAGTTTATGTAATTTTGAAAAATAGGGTTAATTATGTGTTTAATTGAAATAAATTGGTAAATTGAGTATATTTATTGATATTATTGAATTATATGTTGAGAAATTAATTTTTGAGTAATTATATAATTTTTGGTGAATTTTTGAAAATTTATAGTGAATATATATATATGGGTATTTTGGTAATTTTACACTAAATTGGTTAAAAATGTAATTAAATTGGTTTTAATAGTTATTTAGGGTATAAAAATGATTTCTGCAAATTTTTAGTATTTTTAACTAATTAAAACTATTTTTCGTAAATTATTTTCAAATTATATATAATATACTATTTTTCTAAATAAATGAGTTTTTATTGATTTTTAGTATGTTTTAGGGTTAATTACGTAATTTGGATTTATAAAATGTATTTTTATTATATAAGGGCATTTTTGATATTTTATAAATATTCTGTGAATTGTGAACCTCGGTCGGTGAATTGTAGTTTGGAGTCCGACCGAGGGATTTTGGTTGTAATTCTGTGTTTATTCCGAATTGTATTTCTTTGCAGGACCGGCTCTACTCTTTGAGTAGAGAGATGTCTGTTTTACAGGAGAGATTCTGTCGGATTTTCGGTAGAATTCTCGTAAAACGTGATGTCTGGTCAAATTCCTATTCTAAATCTGTGTCTAAAATTCTAGATCGAGTCTTTAGAATTTTCGTTAAATTTATTCTGATTTCATGTTGTCATTTGTTTGTCTAGCTGCGCCGAGACCGAGGCCTAATGGATCAGGCCCGCTGAGTTTGTCTCGTGGAGCGCTAACATGTGAGTTATTATACTGTATATATATGCACTGCATATAGGGTGCATTATTTAGAATTTTTCATTTTCATTGTATGTTTAAAAAGGGATTTAAATTATAATATTTTTGGTATATCTAGAGTTGCATTTTTATATATATGCATATTAAATAATTATGCATGCTAATTTGATATATGCACATTAAATAATTAGGTTTGAGTTTAATACATTTGAGTAATATACACATGTTTTAAAATGTACACTTAGACATAATTATTTTATTAAATGATTAGTATACCTTAGGTATAGTTTTAGTAGATTTTAGGTTTATTCTTAAATAATTGCATGTTAAATTATAAACCTACACTTAAATTATTTTTAAGTTTATTTTTGGTATATTTTTTATTTATTTCCGAATAAATAAATTTTTTATTATTAAATTAAACCTAACACATTAGTGGTATATTTAGGGTTTATTTTTGATATATGCATGCTAGATAATTAGGTTTATTTCTAGTATATTTGTGAATATATGTTAAACACAAATACGTATTTAAATGAATATTTATACATAAATGTTTTATTAAATGATTTGTGTACTTAGGGTATATCTTTTGCATATTTAAATATATTTTTAAGATAATGCATGTTATATTATTGTTACTCATTTAAATTGTTTTTAACTATATTAATGATTTATCTTTAGTTTATTTCATATTTTATTTGACATATATATATATATATATATATATACCTGAAATATACTGGGTATATTTTAGGTATATTTTTGGTATATATATATATGGTTGGTTTTACTATTATGAATATTGTTCTACATTAATTATCTTCTGAATGAATGATTTATTCGAAGTGAAGGATATCAATAGAACGTGCTTCCTAGTGGGCAGCACTATGACCGTGTACGTACCGGTACGATAGATAAGGATTGAGTAAGAGTTAAAATTTGGTGATTATAATTGATTTGACTAAGATTAATGGTATGTTAGATAGTGTGATTGCGGGGCCAATCGCACTGACAGTCAGACTGCTGGAGCTCGGTTGACTTAGTGTCTTGGGGCCAGTCTACTGTCCATAAGTGAATTGAATGATCTATTGGGTTGATTGAGATGTGAGGTGATAGATAGTGTGATTGTTGGAGCTTGGTTGACCAAGTGTCTCGGGGCCAATCACACTGACAGCCAGACTGTTGAAGCTCGGTCGACTTAGTGTCTCGGGGCCAGTCTGCTGTCCAGATTGGAATAAGTGTTCTATTTAGAATCAAGTGAGCCTGTATGGCTAGAGTGATGATGGGATTGTTTGAGGTTGTTATTATTTAGGGTTCTATGGATCCTTCATGAATTAAAACAAACATTTTCTACATTTAGTATATTTATAAAAGCAAAGTTTAGCATTCGTGTGAAATGTGTGTATATATATATATATATATATATATAAGAATGTCTGATTGTTATGGTTTAGTTTGCATGTATATATAGTATAATAATTCACTCAGTGAGGTCTGACCCCCCTCAATTATTTTTTTCAGGAGATTCCATATCGTCAGACCTTAGTTGTAGAGTTCTTCGCCGGTGTTCTTCAGTCCCGGCTATTTTATGCAAATGTATATTCTGAACTTTGAATTGTATTATAGAAACTGCAGTAGTAGTATTATTATATTAGAAGTGTATTATTTTGTTTGAATATTAAATACTCTGAGAATTTGTATTTGAACATTGTATGAATATGTATTCATTTATAAAAGGATTTGGAGTATTTATTTTATATATTGATTCAGAAAAATTTTAATTCGATCGTACTTTTATTTATTTATTGTATGATTTTATTTTCTTAGGCTTGCTACGGGTTCCGGATTCGAAAGAATTCCCGTTCCCTAGTGCTAGTCATGACTCCTAGTTTGGGTCGTGACATCCGTTCAACCCAAGTACATGATTTGGCATATCTTTTGTGTAATTGAACCATGTTCTTTTACCTAATTGAATCCACAATACGAACTATTAAAAGACCTTTGACCTTTCCAGCCCAAGAATTGAATGATTCAATTATATTGTTTGTTATGTCATCACACTTTGAAGCATCATTGAATGTATATCTTGCCCAATGTTGAAGAGGAATTACAAGTAACCAATAAATAACCTTTCCATCAGCCTTTGTCTTTATTATCTTTATTTGTTGCTAAAACTCATAAATAGATATTTCCCTAACTGTTGCCTAGAATTCCTTTATTAAACCCAAGTTTGGAAATTTAGTTTTGAAATTGCTGAATATGTGTTGGTAACAAAATCTATAAGAAGCCCTTGGAAAGTAGTGATCAATTGCAGTAATAAGTCCTTATTAAATCAAAGGAGAATAAAAATGAAAGGTCAGTCCAAAAAATTGTTACAATTTCAAAGGAATTGTATAAGTAACTCATGATACTTACCTTTTATTTATCTGACATTAAAGTATATGGTTTGCCCTTATTTTCACTGCCTATACATTACTTTAAGCAATCCATAAAAAACTTCCAAATCTCTATGCATTCATTTTCTACAATTACAAAGGCAATTGGAAGAACACCTTTATTATCATCAATTGTAACAGTTGTTATCATCACTCCACCATATGGACCCTTCAGAAAATAGCCATCAACACCCACAAATGACCTACAACTTTCTAAAAATCTTATCTTCATAGCTTTAAAACAAATAAATAAATATTTGAATGTTGGTATATCATCTAAATAGACCATAGGGTGAAATTGTAACTTCACAAAGGTCCCGAGATTGAATACTTCATTAGTTGTTTATAAGAATCTTTATGACAACCTTCAAAAACATGCCTACCCACACTTCTTGCCCTATACAACTGCCACTGAGCTACATCTATGCCCTATTTCTTTTTTAATTCACTATGCATTAACTCATAGCTTATGAGTGGGTTAACTTCTAACATCTCATTCAGCTTTGTAACTACTCATATAATGCTGAGATTGTAATTTTCATTGTAATAAGTCCTAAGGCAAGTATGTTCTTCGTTCAAAGTTTTAACCATAAAAGTCCTCTTATCAAGTAAAATAGATGTATGAAGCCTCCACGAATACCCTTCACCAGCACATTTAATAGTTATTCTACATTTGTAATTTTTTTTCTTATGAAATAGATAATATCCCTTCACTCTATAGTCCCTAAGGGTTGCCCTAAATGCATTAACATCTATAAAGGTTTATCATATTTCAAACTCAAACTACCTATCCTTAGGGTTCACAAATGGTTTGTTGAATAGTTTTATGAAGGTTCTTATTTTCCTTTTCTTACTAATAGTACCCTCATCATTAGATCCAATACTTGCATCATTGCATTCCTCTCCTAGTTCACTCAGGCCTTCATTTTCATCCATAACAACATTACCCTCATATTCCTCCTTAACAAGGCTCTCAAAATTATATGTGTTGATGGCAATTTCATCACCATCATGTAGCCACTCTACATCATCTGAGTTTGGGAAATCATAAATTTCCCCCTTTTTATGTTCAGCGGTTCTACCCTTTTGTTTACAATGCTTATACTTCTGTCTACTATGAGTCATTCTTTAATTCCTACTACCTGAAGGTCTGCTTACTTTTCCCCTCCCATTTCCCCTCCCTTTACCTTTGCTATTAGGTTTAAGTGCATCTTGATTTTCAAGCTTAGGTTCTGTAAAATGAGGCTCAAGTTTTATTAAAGGAAGCTCAGGTTCTGTCAATTGAGGATCAAGTTCTGTTAAATGAGGATCAAGTTCTATCAAAGGAGGATTAGGTTCATGTATAAGAGGATTTACTTGATTAGGTTTAGGTGTTACAAGAGGCATGTTATCCATGTCATACTCATAATCATAGCCAGGCTACATTTCTAAACCTAACACATTTATAGCATCTTTATCACTCTCCCTAGTGTGCACTATTTTTACAAGATCTAACCTTTTATACACTTTCATATGAATCTTAGGATTTTCTTAATACTTTTTAAGCATTGTATCTATATCAGCATCTATCTTAATGTGCATCCCAGAACCCAACATGCATATAGGGAAGTCAAATTTAATTTCAAGAAACATCTTGTAAACATCTTGAAGTAATGTGAAGTATGAATACTTATCTGGATCTACATTGTAAACAATTTTATCTCATTCTCATACTTCACCTCTATTGAATAATTGTCAAATACAACATCTGCATGCAAATAAAAATATATTAGATAGTCATTTAACCCTAAAAAAATTCAAAAACACTAAATGCATACAACTCTGATTTTTACAAATTCAAGGTATAAACATCATAAAATATTCTTAAATCACACATTTGTATAATAAAATATCATAACCCTCTTTTCCCTAAATTTAAACCTTAATTCCGATTGTCAGCTTTTTACAATTTTCTACCACTGGAAATATTATTTTAGCTAATCACTTTTTGATTTAGCTTTGAAAAGAATTTAATTTACTATTCCTTTCACTCACCTTTTTAGTTTCAACTTCAAAATGAGTTTTAAAATCCTTAATGCATGTCAAGTATAAAGAGTTCAAACTGATGAAGCTTAAGGGTAATGAAGGTCAAAGCTAATGAAGAAAACATTTAAGAAGATGAATACATTTTTGTCTAAGATTAGGAAGGTGGTTTCTAATCTAAGATGAGAAGACAAAGGAACTTAAGACATTTTGAATCACGTTTTTCTTCCAACAGTAAGAGCTCATAACTTCATTTAGATCAAAAAATTAAAAGAGACTATTTTAATCATTTTATAATCATTTAATGTCTATTTAACGGTAATAGTACTTTAAAAATTTTTTAATTTATTTAATCAAAATATAAAAATTAAAAAATATATTTTTAAAATATGAGAAATAAAGTAATGTATTAAGTTTAAACATAGATACACAGTAATTATCTCTAATAATAATAATATTGGAAAGGGCAAATAGTAATTACACTAATTTACTATGTTCTGGGAAGGCGACCCGTACCCATCTCTGCTTCTAGTATTGGGATCCAAACCCAGGTGGCCACCCACTTTTGTTGTCCTGTCATAAATAACATAAAGGTCTGAGTGCATATCATATCAATATCAATAACATAAGGTCTAAGTGCTACTTCTGGACCTGTACAAAGGCCGCGTTATACTGTTGAGAACGATGAGCTACAGTCGTCTGCAGCAGCAGCAGGAAACCCTGACCCTGGTTGAAGCGGCATTACAGGTCCTCAACACGCCTGACCCATTTGAGAAGGCAAGGTTGGGAGACTCTTTTGCTTCTCAGTGGCTTGGAGGGACCATTTCTCACCCCTACTCACCCTCACTGGACCTCCCTGTACCTGATCGCCCCGCCAGGCTCACCGATGTATGATTCATGTGTCTGTATTTGCTATATTTGCTTGTGGGTGTATGCTTGTTTTATAATCAAGAGATAAAATTTTGGTGTGCAGGTTAGGTTGATTGCACCAGGTTTAATGCCAAAGCTTGGTAAAGCTGGTAGCTTGCAAAGTAGGCAGGCTATTGTTCATAGTCTTGTTCATACTGAAAGTTGGGCTATTGACTTGTCTTGGGTATTTACTATATACCCTTTTCTTTTTCTTTTTCTTTTTTTTTTGAATTTTTTTTCTTGGCAATGATAAATGAATTGGAGTTAATTTTTAGCTCTGTCATGTTGTACATTAGTTTCCTGTGTTTATGGATTTTTTGTGGTTCTTATAGTTGGTTTGTAATTGTTTCTCAAGAAATGCTTTGGCTTGTTTTCCTGTTTCAACTTGTACTTTTATTTGGATTTTTTATATGTGGTAATGATTATTCATTAGCTCTCTCTGATAAGGTGACTCTTGTTGAATTGGAAAGATACATGTTAACCTATGTCATGTATGTTTGGCCTTTTCGCTTAGGAGAATTTATAGATAATTTAGGCTCCAGTTATTGTTTGTATGTCATAAGATCACAATATGGAAATGAATCCAATGGGACTGAGCAGAAGCTTATTGGTAATGTTCCAGAGGTTTGTGTGCATATTCAAATAGACACATTGATTAATGAACTACTTATGAGTTTGACTAAATACTCAACTAGCCACATTTCAGATCTTTTTCTGATGTTGCAATACCTGGAATTTTGACATGCATGGATGCTGGTGATGCTTAAGCAAAAAGACTATCTTTGCAATTAATAAGATCATTTTTATTAGGGCATAATATGATATGCATACATCTTCATGAGCAATCTCTTGTATATTTCTTCTTAGTGGCACATGTATAGCTAGTGCATCTTGCTTATATTCCTTTAAATGAGGTAAGATCTTTTCTCTTTGTATCAAAGGCATTTTTCATTTTGCACATCTATTAAGAAGCCTCAATACTGCAGAATACTTGTGGGTTGCCCATCATTTTTCAATCTAGTTTTATTATATTTCTGGGCGTTTCTTTTTATGTTGTTAGTTCATTTATGACTTTATTGTAGGATATTATTGCTCGCTTTGGTAAGCAAGAGGCAATGCCAAGAGAATTTTTTACAGATTTTGTGAAGGTTGCTCAGGATGAAGGTAGACACTTCACTCTCCTTGCAAAACGACTTGAGGAACTAGGTTCTTCTTATGGAGCATTACCAGCTCATGATGGGCTATGGGACTCAGCCATTGCTACATCTAAGGACCTATTGGCACGTTTGGCAATAGAACATTGTGTCCATGAGGTGCATGTCTATTTACTCTTCCCCCCTTTTTAATCTTCTTTTTCTTTTGCCCCACTAGAATGCAATTAAGACAACCATGTAGAGGTGCAGTCCCACCATTGGACTAATTTTCCATAAGGTATTAAGTTATGAATGCACATATTCATGTTTTTCACATAAATGTTTGTCATGTAAGTAATGTCTACCATTGACATTGCCATTGTGTTTGAGTGGTGTTGCCATATCTTTGTCTTGATATTTGTAATTGAAGTCTGTTTAGTGCCTGCTTGTTATTTAAGGAAAAACTAGAGGTTTGTGGGCTTAGTGTTGGGAGTTGTACTTAGGAGGTCATTTAGTCATGAGAAGACAAAATAATATGGAAAAGGATAGCAAGGTCATACAAATAACTGTGCACAATTTCATCACCTATTCTTGGTTTCTTGAGTTAACCTAGATAGTTAATTTTTTTTTACTTAATGGCATAAAGAAGATGATTCTCACTTTGCCAGTGTAAACATTGGTGGGTTTGAAATTTTTTAACTATATTATTTGATACGACATCAGTCTATGTTGTTTGAGGATTAGATAAAATCAAAATGCAGGCCAGGGGACTAGATGTGCTGCCGACAACCATAACTCGGTTCCGCAATGGAGGTGATCATGAAACAGCTGATTTACTGGAAAAAGTGGTGTACCCTGAAGAAGTGACCCATTGTGCTGCTGGAGTCAGGTGGTTCAAGTATCTATGTTTGAGGTCTAGACATCCAAGTATCAATGCCAGCTTGGCATCTCAAGAAAGTGGTGAGGGAGAAAGGGAATTTGCAATTGAGGAGAATGAAGAGATCATTCAGAAGTTCCATGCTGTAGTTAGAATGCACTTTAGAGGACCATTAAAGCCACCATTTAATGAGGCAGCAAGGAAAACAGCTGGATTTGGTCCTCGATGGTATGAACCACTTGCTATCAAAGAGATCAATGCAGGATGCCAATGATGATTCAACTTTGAGGAGCAGTATGAAAGAATTGGGGGATAACCATTTCCCATCCGCATAATTTGTTAGTTATGGGAAATCACGCTAATGTTATTGAGTTGGTCATATGACCTATATAGGCATCAAAAGTTGTAAAAGCATAGTGAAATGTGATATTGAATTGGCAGGTGGCACAGATGCACTGGGTTCGTGCTATTATTTTTTGAAGACACAGCTAAATGAATGTCTATTGTTGAGAATGTTTCAGTTTCTTACACCAGTGTGTCTTAACTATTATCAGATTGTTTTACTGCAATGAAACAGGATTCCACCCTGTCATTATCTGTAATCAATTGTAGCTCTCTCTAAAAATGAAATTGAACAAACAGCTTTCATGTAGGAATCCTTGCTTTGGGTAGGCATTTAATCATATGAGGTTTCATGGTTCTCTTTGAGTGTCAACTTATTGCCCCAAAGCTCATAAATCGCCAAACGTTCTAGTCTGTGACAACAAGAAATAAATCATTTGCCTTAAAACTCTGAAATATAGCTGTTTTATGATGGAGAAACACAGGCAGAAATGCCAAATGGAAGGCTCCATTTCGTCATTGAAAACGCACATGCATCATGGAAGAAACTTTAACGTTAATGGTGTACCTTATTCTCATTCAAATAGCATAAATTTGCAGTATGATCTTCAAATTAAACCACAGAATCTTTCGAAATATTGGAAACCTGAATCAATCCTATGGAGGTAATTATTAACACAAAATTTAAGACGCTAATACACTTGTTGACTAGTGGTCAGATTCTGCAGGTAACTTGCTGATAAATTGAACAACAGCTCTGGCAGTATTAGAAGCAGCAAGTGACCCAAATGTTTCAATCGCATTCTGCCCTTTCTGTCCTCCAGCTATGTCTGATAGGCCTCTAATTACAATCACAGGAAACCCATTTGACAAGCTTGTCTGAGAAATCACCATTGCAAATTTGTTATAATTCAACTACCTTAATAGATAAAGCAAAAATTGATCAACTTAAGTTTCTGTCCAAGCTAGCCGAGTTTCATTGCGAATTGAGACATATTACTTCGATGAAAAGGGCAACTTAATGCATGAGACTGTGCACTCCGCGAGGGCTGAAGAAAAATTAGGAGGAAAATTTTGCATTAAACAATAATTAGAGTATTAAAGAATTTTACCATGACAACAGAAAGACTCTCCATATCTACTGATGACACTTCAAAAGTTTGGTAAAGGAAATCTCTGTAAGCTGCATTGTCCAAAAAAATGTTGGCAGTAGAACCCTTAAGCCCAACAACTAGTTTAGGTTTTTGAGGAAGACATAAACTTGAATTCACACACTTCTCCAGCTCCATACCCTGAAGAACTTGATATGAGCATAAGCCAAGCAAGAGTTGCTAAAATTTGCCTCAACTGATTCATATTCGATAATTTAGGGACAATAAAATACAATTAAGGATATATGTCTGACCTCCAAGCCAGCAGCAACCTGAAGCCATTGCTGACTTGTTTGTGCCCAGAAGAGTGGGGTGGCAGAATTAGGCTTTCCCGATTCAGAAAAGAACTGTTCAGAACTATATCCAATGTATCCTAATAGATTCTTTCCATCCCCTTTTGGTACATTGTAGCTTCCAAATTCCAAGCGAGCAACATCAGCGGAGGGCAATGTTTCATCAGGATTCTGTTGGTTATACAATAGCACGAGAAATCATCTTGATTATGGAAAAAGATATATATATATATATATATATATATGCAAATTACAGGTGAGAATATACCAGCCAATCCCAAATGCCAGTGTGAGCAAATTCTTTGGGAATGGTAACATCTCCAATAGACATGGAATTGTTCACATTGCCAGCAATGCCAAAATGGACTATTCCTTTCACATCAAACAAATCCAGCATTTGTTGTGTTGTTGCAGCTGCATTTACCTAATTAAGCAGACCGACTTAAAATAAGCTTCAAGATAGAAATTTGCCATATAGCATCAATACATTTTATGAACATTTTCAAAATCTTTTTATCAGGCAGACTGAGATATTATAAACTGTTCTCAGGCCTCACTTAACAGCTTAAACTTTTAGATCGAATAGTCACCATCAGAGCCGAAACCAAGAATATGATGAATGCATTAATCACTTCTTTTTTTAAAAAAAATAAGAAAGTTTTTTGCTTACCATTCCAATCCCACATCGAACATAAATAACATTCTTTCCCCCAATCTTTCCTATTCGGAATCTTCGTCCTGCAACACCCAACAGTCATTTTAACTGACAAATGACAAACTATCAGTAACTAAAAAATATCATCAGGCACCCCAAGAAGAATTACTAGACACCTGATAGATCCACAAAAGGGTGTTTTCCATAAGGCTTGAAAGCCCCAGTAGCAAAGAAAGCACTTTCTTCAGGCGGAAAAACTGTTATGAGACCCAAGTAAGGCCCTTTTCTATTTACTTCTCTGATGATTTTTAAAGATCTTATCCTGTCAGATCGAAAAGCTGATACATTTATAGTTAGTAAGGAAAAGAAAACCAAAATTAGAAAACATGGTACAACTTGTTTTTCAGACATGGCTACTTAGTTTTCTCATCTCATAATACACACACGCACAGGCTAATTTTAAGTCAGAAATGGCAGGTAGCAGACATGTATAATAATGCATTGCCGGTCTCTGACGTTGAGTTAAGGATATGGGAACAAGAAAAAACTGAACCTTTAAGATTAGACTGATAACATAACCCACTAATTAAAGATAAGATGTCAATTATGAAAATTTTGCATTATCCTGAAGTCAAAGATTCTTTGTAAGTTAATTAAGTTTATTAAATAAATAAAATTTCCATGAGAAAAATTGCAGCCAGGGTCACCCAGGAGAGAAAATTACAAATGTTCAACAAAGAAATCCATAAACTTGTACAATGAGAAATGATGGAACCAATCATAATTAAGGATCTGATGAAGCATCTCCAGTGTTTTGACTTGGAAGTGCCACATGTCACTCAATGTGTAATTACTGTTGAAAAGTAAACTTGATTTTTAAACTAAAAATATATGTGTTTCTAAAAATAGTAAAGTTACAAAATATATATATATATATATAGAACACTAAATAAAGTTGTTTACACAAATTAAATAAAAATTGTTCATTTTATAGAAAATGGTTTTTAACCATTTTTTTATAAAAGCTAAAAATAGACATGTATTGTGTATATAAGCATAAGAACAAGAAAAGAATTGTACGAGAGAAAGATATAAGTCTTTTGAGAGTGTAAAGGGTATATTGTCCATTGAAGAGAATTTGTGTATTTGATTATTTTGAAATATATATTTATATTTGTGTTTAGTTTTATTATTTCGTTGTGCTTTATACTCTTTTGCCTCCAACAAAGTGATATAAGAGCATTACATTTTAACAGTGACGAAAGATGGCTAGTGGGATAGCTCCATTGCAACTCTCTCGTCTCACCAATGACAACTATGACAGTTGGTCCATTAGGATCGAAGTTGTTGTAGGTTTGCAAGATGCTTGGGATGTTGTGGAAACAGGATATGAGGCACCAACTAATGAATCTTCTTTGAATCAAAATCAAAGAAGACTTTTGCAAGAAAGATCAACAGGCTCTTTCTATTATTCACTCATGTTTGGATGAAAGCATGTTTGAAAAGGTTTCTTGTGCAACAATCGCCAAGGACTCCTAGGAGATTTTATAAAATTCTCAGAAAAGTATAGAACGAGTTAAGAAAGTTCATCTTCAAACTCTGCGAGGAGAATTTGAATCTCTCCAAATGAGTGATAAAGAATCAATTTCAAAATATATCACTCGTTTGTTATCAATCACCAATCAACTAAAAAGATATGGAGAGAAAGAGTTAAATGATACTCGCATAATAGAAAAAATGCTTCATTCCTTGCATCCAAAATATGATTATATTGTGGTGGCCATTAAGGAATCCAAAGACCTAGAGTCTATGAAGGTTGATGAACTTGTGGGCTCATTACAAGCCTATGAAGAAAGACATATCAAAAGAAATAAAGAAGTTATTGAACAAGTGTTGTAGAGTAAGATTACTATAAAGGGAGAAGAAAATTTTGGTAATTAAAGAAACCAAAGGGGATCTGGTAGAGGCAGATGTCGAAGTAGAGGACGAGGTGGAAGAGAAAGTTATATGCAATCACAACATGTAGAAAGAAATCAAAGTTCTCACCACACAAAAGGACGTGAAAAAGGGAATTACATGAGATCATCTTATGCCAAACCTCAAATTCAATGTTATAATTGCAATAAGTTCGATCATTATGCTTCTGAATGCAGAAATAAAACTTATCAAGTGCAGGAGACGATCCATGTTGTAAAGGATATTAATGAAGAAGACGTTTCATTACTAATGGCTTATCAAGATGATTATGAACCAAAAGTAAGTACATAGCATTTAAATACTGGAGCCAGCAATCACATGACTGGTAATAAGTATTTATTCTCGAAGATCAATGAATCAATAAAAGGAATAGTAACTTTTAGAGATGGAATAAAAGTTTTAGTAGAAGGCAAAAGTAAAATTCTTATTCGCCTCAAGGATGGCAGTCATCATTTCATTAATGAAGTTTTTTATGTGCCTAAATTAAAAAGCAATATGTTGAGTTTGGGTCAATTTTTTGAAAAGAATTATGAAATTACACTGAAGAACAAGACATGCGCTATCAGGGATCCTAAAAAAAACTTGATAGCAAAAGTGCCCATGACAAGAAACGGATTATTTCTATTGAACATTCAAAGTAACAATGAAAGTTGCTTAAAAGCTCCAATGAAAGATGTTTCATGGTTATGGCATTTGAGGTATGGACATATTAATTTTGATAATTTAAACAAGCTTGCAAATGAAGAAATGGTGAAAGGATTGCCTTTTATCAATAATCCCCATCAGTTATGTGAAGGATGTCTCATTGGAAAACATGCTAGGAAAAGTTTTCCACAAGAAGCTACTTCACGAGCCACCAAACCTCTCAAGCTCATCCATGCAGACATATATGGGCCAATAAATCCAAGTTCTTATGGTAAAAATAAATATTTTCTTCTTTTTATTGATGATTTTATCCTTAAAACTTAGGTTTATTTCTTAAAAGAAAAATCAAAAGCATTTGGTGCATTTAAAAAAATTAAAAGCACTAGTAGAAAAGGAAAGTGGCTATCAAATTAAGGCCATGAGAACAGACAAGTGAGGAGAGTTCACAACAAAAGAGTTCAATGAATTTTTTAAAGATAATGGAATCTGACATCCTTAATAATGCCAAGGTCACCTCAACAAAATGGAGTTACAGAAAGAAAAAACAAAACCATTCTAGAAATGACAAGAAGTATCTTGAAGTTTAAAAATATGCCAAAAGAATTTAGGCTCAAGCTATTGATTGTGTAGTGTACCTTACCAATCGAAGTCCTACAAAAGGTGTGGTGAACAAAACTCCTTTATAAACATGGAATGGAAGAAATCTGAATGTCAAGCACCTTAAAGTTTTTGAAAGCATTGTCTATGTCCATGTTCTAGATCAAATTCACACTAAGCTTGATGACCAAAGTGAAAAATATGTCTTTATCGGCTATGACAAAAACTCCATAGACTTTACAATCCAACAATAGGAAAGACTATCATCAGTAGAGATGTAAAATTTGATGAAGAGGCTTCCTGGGGCTGGAGCATTAATAAGGAAGAGAAGTTTAATTTTCTTCCAATTTTTAAAGAAAATAAAGATCAACCAAGTCAAAATTCAATAGCAGTATAAATAGAAGATTCTCCTACAGCAAACTCAGATGAAAGAACTCCCAAAACAAGGAATTTGGATGAAATTTATGCAGTTACACAAAATGTGAATAATGAGGTGACTCTATTTTGTTTAGTTGTTGATTGTGAACCAGTTAGCTTTAAAAAAGCTATTCAAAATAAAAAATGAGAAGTGCAATGGATGAAGAAATTAAGGCGATCGAGAAAAATAATACTTGGGAGCTCACAACATTGCCAAGAGGTCACAAAACAATTTATGTCAAATGGTTCTATAAAATCAAGAAAAATGAAAATGGAGAAGTGGAAAGGTACAAGGCCAGACTAGTTGCGAAAGACTATAGTAAAAAAGCTGGAATTGACTATGATGAGGTATTTACTCATGTTGGTCACTTAGAGACTATAAGATTCATTATATCTCTTTGGTCGCTTAGAGACTATAAGATTCATTATATCTCTTATAGCTCAAAATAAATGGAAGATATTTCAAATAGATGTCAAGTCTGCATTCTTGAATGGCTATCTGGAAGAAGATGTCTATATAAAACAATCACCATGTTATATTAAAATAGAAGATAAAAATTAAGTTTTAAAATTAAAGAAGGCTCTATACGAATTAAAACAAGTTCCAAGAGCATGGTACAACAGAATTGATCAATATTTTCAATAAAATAATTTTTCAAAATGTCCACATGAACATGCTCTTTATATAAAAAATTTTGGTAGAGATATGCTGATTGTATGCTTGTACGTAGATGATTTAATCTTTACTGGCAATAATCCAAAATTATTTGAAGACTTCAAGAAGGCTATGGTAAAAGAATTTAAGATGACTAACATTGGTTTAATGACTTACTATCTTAGAATAAAAGTAAAGCAACAAGAAGATGGCATCTTCATATCACAGGAGAATTATGCAAAGGAAACACTCAAGAAATTTAAAATGGAAGACTACAAACTAGTTAACACACTTGTAGAATATAGAATCAAGCTATCTAAGCAAAATGAAGGAGAAAATGTAAATCCAACTTATTTCAAGAGTCTAGTTAAAAGCTTAAGGTATCTTACATGCACAAGACCATATATTCTTTTTAGAGTGGGCTTAATAAGTCGCTACATAGAGACTCCAACAACATCACATTTAAAATTTGCTAAAAGAATTCTTTGTTACATCAAAGGCACACTTGACTATGGACTTCTCTACACTCACTCTCAAAATTTCAATCTTATAGGATTCAGTGATAGTGACTGGGTTGGCGATATCAATGATAGTATAAGCACTACAAGAATTTTATTTTATATGGGAGATACAACTTTCACTTAGAGTTTAAAAAAGCAAACTATTGTTACTCTATCTACTTGTGAAGCTAAATATGTGGCTATAACTACTTGTCTATGTCATGCATTGTGGTTGAGAAGTTTATTAAAGGAGCTTAGTATATCTCAAAAGGAAGCGACAAAAATTTATGTAGATAACAAGTCAACTATGGCTTTGGAAAAAAATTCTATCTTTCATGAACAGAGCAAACATATTGATACTCGCTATCATTTCATTAAAGAGTGCATTGCCAAGAAGGATATTGAAGTAAAATTTACAAGATTTGAAGATCAAGTTGTGGATATTTTCACCAAGTTGTTAAAACATGAGACATTTATCAAGTTGAGGATTTTACTTGGAGTAACAAATCAAGTTTAAGGGAGGATGTTAAAATATATATATATATATATATATATATATATATATATATATATATATATATATATATATATATATATATATATATATATATATATATATATTTTAGAGACTTATTATTTTAAACATTAATTTATATTATTGCTTTATCAAATTTCATTATTATTTTGATACTATTATTTTTATTAAAATTACATTATTGATAATATTATTATTTATTGTTATATGAATGTTATTTTATGCATTATATCTATATAATATAATTAGGGTTTATTATTTTATGTGTGTGTGATTATTTGTGTGTTTATTATTATATGTGAGAGTGTATATATATATATATATATATATATTGTGTGGTGGATATCTTTTAACATCAAGTTTTATTATTATATTATATTATATTATTATATTATAAAGTTTAAATATACATATATACATATCAAACAAAAACAACAAACACATAAACACATATATACATTCACGAAGAACACTGTCTCACCTCTTCCCTTCCGATGTCCTGATCGAAGCCCGTTGGTGTGCCTCTCTGGCATCCAACTGCACCACCACCTTTAACCAGTTGTTCGCCGTCCCTTCATCCCTCTTCTCCGGCGTCGGCGTCGTCTATTTTTAAAGGAGAACGAGAGTTCCCTTTTCTGACCACTTTCCGATTCCAGCCACCATTCTTCATGTTTTTGGTCTCTATTGACTCCCCTAGCTCCGGTGAGCATGAATCTAAGCTTAGGTTAAGCTTTTATCACCTATTTCTTGAGTTTTTATGATTTTTAGTTTATGGAGCTTTGGGGTTTTTGAATTTTTTTTAAGCTTGATCTTGATGAATCCTACAATCTTCCTTCACAAAAGTTGTTCCTAGTAGCTAAATCTACATGTCTATATTTGTTTTTGAATTTTTGGAATTTATTTTAATTTTTGAATATTTTATTATTATTTAATTAATTTTCATAAATTAATTTATAAAATTATAAAATTTGTTGATTTAGTGTTTTTATGGGTTATTATTAATTTTAGTGTTGAGAAATTAATTTTTGGGGATTTTATATAATTTTTATGAATATTTTTAGTTATGTAAATATTGGATAATTGAGTTAAATGTGTATTTTGGTTGAAATTAGAGTTTAATTGTATGTTTTAGTTGATATTAGAATATTATTTGTTGATAAAATAATTTTTATGAATTTATATAATTTTTATGGAATTTTATATAATTTATGTGTATTTTGAATTATTAGGTTAAATAAGTATTTTTGTTGAAATTATTGGTTAAATATGTGTTTTGGTTGATATTAGTATATTATATGTTGATTAAATAATTTTAATGATTTTATATAATTTTTGAGGAAATTATTTAGTATATTGGATATTTTGTATCATAGGGTTAAATATGTAATTTTGTTAAGATTATAGTTAAACATTATGTTTTAGTTGATTTTATAATTATTTAAGGTATTAAAATGATTTTTACAAATTATTTACTATTTTTAACTAATTAATACTAAATTTCAAAAATTGTTTTCAAATAATATATTATATATTGTTTTGGTAATAAAATGGGTTTTTAGTAATTTTTAATGTGTATTTAGACTATTTTAGTTATTTGAATATATAAAATGAATTTTTATTAATTTATATTAAATTATCGAGAAAATTGGATTTTAATAATGTTATATTATTATTTCGGGATTTTTACGTAATTATTGTGAAAATAATTATTTTTAGTGTTTTAATGTTAAATATGCTAAATTTTGTTATTTTGAGGATATTTATGGCAATTATTGATTTTTAGTATATTTATTATATTATCTGAATTTTTGGTGAATTGTGGACCTCGGTTGAGGAAATTGTATAATTCGGGATCCCAACCGAGGGTTGTGTGAATTATGTGATCTAAAATGCATTTTTCTTGCAGGACCAGCTCTACTTTTTAATAGAGAGATGTCCGTTTTACAGAGGAGCATCTGCCAAATTTTTAATAGAATTCTCGTAAAACTTGACATTGTGTCAACTTTAAAATTCTGTGTCTGTCGATGTTCTGTAATCTTATATTGAGTCTCTTTAGAGATTTAAGTTAGATTTATTATGATTTCTGTAATTATTTTATTTGTTTAGGTGCGTAAAGACCGAGGCCTAACGGACCAGACCTGTCGAGTCTATCTCTTGGAGCGCGAATCAGTGAGTTATTATACTATATATATATATGCATTGCATTTATGATGCATGATTTAGGATTTTCATTTTTATTATATGTTTTAAAATTAATTTAATTTATAACATGATTTGGTATATTTTCAGTTTATTTTTAGTATATTTTGATATATATGTTTGCATATTTTTAACATACATTTAGTATAACTTTGGTATATTTAGGATTTATTTTGATATAGGCATGTTATATAATTAGGTATATTTTTAGTATATTTTTTATATAAATAAATGCATGTTATACTATTAATTCATACTTAATTATTTTTAAGTATATCATTGGTTTATCTTTGGTATATTTCATGTTTGATTTGACTTTATTTGACATATATATACTCGAAATATACTTAGTTTATTTTAAGTATATTGCTAGTATATATATGGTTTATTTTATCATTATAACTATTATTCCGCATTATTTATTTGTACATATGAATGTTTTATTTTAAATGAAGGATATTAATAGAACGTGTTACTTAGTGAGCAGCACTAAGACCGTGTACGTACTGGTGTGATAGATTTAGGTTTGAGTGAGGAATTACTTATAGTAATTATGATATGATTGAGATGATTTGATGATTTGATTGAGTTGTGATATGATTAATAGTGTGGTTGCTGGAGCTCAATTGATCTAGTGTCTCGGGACCAATCACACTGATAATCAGACTGTTGGAGTTTGGTTGACTTAGTGTCTCAGGGCCAATCTACTGTCCATATGGAATAAGAGAATTAATTTGGAATTAATTGAGCTTGTATGGCTAGAGTGATATTTATGATTGAGGTTGCGATTAAATCAGGTTCTATTTGATCATTCAATAAAATAAACATTTTCTGCATTTATTATATATATAAAAGTAGAGTTTGACATTTGTATGAAATGTGTATGTGTGTGTGTGTGTGTATATATATATATATATATATATATATATATATATATATATATATATATATATATATATATATATATATATATATATATACGGGTGTCTGATTGTTATGGTTTAGATTGCATGTATATATATTATAATAATTTACTCAGTAAGGTCTGACTCTCCTCAATTATTTTTTTCAAGCGATCTTATATTGTCAGACCTTAGTAGTAAGCTCTTTACTGATGTTCTTTCGCCTCGGCTAGATTGTGTAAAATTTATATTTAAACTTTGATTTTTATTCTAGAAACTACAGTATTAGTGTTATTGTATCGGAAGAGTATTATGTTGTTTTGATACTTTGTACTCAAAGAGTTGTGTTTGAGTATTTTATGAACATCAATTTATTTATGAAAGGATATTGAGTATCTATTTTTATATATCTATTCAAAAAAAATTAATTCAATCGTACTTTTTATTTATTTGTTGCATGTTTTTATTTTCTAAGGCTTGCTACAGGTTCCGGATTCAATAGAATTTTATTGCATGTTTTTATTTTCTAAGGCTTGCTACGGGTTCCGGATTCAATAGAATTCTCATCCCCTAGCGCCGATAATGATTCCTAGTTTTGGGTTGTGACAATAAAAGTTTTCACATAACTTATAGGGATTGTTTTCAAATGGGTCTAATCCCCAAAAGCTGATATATATAAAAAAAATACTATTTCAAAATACGTAAAACAATAGAAGTGAGAATGTGACCACCCCATACCCCCTTCCCTAAGTAAAAGAAAACCCTATTAAAATTTGAGAGTAATCAAGAAACTTCAAAAGTTTAACTGTTTAATTTTTTTTAATTATCACAAATGTATTTTGCTCATATAGACTTCTTCAACTAGAAGATGGAGTTTTTACCTTATAGAGTTCCAACATGCTCTAATCAAATATTAGTTTTGTAAAACTAATTAGAATGAGCAGCATCTCCTAAAAGATTGTTGATAATTTTTAAGGACAACTTTGACAATGATGAGAGCCACAAGGGAGTCAAATATATCAATTGGATTGTCTTCCTGATAAGTCTCACATTCCTCTGACATTCACTGGGAAGCCATTTGAGAAGCATGTCCGGAAGTAGAAATTAAGCAGTTCTAATTTTTGTTTGACAATACAATAACTATTATTGTAAAAACTTGCCTATGTAAAACATAGATTGTAGTGAACTAAAATTCTACTAATCTCCTAATACTTGTTTCAATGCTATTTTAAAAATATGAAACTTCAAATGACACACACACTTGGAAAACAATACATGTCACAAATTGCAACATGTACTGTTTATCACAAATGTGGTAAATAATCACTTTAGTCCTTAGAAAATAACCCGTTTAACCCCTATAAAAAATTACTTTCCTTCATTTTTGGGTTTTCACCCTTTACAATTTACTGTTGACATTTTCCCATTTCAAATGACATAAATATTGTTCACTAGACTATAGAAAAAGTTTGAACCATAAATTTGTTGCTAAGGCTAGGAATTTTCAAGAACATCGTACCACCTTTATTGATTAGTAGTATTATTGATGGCAACTAAGGCCAAATAGGCTACAGATTAGTAGAGAAAAAAAAGAGAAAATAGAGATTGTACGAGATGAGACAAAGTAGAAGGGATCATACCATTACTAGATCAGAACTCTTTAGTATATGCTGTTAAAACCTTAAAACCTTAAAAGTATGGTGCAACCCTCAAAATCATAGTAAGTTGCATTGTCCAAAAACATTATTGATTGTTGATCCCCTCAAGCCAAGCAATTAGCTTTTGTTATTATGCAAGAAGCTTGAATTAATGCAATTTTTCAGTTCCATTCCCTGAAGATTCATTTATTGTCAAGTACGCTGAAATTGTAGTATGATTAAATCAAAAGAAATGACAAGGCTTATGCAAGCTTAACCTTTAAAGTGGCAGCAAGCTAAAGCCAATCCTGGCTTGATTCTATTAAAAAAATAGTCTAGGTTGTATATGATTTTTCCCAACAGATTCAAGCCATCTCCTCGAGGTATGTTGTAGCCTACAACAATCAATAAAGCAACATCATCTGAGTTTGCATTTCCATATGGGTTTTGCTAATCAAGAAACTCTGAACATATAAAAATACTTTAGCTGGTTCCAAGAAAACAATAGCAACAACAAATTGCAAAACAACCAATTCAAAGGCCAGTATAGGGCAAATTTTTGTTAGAAAAAATGAACATAGAATTTTTCGTGCTATAAATGACGAAATGGATAATTCCAGTTATGTCAAACAGATCTAGCATTTTTATTGTGTTGCTGTAGCAGTATTCACCTGTTTGAACTAATAATGTTTTTTATCTCAGCTTGTGGAGGCTATGGAAGCATGTGCTAGGAAAATTAACAGAGTTGGCACAACAAAATAATATTTATAGATACAAAATAAAATTACTATAAAAATAATCAAATAAATAAATAAATGAAGGTGGTTAAACTGGCTAAAGGGTGAATAAAATAGACGGTAAAGCCTACTATATAAATAATAAAAATGATACAAATATTTTAACGTAGTTCACCCTTAATTCTTGGGCTACGTCCATAGGAAAAAATCTAAAATTTTCTTCCACTATAAAAATAGTAGGTATAAGAGAGAGTCTTCTCTAGATCAACACTAGAGGTACACAATAAAAGAGTTCTCACCAAAATAGTGGCACTCAAAGTGTTTCCCAAACAACTCTAAAATAATTACCTCATTATTTTGTCACTCACCCTTTAAGAAAAATTTTTCAAACCCTTAAAACTCTCTTACACTCATCAAAGCAAATTGCTTTGGTTGCCCTCACAAGCACACACCTCACTTTAGCTTTTCTCTCACTCGTTGCTTGCATTTTCTTCTCCATCTAAATGGCTATTTATAGCCATGAGGTTTGCTAAAAAAATAAACTAATATTTTAAAAAATGCAGTATTGAATTTAGTACTGCAAAATTTGACTTTTTTAAAAAACTTATGGGCTCCACTAGGAGGGACCCACAACAATTCTCCCCCTCCTTATTACATGAAGGTCATCACCATTCCGGCAGCCAATTGACAGAATTCGAACTTCTCCCTTGGTAGAGTCTTTGTTAACATGTCTGATTCATTTTCATCAGTATAGAACTTCTCTAGTTGCAATAGCTTTTTCTCCAATACATCCTGTATTCAGTGATATCTCACATCAATATGCTTTGACCTTAAATGAAAAGAGGAATTCTAACCAAGGCGGATAGCAATCTGACTATCACAAAATAGCTCGTATTTATCTTGCTAAAAATTGAGTTCATTTAAGAACTTTTTCATTCATAACAACTCTTTACAAGCTTTCGTTACTGCAATAAACTCTGCATCAGTGGTAGACAAAGCAACACATTTTTTTTAATTTTGACTACCATGACACAGCTCCCCCTACAAAAGTAATGAGGTAACTAGAGGTTAATTTTCTTAAATCAACATCTACTGTCATATATGTATCTATGTATCCAGCTAACATAGGTTTGGCATCTCCAAAACATAAACATATTTGGATGTTCCATGAAGATACCTAAAAATCCATTTGACTGCAGCCCAATGCTCCTTTCCAGGATTTGAAAAGAATCAACTCACAACTCTAACTAAGTGTGCAATATCTGGTCGTGTACACACCATGACATATATTAAACTATCAACTGCTGAAGCACATGGAACTCTATACATCTCTCTCTTCTCCTTATCAATGGAAGGGTTTTGCTGAGAAGTCAATCTAAAATGATTAATAAGAGGACAACTAACCGCTTTAGCATTATACATGTTGAACCTCTAAAGTACCTCTTAATACACTTCTCTTATGACAACCATAGCTTCTTGACGCCTCTTTTTTGATAATCTTCATGCTAATAATCTGCTTTGCTAATCCTAAGTCTTTCATAGCAAAAGACTTACTCAACTGCTTATTCAAGCTTTTGATTCTGGAAATGTTCCGATCAATAATCAATATGTCATCCATATAGAGCAATAACACAATAAAGTTATCATCAGAGAATTTTTGAGTAAATACACAATGGTTTGAAGTAGTTTTCTTGTAGCCTTTCTCCCCCATATCAAACTCAAACTTCTTATACCATTGTCTTGGTTTTTGTTTCAAGCCGTACAAGCTTTTCTTCAATCTATAAACACAGTCCTATTTTCCCTTTTCTTTGAAGCTCTTAATTCTTAGGTTACATCCACAGGACAAAATTTAAAATTTTCTTTCACTATAAAAATAGTAGGTACAAGAGAGAATCTTCTTTAAATCAACACTAGAGGTATAAAATAAAAGAGTTCTCACCAACATAGTGGCATCAAAGTGTTTTCTATACACTCTAAAAAATAATTACCTCACTATTTTGTCACTCGCCCTTTAAGAAAAATTTCTCAAACCTTTAAAACTCTTTCACACTCATCAAAGCAAAATTGCTTTGGTTACCCTCACAAGCACATATCTTACTTTAGCTTTTCTCTCACTCTTTGCTTGCATTTTCTTCTCCATCCTCATGACTAGTCATGAGGTTTGCCAAAAAAATAACTAAGATTTCAAAAAATGCAGCATCCAATTCGATGCTACAAAATTTAACTTTTTTTTTTAAAATTTATGGGTTCCATTAGAAAAGACCCACAACAGTATGTTATAAAAAATTACTTATATCCTCCAATATCTATCGTAGATAACTTTTTTGGCATATATGGTTCCAAACTGGAATCTTTGTCCTGCGATTTTATTCTATTGTTTTAACAAACAAAACAGCTACCAATAAGCAACTAAGCATGTTATTCTTGAACCTGAAGTACCCTCCTGACCGATCAACAGAAGGGTATTTGGCATCAGGCTTCAAAGCTCCAGTTGAAATACATATGCAATAATTAAGACCGACATAAGGCCCTTCCTGTTAATCTCATTAATTCTTCTTATTAAACATAAGGCTGTTCTTTCATGGTATAGCAGAAACACCTATAAATAGAATAAAATCAAAATCAGACACAAACCATGTTCTACCTTGCCTTGCATCCGCCATTCGGTTTATGCTTGTTTAGCTAAAATCAGGATCATGTATATATTTGTTTGAACATGTTTCGCATGCTGGAAGATGATTACTATTGTCTAGACAATTATTAAAGTTGTGCCTATATGGCCAACGATTTCTAAGAGCATCTGTAGTGCAGAGTTACAACTTTGCGGTCGTAATTTTACATAATTAATTTTTACCTATTAGAAGAATTGCTCATTGTTATAAAATCCATCACTGTCCACAATCTACATTTATAATGTGTGAATATGAGTAAGATGATTTATATATATATAGTGAAGATGGCTTAGCGAAATCCAAGCACTAGTTTCTAGTTTAAAACCAATGAATAATTTGGCACAAGCTTATAACCGTTCATTGTGATACAATTATTTTGCTTACTATACAAAATCCCTCTCTTCTTTTTTTATTCTAAATGTGGTTTCCAAAAGTTTCATGTTGATCCCAAGCAGCACCTCTGATAAAATGAATCTGAGGTGTGAAGGGACACTTCTTGTTGAAAATCACACAATCCATTTCTACCAGAGTCCTGAAACAACAGATGGGCATTTTAATTGGAATAAACAACAGGGTATGATGAAGCATAATCAAATAATCTCCAATTGGCCCTCAAATTCCACAAATTTCTTGAGTGAAGTTCTGAAGTGTCTTACAGGTTTTATATCATATGAAAGCAGTGTCTTTTATATCATATGAAAGCTGCATAAGAGATTGACAATATTGATGACAAAAGGATTCAATCAAAGAATAGAGAGAATGAATAATTTGAAAGGATAAAATCAAAGAATAAAGAAAATGAAGAATCCAATTTGCACGAATCGAGAACACAGTGAAAAATGCTACAAATGGGGCAATGATTTTTCATGAAACGAAATTTTCATTGATGGCGTGTCAGTTTAAATACAGTAAACAAGTTTGGAACCGTAGCCCCCTACAAACCCTGCATATCAGGAGATATGTTGTACATTAATTCATACAAAGCTTCAAATGAACTGTAAAACCCTCATCACAAACTGAGTTCTAACCAACCAGAACTGAGTTTGAGAGAGTATTTGATGCACCTTGAAGAAGCTGACTGATGCAAATCCGCAACTTCAATCTCTTTCACAAAATAAATAATCCTTGGGGATGTCAACTGCTTTCAGAATCCCCATATTCCTCTACAATATTGTAGCATTAAAAAAAATGTTTGTCAAAACCACAAAAATGTTTTCACCGGTTTTGAAGACTCTCAATCGCCTTTTTCCACTGCCATGCCCTTTGTTTTGCATCCTCAAACGACATCACCTTCTTTGGCTGAAACCGTAAGTACATAACTCTAAATCATAAATTTAAAGGGAAAAAGAGAGGATATATATATATATAAGGAGGGCAGATGGTGAATATAATGTGGGAACAATCTAGTTTAATTTTCAATCAAGGTCATGAACTGCATATGACGCTAAGCCAAGCAAGCTATAGCAAGCATATTTATTTATTTTTTTTAAGAAAAAAAACAAGTGGAGCAAGAATCTTTTTTAAGTTTATATTTCCTGCACAGGAGTAACATGAGCATGGCCCCAAGACCAAAGCAGTTATTTTACATGAAAAAATAGTACAAGGATTACAAGAATGATGGAGTGAATTATAGCATACCGTACAGATCTTGAAATTTGAAGGACTTGAAACCTGGACGCTAAGGTCATTGGAATTGTCAGACCAAATTATATTTCCCTTTACCACTAACTTTGTCGGATCCACATAAATCAACTTTGGCTTGTTAGTGAGAATGAGCTGCACTTTCTTACTTGTTATTTTTTGTAATTTTTTCACCATGGAGATCATAAGGACGGATTCCCCTGGATCCAAAAATTGTTGCCTGAAGCATTGAAAATCAAACCATTAAAATAATGTACCTGGTCCCAGAAAAAAGTGTGCCCCCCAATTTAAGTCTTTGGAAACAACAATCATAGTAATGACTTTTTGTGTCAATGAAATCCCTTTAAAGCTTTATAAACAGAGCAACAAAGAAGAAACAAAAATAAATAGCATGCTCTAAAATGCCCACAAACAAAGATCAAGGCACAGATTATTATTTTTTTTTTTGTCTTAAATTTCTTCAACAGAATGAGCTATTACAAGGTGAAACTTCTTTAGGTCATAATATTGGAAATTTTCAAGTCAATTATTCTGCAAGTTCAGCAAGAGTTAACCAATCTAGTTTCCAAGCCTCCATAAAATTTCAAACAAGTCAGTATTCCTAGCTTCAACTGTGCAATATCGGTTTCAACAAGTTTAATGCATTGTAATAAAGTCCAAGAATATCTTTTACAAATGGTTGGACTACTAAGACTGCAAAAGCGATTAAAAAAAGGACTGAAAACTTACTAATCACACAGCCAAAGATTTTGCACATAATCAATTCATCCTTGAGGTAAAAATAAACGAGGATAAATTAAAGCAAATAACAGAACAATGGAAAGGGTTTTGAGTTAATACCACTTGGAATCAAAAGAGTCAATAGAAGCAAGTCTTGTAATGGAACCGGATGACTCAGATGATGATGAAGCTCCAACAGCTCCATCATTCTGTCTTGCTGAACTATCCCCAATATGTGTAGGATTCCATGAAGAATCAGGATCATGCTCACCGTCACCAGAAAGGGTCTAGAAAGAATTAATCCGCAGATCATGAAATCTCAATCATGAAAAGGAAATAGAAAGTTTGCAAAGAAAAAAAAATGAATGTACTATAAGACACAGTGAAAGTCGTACCATTGCTTCCAAAGCAAGTTTTGGAGGAGTTTCCTCTCTTAAATTCTTCCAGTTAATTCCCTTAAAGAAAGGATGAATTTTTAGTGCAGCATACCCCTCAGGTCCAGCACCTGGTCTTCTGCTGGGATCTATATCCTACATCATTATCACATGAAAAGTAAAACAACTGGAATTATGATCTTAAAACAACTGGAATTATGATCTTCACAATTCATGGAGGACTAATCTGATTGATCGTAATTGATATGCAGCGAAAGGAAAAAATAACAAGTAGTATTTGTAACTTCCTTAATGTATTGAATGCCCAATGTAGTGTTAATTTCCTGTATAATAAGACTGATGATCACCATGAAAATACCTAGCTCCTTGTCAACTAGTTATGTAACTTGAAAAATTGAACAAGACTGACATCCATGTATAGCATTTAACACAAACAAGGAGGTACTTTACACAGTATCAACCAAAAAGAGAACTTCAGGACCAGGACACTTCTTTTTTTCTTTTTCTTTTTCTTTTTCTTTTTTTAACAATCACAACCATGTCTACATGTGGTTTCCAGTCCTTTGGATCATAGACCCACCATATAATTGAGCAAATTATACTGCATGTTATGCTCCATTTTTACATACAATTCTCATCATAAAACTGCATTTATTTCTATATATATATATATATATATATATATAAACAAACAAGGAAAAAGTAAATGTGCAAAGTAGTATAATGTAACTCAAACAAAAATTTAGGGTGAGAACTTTGTAGCTTACCAACAACCGATCAATGATGTCTCTAGCTTCTTCTGAAAAAATAGTGGGAAATCTAATATCCCGGGCTATAATTCTTTGAAATATAAGCCATTCACTAGCATCTTTGAAAGGAGAAGTTCCTGAAAGCATCTGGTACAAGGTGCAGCCAAGTGCCCAAAGGTCATTTCTGTTTGAATTGGTAAAAAAAGAAAGGCAAACGGTTATCCTACATATCCCAAAACAAGAGGACAAAACTAATTGAGAAGCTTAGCTATAAGCATCTGCTACAAATACCCTGGCACAATATCTACCAAATGCCAGTTGCAATATATTTTAATAAACTCTATTCGAGTTGCAACATATTTTATTCTAACTAATATGTACAGCTCATTTAAGGAAAGGGTTGCTTTACCCAAATGTTGCAGGAGAAGAATTGAGGACTTCTGGAGGGACATATGCAGCTGTGCCCACAAATGTGCAAGCCTTATCATCTAAGAAGAGAATGAATAGAAGACAGTCTTATTCCAACAGAAATAGGCATAGTGAACCAGTTTCTAAATAATCAAATTATAGCACTACCTGAGGCTGCATTCGGAAGGACAGTGATGCGGCTATCCTGCATAGGCTTCACACTCCCAAAATCAGCTACTTTAATATGTCCATCTGCTGTAAGCAGTAAGTTCTCTGGCTGCAATTTAAGAAACTTTTAGCAATTTTCAGATGCCAGAAAAGAAAAAAGTGCATGCACTCTTAAATCTTACCTTGATATCTCGATGAATTAATCCCATACTATGTATGTATTCAAGAGCATCGACTACTTCAGCAGCATAGAAGCGAGCTTCATCCTCAGATAAGCGGCCTTTCTGCAAGGATGCAAATTATCCAGATTTGCTAATGTATGGTAACAAAGGAAGTAGCATAACAATCACATGTTCAAAACAAAACAACAGGTTTCCAAGTTTAAAGCATTCAGGACCCAATGTTGCAATAAAAACTGAAGCATGTTTTGTAATTACCCAAGAAGTTTCAAATGCAATTATAGAGCAAAGGATAAGGCCCTACGCCTCTGTTGCAGATAAAAGGCCAGACGGCTGCATGTCTATATAGACATATATTATAACAATGAAAAATAATTCACAAATGCACATCAAATTTGTGATGCTAGCCATACAATTAGATGACATGTATACTCAGATTCCCTGCTTCAAAAGCCATGTTTTCAGCTTTCATGCTCAATGAAACAGGTACTAATTTGCTGGAGGGACACGAGGACAGCCCTTGTGGATGCAGAAAAATTATTCCTGGCATAAGTAGTTTTGGGTCTTTAAAACTTTGCAATAATTTAATCTTTATTTTTCATTTCTTCCCTTCTTTCCCTTCGAAAATTTATTATACCAAATGGCAACAAAATTTGGAATTTTTTTTGAAGTAAAATAAAAGGTGAACAATGAGTTTCTTGCATTTAGCTTACTCTGGTTATTTGGTCAAAAAGTTCTCCACCTTCACAGGATTCAAGAGCCATGTCTGCCAACATAGTTGAAAAGACCAACTTCATATTACATATCAAATTGGGCAAATCAATAAATTCCAAACTTGATGAAAAAGGAAAGAAGCATTAGACTAAATGAAGCAGATGGAAATTTGGAAAAGTTGTTACCAGGGATACCTACACAGGGAAAAAGTATCCTGAAAAGTAAAAAATAGCTTCACAATTCCAGGATGATCCAATTGATCAAGAACAATACGTTCCAACTTCACATAAGATGTTTTATTTTCTTTAGTGATGAATTTTTTGTCCATGATCTTTAAAGCATATACCATTCCAGTATCCTTCTTCTTTGCTCTTACTACCTGGGATATCAATTAATATGATAGTTAAGAGTAAGTTTCTACTGACAAGAAGCTAAGGTGCTAATAATCATTTCCATATAAGTGATAAGAACACAATGATAAGTTTCACAACTCAGATAATAAAGTTGGCTGCAAGCTCAAAAAATCCTCATCTAACAGGTAAAGGAAATAATTTCTTTCAATATTTTAGCATTTATAAAGAATATGTGTGTGTGTGTGTGTGTGTATAACACAATTCACACAAAAAGCAAAAGGTTGCCCAGATGAGCAATTTCCCCTAGTAACTGCAGAGCCATAAACCTTGATTGTATCACAAGAAAAGGTAAAAAGAGGGATTCTTTCCTAATAAATATTTCAAAATCCTACTTATATTATTAATCAAAGGAACAATAGATGCTAAACAGAATAATTTTTAGAAGGTTCTCATCTCGCTAATCACAGGGTAGAACATTTAAGATGTCCAAAAAATGAATGCTGATATTTTAACCTCAATACATATGATTTTCATTCATCTGACATTCTTACAACCAAAACAGCTTTTCTCTTTTTCTTTTCTCAGAATGAATAACTTAAAGCTCCAAGACTTCTTAATGTCTCATTGGGTGCAGGAAAAAGAGGGGGCGAAAAAAGAGAGAATATAGATAAATAGCAGTAGATGGTTATATGGGTTCATAGTAAAATTTCAGCACAAAAGAGAGCCCAATACAAGAAAATTTGTTTTTCATTTTTTTTTTTTAAGAATAAACATCAAATATGATTCAAACTTAAATTTGTTCAGTTGGCATCTAATACTCCAAAATCAAACAAACGAAATAACCCAATATCCATAAAACCATCCTGCCCTTGAATTGAAATTTTCTCGCAGAGCTTGACCAACATGTTTACTTTAAGTATTATTAATTGCCAACCGATGAATACAGAGCAGAAGTCTCATTAACAATCATCAACAAACATTACCCAATGGAATAGAAGGACTTAATTTTACAGGCTGGTATTAAGTAAATTATATTGCACAAAGAAGTCTATGATTCAAGGAAACAATAGAAAACAATCACAAATTTCAACAAACAAACACAACTCATTAATCTCCAATTTTTTTTATTAAAAAAAAAAAAAAAAAAAAAAAAAAAAGCCAACAAACCCACAAAAAAAAGGGGAAAAAAATTATTCAATGTAAAACAGCTTCAGAAGAAGAAATGCAAACCTTTGAATAAGAACCAACACCATAGATCTTGCCAAGCTCAAAATCTTGAATACTAAAATTCTCCTGAGGAGCCCTGAATGCAAAGCTTTTAGATCTCTGCACATTCCCAAGGCTGTTGTTATTATTAGAAGAAGAAATAGAAGGAGAGGATGAAGAAGAAGATGAAGAATTATTGCTGCTTTGAATCCTAAGCTTTGAATCAAAATCTTTCTCCATTGCCAACATCTCTCAAACTCACTCTAATAATCTCTTTTTTTCTTATCAATTACATAAATTTGAACAACACCCAGTTTCTCTTTTGTCAAGAAAAAATAAAAAACCCAACTTTCTTTTCTGAAACCTTGGGAGGAGAGTTTTTCTAAGTCAAAAGAGAAGCCAAATGGATCAGAATCAGAGGGAAAGTTTGAGTCTTTATATTGTTGTGATAAAAAAGAAGTGCATAAATAAAGATTCTCTCTTTCTCTCAAAAAAAAAATATGTATAGACTACAAACATAAATACATAAAAATATATATATAAATTTTTATATGATATGGGTAGCTGTGTATGCTATCTGCATGTGATCAGCTTTTTAGTTTGGTGATGCAAAATTTTTTAAAAACCCAAAAAGTAGATTATGTATCTATTCTATATTAACTCATAATTGAGAAGGAGAAGTTGAATGAGGAATTTGATGGAGGAGAGGGAGATTTGGGGATTGAAGAGAGGAGGAGAATAAGCACATGGGATTGAATGATGGATATCACCCCTTCATTCTTCCAATGGTTTTTCTGATTCTTTTTTAGTGGTATTCTTTTTTTTTTTCTCTCACTGGAGAGCCACCTTTATGAATGTTTTAATGGTGTCCATGATTGGGAACTTGTTGCCACATCACACAATGGAATAAAATGTTAGTTTTTTTTTTTTTGGTCCAATGGATTTTCCAAGTTATTAAGTATGTTCTAACTATTGAAAGTGAAATCCCCATTAAAACAGACCATTTTTGGACCAAAAAAAAAAACATATTAAAAAGCTTCAAATTTGTGAATAATATGTCTTTCTATGGAATTACATTTAACTTAAAAAATAATAAATAATAAATAATTTATTATTATTATTATTACTATATAGTCTTTTTTATTATATAAACATAAATATGTATGCATTTTTACCTAAAGCAATATTCTATTGTAGAATTCTTTCATAATAAAAGCAATTATTTTTCCAAAATATTAATAAATTGAGTATTTTTAGCTTGAGACCTAGCAATTAAATAGGTCACAAAGAATTTTTTAAGCCAACACAAATTATTCAGGTAATTAAAAATGTATTCTGGAAAGCTTTTTCTAGAATATCAAATATCTAGTATATAGTTCCATTGTAATGGAAAGTTAAAGGTAGTTCTAATTATAGTGATTGGATTTATATCCAATCAGAAATGTAAACTGAATGCAATGTACCAAAACTGAAAGCTGATGATATTTACCTAATATTACTTGAATAAAAAAAAAGTAAAACTACTTACTTATTTTTTAGATGGAACAGAAAATCGAATCAGTTAGGATATCAGTTTGTGATGTGGTACTACCAATTTAATATAATACATAACATTTTAAATATTTAACAACTAAACAATACATTTTATTTGAATAAAAATAAATTAATATAAATATTTTTAATAAATTATTAATTATTTTTCAATTTTATCAATTTTAATTTTAATTTGAACCAAAATTTTAATTGATTTTCAATTTAATCAACAAATCCTGCTTTGTTTTAATTATTAATTAAAACATTGAATTCCCTCCAAAAAAAAGTTGTAATTTTGAAAAGAAAAATCAAAATAAGGGAATGTCTAAAAGGTTTGAAGAGGAAGGGATTTTTCCAGGAGAAGCACTTAAAAAAGGCTGGGAAAGCTTAGCATCATATAATGAGCATATGCTACTATCATTCTATTTCATAAGGCATATTTTGTGACAAGAATAGGAAAAAATATTAATTTGTTATTGGCAATGGCAGCTATTTGTTTCTGCCCTTCTTAAATTCCAAGGCAAAATGGTATACAGGGCAAAGATTTTGTAAGATATTATTTCTAATTTTATACTAATTTTTTTAAGGCTCCAATAAATTAAATTGGCCATATCTTGGTTTTGTTCTTATATCAATAAATTAACAATGTACCAAAAACAATGAAGTGAATAAGCATTATGCTTTTTTTCCCCTCAAGACAATAAATGGAAATAATAATATGCATAAACTTGTATTTTTCTTGTTTCCCTAAATTTGTTTTTGTCATGAATTTTCATAGTTTAATGAGGAAGTAATGAAATAGTAATTATTTTTCAAGGGTATCTTTAGATGTAGTTTTCGATTCTTATCATCGTTAATTTAAAAGAAAAGAACTACTGCTATTATATAGTCCATCAATATTAAAATCGTATGAGTTCCTAACTTACCAAAAAATTATATTAATCATCATTATTTTAAAAATAAATGCCTCAAAATCTATTTTTTTAATTTTTTAGGTCAAAATGACCATATATATATATATATATATAAAGTAAATCAGCATAGATGTTGTCACCATTTCAACACCAAAGAGCTTTCTACTACCTCTCTGATTGTGAAGGATTTGTCTTCTGATAAATTTATTTAGATTTCTTGATACTTCAAGCAGTGAAAATGACAAGTCAAAATATATAAAGAATAAATTCATAGAATAGGTTCCTAAATTATTGTTCTGATAAATTTTCTCTTGTTGTTTGCAAAAGCAACAAATTGTACTCACTATAATTAATTTTTTATGCATAATTTGGTCACTAAAACAACCTTAAATTCTATTGTATAAAATGTTATAATATCCAACCATACATTTATTTTTGAATATTTATTAAGGGATGCCTAATGATATTGCGCTTTTTTGGGTTTTTATTTTTAATAATTTTGTCTTATGGAAACTATTTTCAATAATAAAAAATTCGGAGATAATAACATTATTTATAAATATAAATAATAATTATAATATTTTAAAATGGTATAAAAGAAATTAAAGAATAACCTTTCATTTTTTTTGTTAATAATAAAGAATATAAAAGTTTGAAAATTAAAATTAAAATTAAATATAAAGAGTTATAAGAATATAGAAAACTAATGAGCATTCATTTGATGTGAAATGGCAAAAAAAAAACTATAAACAAAAAATTATGATTAATTACAGATATAAAAAGTGACAAACTAAATAAAAAAATAAAATGAAAAATATCACATTAAAAAATGTCACGATCCAAACCGAGGTCATGACCAGTGCTAGGAAATGGAAATTTTTTCGAATCCAAAACCTATAACAAGTTTTAAAATAAAAGCATGCAATTATATAAAATAAAATATGCACCATAATTAAAATCATAAACCAATATAATAAAAATAATCTCTTTCATATCATAATAACAAAATATTAATACATTATTGCGAGAAAGACCTCTAAATTAAAATCACATATAGAAAATATAAAATACAATTCAATATTAATACAAAATATGATTACTGCAGTTCTAGAGTACAATAAAATTTAAATAGATAATTTACATAAAAAAACTGGGGCGGAAGAAATATGGTGGATGAGTCTACTGTTGAGGTCTGAAGAAAAAGATTTTCCTGTAAAATGTTAACTGAGGGGAGTCAGACCTCACTAAGTGAATTGTTATAATATATATACATGCATTTCTTATATGTCAAATGCAATCAAACATTCATATATAATAAATATACATATACAAGCAACCCACACAGATGCTGAAAATCAATTATGTAATAATATGAAAAAATCATAGTTTTATGAAGGATTAAATAAAACCTTATTTAATCACAACCTCAATTAACAATAACATCACTTTAGGCCTACATGCTCACTTAATTCCAAATCAATACACTTAATTCATATGGACAGTAGACTGACCCCCAAATATTAAGTCAACCGAGCTCCAGCAGTCTGACTGTCAGTGTGATTGATCTCGAGACACTTGGTCAACTGAGCTTCCGCAATCACACCATCAATTACATCACATCTCAAATCAATCAATCCATCAATCTCACTCGAATCATAATTTACCATAAGTAGTTCTCACTCAACCCTAAATCTATCGTACCGGTATATACACGGTCCTAGTACTGCCCACTAGGTAGCACATTCTATTGATATCCTTCATTTAAAATAAAACATTCATGCAAGAAAATAAATAATGCATAATATCATTCAAAATGACAAAATAAACCATATATATACCAGAAATACATATAAAGTAAACTAAGTATATTTCGGGTATATATATATCAAATAAATTCAAATCAATCATAAAATATGCCAAAAATAAACCTTTAATATACTTAAAAACAATTTACATATAAATTAGTAATATAACATGCATTTACTTAGGAATATACCTAAAATATATCTAGAGTATACTAAACATTTTAATAATACAATTTATGAATATTTATAAATCAAAACATGTATTTTCTAAAACATGCAACCTAAGTGCGATGTATATATAAAATAACAACTCACAAGTTTACACTTCTTGAGACTCGTCCGATAAGCTCGGTCCATTAGGCCTCGGTTTTGGCACAACTAAACAATAAAATAATATGAAAATCAGAATAAATCTAATTTAAGCTCTATAAAAACTTGATCTAAGATTTTAGAACACAGAATTTCAAAGTTGACCCGATGTCATGTTTTATGAGAATTCCATAGAAAATTCGAAAGAACCTCCTATATAAAACGGACATCTCTCTATTAAAAAGTAGAGTCAGTTCTGTAAGAAAAATACACTTCAAAAATCAGAATTCACACAACCCTCAGTTGGGATCCTGAACTACACAATTCCCTAACTGAGGTTCACAATTCACCAAAAAATCCAACTAATATAATAAATATACTAAAAATCAATAAATGCCATAAATATCCTCAAAATATCAAAATATAGCATATTTAACATTAAAACACCAAAAATAATTATTTCTCAATAATTACGTAAAAATCCCAAAATAATAACACAATATTATTAAAAATTAAATTTCTCAATAATTCAATATAAATTAATAAAATTCACTTTATATATTCAAATAACTAAAATAGCCTAAATACATATTAAAAATTACTAAAAACCCATTTTATTACCAAAATAATATATAATATATTATTTGAAAATAATTTTTGAAAATTAGTATTAATTAGTTAAAAATAGTAAATAATTTATAAAAATAATTTTAGTAACTTAAATAATTATAAAATCAACTAAAACCTAATATTTACCTATATTCTTAACAAAATTACGTATTTAACCCTATAATACAAAAATACACATAATATACTAATATTACTCAAAAATTCTATAAAATTTCTATAAATGCATAAAAATTATTTTCTCAACATATATATTACTAATATTAACTAAAAAATATTATTAAACAATAATTTCAACAAAAATCAAATATAACCTAATTTTCTAATATTGACATAAAATATAAATATTTATAAAAATTACATAAAAAATCACAAAAATTATAATCAGAACACTGAAATTAATAATAACCCATAAAAACACTAAATCAAAAAATTTTATAATTAAATAAATTAATTAAATAATAATAAAATATTCAAAAATTCACAAAAATTAAAATAAATTCAAAAATTCAAAAAAAAAATATGTAGAGGTAGATTAAGCTTCTAGGAACAACTTTTGTGAAGGGAGATTGTAAGATCCAACAAGATCAAGCTTTAAAAAATTCAAAAACCCTAAAACTCCATAAACTAAAAATCAACAAAACTCAAGAAAATGAAGATTAAAGCTTAAACTAAGCTTAAATTCATGCTCACTAGAGCTAGGGGAGTTGATAGACACCGGAAACGTGAAGAATGGTGGCCAGACGAAGGAAGTTGGTTGGAAATGGAAGATTCGACCACTTTTAGTTTTAGGGAGCTACTGACGTTGGAGAAGAAGGTGGAAGGGATGGCGGCAGCTGGCTGGAGGTGATGGAGCAGCTGGATGCCGGAGAGGCACAGTGCCAATGAAGAATGAGGACTTGCTCAAGACTTGCAGAAGGTAGGAGATGGTCATAGTGTATGTTAGCATGAATGTGTTTATGTTTGTTGTGTTTGTTTGTTGTGTTTTTGTATGTTCATATTGTATATTAACTTTATAGTACAATAATAATACTTTATGTTAAAAAAATATCCACCACAATAAATAAAATAAATAAATAAATAAATAAATAAATAAATAAATAAATATATATATATATATATATATATATAATATATATATATATATATATATATATATATTCACATGCACAAATACACAAATCCAAATTAATATATATATATATATATATATATATATATATATATATATATATATATATATATATATATATATATATAAAATAACAATACAATTAATAAAATAATTTATTAACAAAAAAAATAGTGAAATTTAATAAAACAATAATAGAAATAATAATGTTAAAATTTTATGCAAATTTAATGATCAAAAATAATATTTTTACGTAGGAAAATATATTTAAACATAAAATAATAATAATAATAATAATAATAATAATTAATCACAATTAATGAAAATAAATCAATAAAATTTTCAAATCTTATTAATACTATATATCTCATTTTAAAATAAAATAATTTAAAATATGGTCATAACAAAAAACAAGAATTCTTAACTTTTATATATATTTTTACATAGTTAGACTAGCTATATACGCACATATTAATCTAAATAGTTAAAATTTGAAATTGTATTTATTAATTTTAAAATTTTGAAATTTGTAATTTTATTTAATAAGCCAATGCACTATTCATTTCAATTGATTAGGAAAAACGACAGTTACATATGAAATAATAAAATAGTTCAAATCAAGTATACATATTTATATAAATAGAGGTAAACAAAAAACTAAATAGGACTATTTTTTTAAAAAATAAACTTAAACGTATAGATGAAATATTATTAAAAAGAAAACCTTCATATATGATTCTAGAAAGTTCCTCGCCAGTATCAAGAAAAAAATAGCATTAAAAAAAGTTAATATTAAAAAATGACAAACGTAATATTCATTTATACTATTCATAAAAAAAAGTTACCACTATTGAAATTGATTAAGAAATTTTTATAACATTTTAACAATTTATATTAACTATTTTAATATAAAAGATCAATTTAGTCATTTACTACTTTATGCGCGAACTTATGAAATCATTAAAAGAAATTTGAAAATATTGATTTCTTTTTCGGTAGTTGTTGGTAAGATTTTAACTTTTATTTTTTAAAAATTGATTATAAATACATGTAAAAAAATTAACTTTAAAATAATTAAAAATTGAGTATAATTATTTCAAACATAATCAGAATTCATGCAATAATGAATATATATATATATATATATATATATGGTGGCAACTAACCAGTTCAGGTTCAGAATTGACCTCATGAAATTGAAATCAAGACCAATTTAAGACCAATTCCACCTTTTAGAACCGTGAACCACAAGTTGTAGTTCCAAACCGCATTACAAGAGAATTAAAAAAATATATAATTGTTGACAACATACCAAGGTCCGTTGAAAATAAGATCGTTGCATATTGCGACGGTCTTGCATCAATTTGGGGGTCCAAACTTGCCTCCCCTATAATTTTATCCCCTCTACCAGTTGTATAACGACTAGTTTATAAGGTTATTTTAGGAAATTAAAAAAAATTATTGTTGCCTATAAATGGCTAGATGTAAAGGAGATTTTCCCTCACAAATCAAGTTCTTTTAGTTCTCCCAAATTCTCTGAAAATTCTCTACATTTACATTCATTGATTTCAATTTATATTATATTTAATATAATATTTTATTTATTTATTAATTTTCATACTCTATCATATTATTTTAATTATTTCACTCTTTCTAATTTTTTATTCACTCATTATATTTTTTGAAAAAATAATAAGTGAAAGTGCACTATCAAGATCACAATATTTTAGTAAATGACAATCAAATATTGTCAATTTGGATAATATAATGGATAATTTAGAAGATGATTATCCAACACAAGAGAGTTAAGAAGCTTGTATGGATGAAATTGCAACAAATTTTCCACCATAAGTTCAAAAAGAAAAATTTCAATCTTATATTTTTAAAGTACATTTTAAGAAGCAACGTAATGCAGACATTATGATGCCATTGCAATTATTATGGCTAAAGTTACAAATTCAAAGTTGGAGATGACTATGATACATTTAGAAGACATTTAATGAACAAACGTTCAATACACATTGGTGTTGAAAAGAGACAATCTCAAAATTCTGAGTACTTTCTTCTTCTTAATTATTTAAATACAGTTGATAATTGGTTCTTAAATACTTGAATTCTATGAGCACCAAAGAGTTAGGATGACTTGTTGGATTTCTATCACAGAAACTTTGATGCTTAAGTTAGATCACTATATAAAAAATGATGCTTAAGTTAGATCACTATAGAAAGATTATTAAAGAAAATAATATTATGAAGTGAAGGGAATAAGGAGCATTTATAGGGCACTTTACCTCTTGGAATAATTTTTTTTTACCCTGAATGAGAATCTTTTATTCTTCTTAACTTGGTTGCCTTCTTCCTTTATAGGATTATGAGCTCCATCCAGGCCTTGGAATGTTGACCTTCCTAGCTTTGGACATGATTAATGATTTAGGGTATCAATAGTGATGAACAAAATAAAATAGAATTAGATAGAATGATTAATATGAAACATTAAACTTTTTTAGTTTTAGTGAAATAATAGGTTTTGTTAATTATTGTCAAAAAACATTAAATCCACAAGCTAAATATGTGCCTATAAATACTCTTAAATGTACTTTATTTAATTTATATAAACAAGAAAAATAGAATTATAAAAATTATTTATAAATTTTAATGGATGTGTATATATTTGTATTGATATTTGAAGTGATCATTTATAAAATTATTTACACATGGACATTACATGTCATTGGATTGATAATGGTTTAATCTTCTATTTAACAGAAAATTTGGATAATATTTAGTGTCATTAATTTAGTAATTCATTGATTTTTTGAATTAATATATTTTGAGGAGAATTTTCTCTTAGTTACGGAACTATTATATTATATAAAATGAAGTAGATACAATATAAATATCCATATTACTGTTAACTAATTAAATATTCCACATTGTTTGAATTTTAATTAGAAAAATTGAATTAATAATACAAATCTTATACTAATTTTATATTATAAAATTAGTATAAGATTTTATATATTAATTTTTGAGAAAGTTCGTTGTTTAAATGTTATTGATACCCAAATCATCATCGGGAGAAAATTTTAAATCCTTAGGGAGAAAGATAAACTACTTTATTCCTAATAATGAAGGTTATTTTATAAAGAAAATACATTTCTTTCTTAATTAGCAGAACTAATCTTACAAGAATAAGAAATTAAATCCAATTTCAACCAGGTTTAAATTACATATCTCTATATATACCTCTTATACCTTTTATAGTAATTCATTTCATTTATTATATGCTCTTTATGATTCAACTAGAAATTGGATCACAAGTTCAATTGAGAAAGAAGAAGAAAATAATAGAGAATAGAGAGAGACAAGGAAGAATCTTAGAGAGAGAAGATAGGAATTCTCATAACAATCAGCATGACCATACCCAGTGGGTTACAAAACTAAATATAGTTATTGCACTTTTGGACTGTAGTGCTAGCTGCTATAATATAACAAAAAAGAAATAACATAAATGAATAAATCAATCAATACATAATAATTGGCATTCTAACTGATTTCTAAAGACTCAATAGCTAATGTGAAATGATTGAGCTATATCCATAAAATGACAATCACATCTTCTGCCTTGCATCAATCCCTTCCCCTTAAAGAACCTTGTCTGAAAGGTTAATTTATGGAAATTGTTATTGAATATCAAATAAAAACTCCCAAGTAGCTTCCTCAGGCAGCTTATCAAACCATTGGACAAGGACTTTGGTAGCAGCCTAATTACTCCTATTGACCAACTTTTTATTTAACATAGCTACTAGATAGGATGAATATGAAGTAGTATGGGTAGTTGAGTAGTGGTAGTAACATTAGAGGGTATAAATCTCTTTAGCTGCGATACATGGAAAACTGGATGGATATTGACATCAGGGGGTAGTCGTAGTTTATAGGCCACTGTCCTAATCTTGTACTCTATAAAGAAAGAGCCAAGATAAAGAATGGACAACTTATAGTTCTTCTTATGAGCCACACTTTGTTGTTTAGAAGGTTATAACTTGACCTAGTCTCCAATGTTGAATACTCTATTAGTATGATGAGAGTTAGCATGTTGTTTCATTATGTGTTAAACCCTTGAAAAGTTGTATTTTATGATCATGAGTGCAAGTTCCTTATCCTATAAATATTAATCCATAGCTACAAGTGGAGAATCTCTAGGAAAAAAAGGAATATGAAGAGGAGGGGACATTCCATATATAACTTTAAAAGGTGTCATCTGTGTTACTAATTGATAGTTAGTATTGTACCACCATTCAGTAGATAGTAGCCACTTGAGCCATTGTTAAAGGTTTTCACCATTCATACAGCTCAAGTATGTCTCTAAGAACCTATTAACCACCTCAATCTGGCCATTTGTGTAAGGGTTGTAAGAGGTGGACTTCAATAAATCTTCCCCTTATAACTTAAATAAATCTCTTAAAAAATTGCTAATAAAGACAAGGTCTCTATCATTGATAATGGAGGAAGGTAATCCATGAAGTTTGAAGACATTAGTAAAAAAAACTTGAGCCATTGATGAAGCTGAATAAGGATGGCTAAGTGCTAAAAAGTATGCATATTTACTGAATTTTTCTACCACTACCATAATGACATCCTTCCTTTGACATTTTAGTAGCACTTCAATAAAATCCATGTTGACGTGTGTCTATATTCCTTCTAGTATTGGTAATGGATGCAGTAATCTTGGAGAACTAACATTCTCAGGTTTACAAGTTTGGCAAATAACACATGTCACACCCCATCTCACGTAGCCAGAGGTGGACAGTTAATATCTCATCTCGTCTCACATAACCCAAGATGGACACTAGAGTTTACTCTTCTACACTCTTCAAATCATTTTCAATAAAATTAAATAAACTTAATACTTAGCATTTTGTTTAAATATAAATATTTATATAGACATAACTCGAGTTCACATTGAAATAATAACAAAGATTAAGTTGACAACAGTTTAGCATGTAATTTACAAAACATATCTACATAAGTTTAAACTTAAAATATACAATATTATGACTACCAAAATGAGAGCAACACCAAAGCAAGCTTGTAGGGCCAACGTTAAATAACTTATTTACAAAACTCCTTAGGATTAAAGGTCCAATATTAATCCTTGCCATCTGAAAAGATTTTAAAAACAAAGAAAGATGATGTCATGACCCGAACTTGAGGGCACGTGATCGACACTAGGGAATGGGAAAGCATAAAGCTACCGAATCTCGTAGTAAGCCTTAAAAGAAAACGCAGAATATTTAAACTTTGAAACCTTAAAATAAATAATTAAATCACAATGCACATTATCAAATTGATTTTTCTCAATATAATTTAAACCATAATGGCATAGTGCATAACATAAATAAACATCAGTTATACAAATAATATCTCAATACATAAATTATAAATACATGATTTCTCAAATAAAATATGCAGTTATACAGTTTTCTCTACTGTGGTGCACAAATATAAATACAACACAACTAAGTAGACTTACGTAGAATAGTCGGTGATGAAGCTACATGACGAAGAGAAGTAGGCCTAACAGAAAACTCCCAAACTCCTGAAAAAAATAAGTTGAGGGGAGTTAGACCTCACTAATTAAGTTAATAAAGAAATAAATGCAGTTTGAAAATCTCCTTTAAAATAATTTTTTTATGGAAATATAATATAATTATAATTTTATTCAAATCATTTGATATACATATAAGAAATCCATTTTTCAAAGGAAAGAATTAAATATTTAAATTCTTTTTAAAATAATTCAGTAAAAAAATTTGGTAGAACCCGATTTATCAATTTTTAAAACAATCAATCGACTCACTTATATCCAAGACTGTCGAATCCCAAGAGCAAAGCCTCACTAGGATGCACAGCCACAGTCACATCACTTAATTCAATATCATTAGTGGTGTCCGAGAGCAAACATCACCAAACCATCGATCCCAGTGATTTAATAAACATAAATCCAAATTATACTGGCGGTGCTCGAGAACCAAGCATCACCAAACCTTCGGCCCCAGTAATATAATTAAATAATCACATATTTTACTAGTGCACATGCAGTCCTGATGAAACCCATCAGGTAGCCTGTTCTACCGTGGTTTATTTAAAATAATTGAAAATAAATAAAATAAGGAAAATTATAATAAATAACAATAAAATAAATCAACTATAAATTAAATCATATTGATGAAGAATGCCATCTAAAATCTCATAAAATTAAATTCATCAAAATTTAATATGTTTTTTATTTAAAAATCCTACATACAATTCAAATATTAACTTACAGGATAAAGACACTCCTCTAATACATCGTGTCCAACCTCGACTAGTAGATGCGGTCGGAAAGGTGGCTATAAGATAGAAAAGGAAAACGACAAATCAGAAAATAGAAACCTAACTTGTAGAATTTCTAAAAAAGACTCGACTCGAACTTAGAATAACAAATTTAGAATTAACTCGGTGTCACATTTTACGAGAAATCTGTCGGAAATTTGGTAGAGTTTTCTCTGTAAAACGGACAACCCTCTACCGAAGTAGAGTCAATCCTGCAAGTAAATACACTTTAAAATTCCACAGTAACTCAATACCTCGGATTGGGACCCTGAACTATACAATTCTCAACCGAGGTTCACAAAAATACAAATAAGTAAATATTAAATATTAATATAATAAAATCACCAAAAATTATAAAAATTAATAATAAATCATAATATAATTTATTCAATTCTTAAAACACTAAATACATTTATTTCCCACTATAATTTAATAAAATGTCAAATAATAATATAATATTGATAAAAACCCAACTTTCCAAATATTCTACATAATATAGTCAAATTCAAACTTTAATTGCTCAAATAGTTTAAATATACTATAATATTAATTAAAACTCATTTAAATCATAAAAACAATAAATAATTTAATATTGAATATAATTTTCAAAAATTAGAATTAATTAATTAAAAATAGTAATTAATTTATAAAAATTATTCTAATACTCAATAAAATTCTAAAACCATTTAAAATGTAATATAACTATATTTTCAACCAAATTACATAATTACCCCCAAAATTTCAATTCTCACATAAACATAATAATTCCTCAAAAAATAATATTAATATACTAAAAATAATTTTATTAACATAGAAATTATTAACTTAATATACTAATCACTAATTACTCAAATATTCAACCAAAAATAATTAATTAATAACATTAACAAAATATACATAAAACTTAAAATATCCAAATAAATATACAAAATTCCATAAATTAAATTAATTAATCTAAATCATTTTTTTATATACTCTTAACCAAAATTAACCCCAAATAATTTAGATCAATCAATATATGTATAGATCAACCTAAATTAACCAAATAACAAAAATAAAATTTCTGCATAATTTAAACAAATAATTCATAATTAAAAAAATAAAAAAATCAACCTAAAAACTAACTAAAATCAACTCACAAACAACTTTAAACTAACTAACCTAAAACTCACCTAAACTAAGCCAAGATCAAGAGGAAGAAGGCTGTTGTTATTGTCGTTCCTGTTGCTGTCTCTACACGTTGCTGTTGCTATTGTTGCTATCTTCTCGCACGAGGAAGGAGGAAGAGCAGGGTGGTGGCTTCGGTTCAGATAGCAAGAAAGAGAAGAAGCAGCTGATGGTGAGGAAGATGGCGGTGAGGGTGGGTCTGAACCAAGCAGAACATAGAGGCATAAGGAGAGAAGTAGAAAAAAAAATAGGAAGGAAGAAGTGGCCGGGAAGAGAAGGAATGACCATGAAAGAAAGAAGAATTTTTGACTAGTAAATGGCTCTTTTGACCTACTATTTGGTCTGAAAAACACTAATATATATACATATATTTAAAGTAGTTAAAGTAATACATATATATATATATATATATATATATATATATATATATATATATATATATATATATATATATAATAGGTAGTTTGAGTAATAATTATAAAAATAATAATATTAATTTATCTCTAGATAAAATAATAAGATAATTAATAATAGTCTACAATAGTAATGCTATGAATAAATATTTGGACAATTAAAATGATAAAGTATGTGCATAAAAATAAAATAATATAGAAGTAATAATATTAATAGTTCTCAATAGAATTTTAAATTTTGTACTTAAATATAATAATTTAATATATCAATTACAACAATATAAAATAAAGATAATTTGATACAAACCCTACCTATAATAGAGATAGAACGCGTATCCAACTTTGAAATCTTGCCCAAGATCGTCAAGATAAGGTTGTGAAGATGGAGCTAAACCCCTTGCTTATTAATTTGAAGCAATATACTTAGCTATTATAAGATGAACAATCACACAATTCTAAGTCTAACCTAGCAATTGTAATGAAAGGTAGATGTGAAACAATTCAAGTAAACTTGCAAAGTTTCAAAAGAACAAAGTTAAGGAAAAACCTCACTTAATTGATTAAAATTGTAAAAAATACATTCTTCAATTCGTCCATAATATATGTAGCCCTTATATAGGCATGTAAACAATCTAACCCTTAAAGGAAAAGGTTTTCTTCCTTATTCCTAAAGATGCCTATATAGGAAAATCCTTAATTAAGGAGATTTCCTTCAAAATAGGATAACTAATGACAACTAATGACAACTCATCTTTGAAAAGTCAAAATTGACAACTCATTACAATTCATGACAACTGAGCAAAATGACAACTCATGACAACTAAGCATTGAAGCATGCCATGTCACATGCCATGTCATATGTTGACCATTGACCCTTGACTTGCCATGTCATATGTTGACCATTGACTTTGACTTGTTGACTATTTGACTTTGACTTGTTGACTTTGACTTGAAATATTCTTGAATCTTCTCACATCTTCTAGAATCTTCTTGAATCTTCCTTATTGACTCCAAAATAGGAAAATAACTCAAAATTTGTCCATATCAAGCTAATTAATTTTAGAATAGGAAATTAAGCTAATTAGCTTGAATTCTTCATATTTAGGCGTTGTTGATCCCTTTTAGGGTTCATATTTTTTTTTTCAATTTATGAAGAATTATGAAGAAGAAAAGAATAGATAATACATGAAAATAAAATGATACGTAACCAAACCTTGAAGTTTGGCTCTGATACCAAACTGATATGAACCCTACCTATAATAGAGATAGCACGCACATCCAACTTTGAAATCTTGCCCAAGATCATCAAGATAAGGTTGTGAAGATGGAGCTAAACCCCTTACTTATTAATTTGAAGCAAGATACTTAGCTATTATAAGATGAACAATCACACAATTCTAAGTCTAACCTAGCAATTGTAATGAAAGGTAGATGTGAAACAATTCAAGTAAACTTGCAAAGTTTCAAAAGAACAAAGTTAAGGAAAAACCTCACTTAATTGATTAAAATTATAAAAAATACATTCTTCAATTCGTCCATAATATATGTAGCCCTTATATAGGCATGCAAACAACCTAACCCTTAAAGGAAAAGGTTTTCTTCCTTATTCCTAAAGATGCCTATATAGGAAAATCCTTAATTAAGGAGATTTCCTTCAAAATAGGATAACTAATGATAACTTATCTTTGAAAAGTCAAAATTGACAACTCATTACAATTCATGACAACTAAGCAAAATGACAACTCATGACAACTAAGCATTGAAGCATGCCATGTCACATGCCATGTCATATGTTGACCATTGACCCTTGACTTGCCATGTCATATGTTGACCATTGACTTTGAGTTGTTGACTATTTGACTTTGAGTTGTTGACTTTGACTTGAAATATTCTTGAATCTTCTCACATCTTCTAAAATCTTCTTGAATCTTCCTTATTGACTCCAAAATAGGAAAATAACTCAAAATTTGTCCATATCAAGCTAATTAATTTTAAAATAGAAAATTAAGCTAATTAGCTTGAATTCTTCATATTTAGGCATTATTGATCCCTTTTAGGGTTCATATTATAATTTGTATCATTGAAAACCTCAATATTTATATAAATAATTTAAAATATTTAGGTTATTACAGATGAGTACATAAATACTCAGTAAATAGATATTACAAGCATAAAATAGTTTAGTTAACCAAATATAATATACTTGCCAAATCAATAAACTAGAGCATTTATAATCAAAATTTAAGTCACTTGAAATATCAAGTTCACTCCTGCTTTCAAATCATAATACAAGTTCTTTCAAAACATCAACATAATTTTCCTTAGTATTAACTAACCCTGTAATAAGCATAAAAAACCAGCCATAACATACAAGCCATTACAAATTCACTCTTTAAGTGCACTTGAAGGCTAACCCTTTGACTACATTAGCACAGAACAACCCTTCTCCATTCACCGTATTGTAATCAAGTGCCCTATTGTGTAATATCCTGTGTTTTTAAATATTTTTACACTGTACCGGGATATGCAGTGTTAATAATTTTTGTATATATATTATGATATTTTTACGAGTTGATATGTATTTAAAACCTATTTTAATTATTGTGTCTTATTTACAGTGCCTTACGTAAAATTTTCCCGGGACTTGCATTTTCGGGGAAATTTTCACGTAAATAATTTATTATTAATTATTTTAAATATATTTACGGACTTGCATGAACTCATACATATTTTTAAATTACTAAATAAAGCCTATGTGTGTAATTATTTATTTAATTAGGGTTTAGTATATTACCCTAATATTTTATTAATTAATTATTTATTTATGTGTTATTTAATTATTTTTAATTAATATTAAATTTTAATTATATTAAATATTAAGTGTGTGGATGTGATTTTTTTCAAATATTTTATTAAAATTATTTTTTTTATTATTATTTTTCTTTTTCTTTTTCTTTTTCTTTTCTTTTCTTTTCTTTTCTTTTTCTTCTTCTTCTTCTTCTTCTTCCTTCCCCGTGCCCGACCACTTCCTCACCGCCAACCACCATCTGTCACGCCATTCCCCTACCGTCGGTGTGCCTCTCGGCTTGCCACCTTCGTTCTCAGCCGTTCTCCGCCGCCCCTAGCCTTCTTCCCCGGCGCCGGCTACCCCATTTTCCTCATTTGGCCGAAACTTCCTCTCCTCGCCGTCGACCACGATTTCGGCCACCGTTTTTGACACCGCCGATCTCTTTCTTCTCCTTGAGCTCTGGTGAGTGTGATTCTAGCTTTGGTTTGAGCTTAAATGGTCTTGATTTGCTTAGGTTTTGAATTTTCAATTTCGACCATATTAGGGTTTTTGATTTTTTGAGCTTCGAATTGCTTGATTCATGAAAAATCTCTTCACAAATGTTGATCCTAGTAGCTTAATCTACATGTGTGAATTTTTGTGGAATTTTTGGAGATTATTTTGATTTTTGGGTATTTTTAAATATTTTAATATTATTTTCTAATTTTCGGAAATTAATTAAATAAATTATGAAATTGTGTTTTATGGTTAAATTAGGTGTTGAAATGAATTATAGGAAATTATTTGGAATTTTTATGAATTTCTATGTATTTATTTTGAATTATTGAAGTTTATGTTATTTTGGGAAATTAGGGTTAATTGTGTTTTTAATTGAAATTAATTGGATAATTGAGTTTAATTATTAATATTATTGATAAATATGTTGAGAAAATTAATTTTGGATAATTATATTATTTTTGGTGAATTTTTGAAGTAATTATAGTATATTTATATATATAGGGGTATTTTGGTAATTTTACCCTAAATTGGCTAAAAATGTAATTTAATTGGTTTTAATAGTTATTTAAGGTATAAAAATGATTTCTACAAATTATTTAGTATTTTTAACTAATTAAAACTATTTTTCGTGAATTATTTTCAATTATATATATAATATACGGTTTTTCTAATAAAATGAGTTTTTATCGGTTTTTATAGTGTTTTAAGGTTAATTATGTAATTTATACTTATAAAATGTATTTTATGTTATAAGGATATTTTTGGTATTTTTATAATTGGTCTGTGTTTGTGGACCCCAGTCGGTAGACTGTAGTTTGGAGTCCGACCGAGGGGTTGTGGATGAGTGGTTGAGCCTGTATTTCGAAGTGTGTTTCTTTGCAGGGTCGGCTCTACTCTTTGAGTAGAGAGATGTCCGTTTTACAGGGGAGGTTCTGTCGAATTTTTGGTAGAATTATCGTAAAACGTGATGTCCGGTCGATCCCTAATTTCGATTCTGTGTTTAATACTCTAGATCGAATTCTAGGATTTTCTATTAGGTTTATTCTGATGTCTGTTATTTATTGTTTGTTTAGTTGCGTCGAGACCGAGGGCTAATGGACCAGGCCCGTCGGACCCATCTCGTGGAGCGCATTAGGGTGAGTTACTATTTTATGCATATATGCTTAGGATGCATGATTTTAGAAATATATGTGTTATTTTGATTAAAATGCATAAATAATGTGATTTGTATTTAAGTATATTTTTGGTGTATATTATATTATATGCATGTTTTGTAAATAAATTATATTTAAAATGTTTTAAACATATTTCTAGCTTAAGTTATAATTTGATTAGATTCATTTGACATATATATACTCGAAATATACCCGGTTTATTTTTGGTATATTTCTAGTATATATATGGTTTATGTTGATATTTTATTGAACTTCATGCATCATTTATTTTTGTGAATGAATGTTTTATATTTATTGATGAAGGATATCGATAGAACGTGCTACCTAGTGGGCAGCACTAGGACCGAGTACGTATCGGTACGCCTATAGTATTTAGGCTATATTACTAACTACTTGTGGATATTGATTGGATATGATCATTTGATGTGTGAGATATGGTTTGGAGGTGTGATTGCTGGAGCTCGGTTGACTAAATGTCTCGGGGCCAATCACACTGGCAGTCAGACTGCTGGAGCTCGGTTGATTTAGTGTCTCGGGGCCAGTCTACTGTCTAAATGGATTAAGTGGACATATTTGGATTAAGTGAGCCTGTATGGCTAGAGTGTTGTCTAACACTGTTTTGAGGTTGCGGTATTATAGGGTTCTATTTGATCCTTCATAAACAGTGATTTTTAATAAATATATATAAAATGATTTTATTGCATTTGTGTGTATTTGCCTGTATATATATTTATATATATATACTATTGACTGTATGCATTGTCATTTAGTATGCATGTATATATATTATAGTAATTCACTCAGTGAGGTCTGACTTCCCTCCGTTGACTATTTTTCAGGAGAGTCAACATCTTCAGACCTCAGTAGCAGGCCCATACGCCGGATTTCTTCCGCCCCGGCTTCTTTGTGTAAACTGCTTACTTGAGTCTTATTTTTATAATTTAGACACTGTAGTAGTTGTAAATTAATGGTGGGATTTTATGTATTTTATTTATATGAGATATTGCATTATATATTTGAACTGGATTTGTATTAAAAGATTTATTTATGTGAGATGAGTATTTGATTTAAATCCAGTTGGTGCATATGTTAATATTATATTTATGATTTTTATTTCCGCTGCATTATACACTGTTGTTATTACTATTGCATGTTCTATTTTATTTTTAGGCTTGCTACGGGTTCTGAATTCGAAAGAATTCCCGTTCCCTAGCGCCGGTCATGGCCTTTGTTTTGGGTCGTGACATATTGTCTATTGCGTAATAGCAATTATCACAATCTCAAATGTGCATATAACACCTCATTACATTGCATCACAATCTTAGATGTGCATATAACACCACAACACATCTACACATCTCATATAGGTTGGTAATACACAAAACTAAATATCATTTCTAACAAATAATCCGTCAAAATATCACTGTCACATTAATGTTCAATAAAGCATTCAAAACCAAATAATCTTTCATCATAATTCAAATAAATAAAATTGAGTTGTTTATAAACTCAAATGAATCATCAAGAAATGTAAATAATCTCAAATCAGATCTCAAACCAAATTGCAAAATAAAATTAGAGTAGTAGCATATTTAGCTTGTGAACTTAAAATCATAATTATTTAAAGCTTGAATCATAAACTAGTAATTTAAGTGGTAAATAAGCTAAATTGAAAAAATTCAAATAAATCAATTTTAAATTCATACAACAAAATAAAAAACTCATTTCATTTATGATATAAAGAGATTTTAAGGGCTTGAACACCTACTCACCAAATAGCTTGCAAAATACTCAAAACTAATTAACTGAATTGTCCAATTTGCACCACCACCTTCCTTCCTCTTTTCTAGCTTCTAAATCATGAAATTTATTTATTAATCATCAATATAATAATACCATATACTAATCTAATAATGAATTCCCCAAACTATATGAAAATCCATTCAATTCTATAAATCAGGTTTATTAACTCTAAAAGGGCTATTCTCAAACCAAAATTAGAAAAATTTCCTAGACTTTTAAGAATGAATTTGAAGCTCAAAATTTAATCAATCTTGGATTTTCGTGTCTAGTACCTTTAATAAAAATTTCTCTTTAATTAAATAACCACAAATAAAGTTATAGAGGTTGCTTTACAAGTAGCTCAATTTCTCTAATAGATTGAGCAATAAAAAGCACTACTTCATTAAGCCCCTTTACAGCCATATTCAGCTCAAGATCAAAGCTATGAAGTTTTAGAGGACTACTTCAATTTTCTATAACATCAAATAACATTAAATTTGAAGATTCCTCACTCAAGGTATAACCAAAACATAGAGACTATAAAATCAAAATTGTAGAACCCGAGAACTGTTGCATATAAACATAATGCAAATCAACCAAAATAATAGAATTACTTACTAAATCAATCACCAAAGGCTTTTAAGATAAAAATTACAGCCTCAAAAGTGTTTTTTATCATCAAATTTCACTTGCAAATTAAGCCTCAACTTAGAGACTTCAAGCAACCCTTCTTTTCTCTCATTTTCTCTTCTTCTCATCTCTTTTATTTAGCACATATGGCTGCCCAAAGAAGACCATGAATTTTAGAGAAGGTTCTAGCCCACTTTTTAGATAGATTTATTATAAAATATCCATTAAAGCCCTTAATAAAATACTAGAATCAACTATTAACGCTTAAACTTCCAATTGTTCATTCAAGGACTACTATTTGTTTCAATTGAGCCCTCATCTCTTACTAACATTTATTTTCTTATCCTTTACTTTATACCAACTTCATATCCCTTTTTTTTATATATAATTTCACTCATTTTGAGTGTCATTAAAATTCAAAAATTTCCACTCCTTGAATGAGTATAAGTCATGGTTTGATTCAATACTCCAACCTATCTAAACTCAACTCCTAACGTACAATCTAAGGTACGGGTGTTACAATACATCCTCTCATATAATTTCAAATATCTCCTTCTAAAACCTACTAATAAAATAATAACTATAGCTTTTTTGTAGTGGCTTAGACCTCAAAATGCCCTCTATTAGAAGAGTCATGCATCAATTGAAGTAGCTTAAGCTTTAATGCTAGATCATTTCCAACCACTAACCTCCTCTTCCTTCTAAGCAACCCTCCATGCAATGTATAAGGACTTTAATCTATATTTCCCTTCTATAAGCCTTGAATGATGAGCTGTGTGTTAAGATTTTATTGCCATCTATTTTCAGTTTTAGGAAGTAAACCACTAATAAGGGAGGAGATTGTAAGAATAATAATTTCTACAACAGGCAACCTAGAAAGGGCATTAGCTGCAACATTTTCCTTTCCTTTCTTATAAACAATTTCAAAGACATAGCCAAATAAATTTGCTATGTATTTTTATTGGTGGAATTTTATGATTCTTTGCTCTAATAAAAACTTTAGGTTATAATGTTCAATTATGATCAAGAAGTGTCAATGGCCATATAATGGTCCCTTTTTTTTTACTGCATGGACTACAATAATAACTCTTTCTCATAAATTGATGGAGAATAATGCCATGGTGCTAATGCTTTAATGATATATGCAATTAGATGGAAGTCCTATATCAATATTACTCCTATACCAATATCACAAGCATCAGTTTCTATTATAAATTCTTTATTGAGGGATGGTAAAGTTAGGACTAAAGCTAAAATGAGAGCATAATTCAAGGTCTCAAAAGCTTACTATAGTATGTCAATCCACTAGAACCCATCCTTCTTTAAAAGTTTAATTAATGGTTTATTGATTAAGCCATATCCCTTGATAAATCTCTTTTAATACCCTGCTAACCCAAGGAACCTCCTTAATTGCTTCACACTAACTTGCATAAGCCAATTATACATTGCATTTATCTTCTTTAGGTTAGTGGTAACACCTTAACTACTAATCAAATGTCCAAGGTACTCCATAATTGAGCTTCCAAATACACATTTGCTTTTATTAGCAAAAGGCTGGTGTTCTTGTAACTTAAGAAATACTTCATTTAAATGCTGCAAATGGGACTATAAGCCTTTACTACAAATTAAAATATCATCAAAGAACACCAGTACAATCTCTTGAGAATGGGCCTAAAAATCTCATTCATTAAACTTTCGAATGTTAAAGGAGAATTTGTAAGCCCAAATGGCATAACAGTAAATTCATAATGGCCATCATGGGTTCTAAAGGCTATCTTAAGGATATCAAGAGGGTGCATTCGAATTTGATGGTAGCCTAAGGTAAGGTCAATCATAAAGAAAATAGTGGCTCCATGCAATTCATTTACCAATTCTTCTATAACTAGAATGGGGTATTTGTCTTTAATGGTTATATTATTCAGTTCCTTATAACTTATACATATTTTTTAGCTATTGTCTTCTTTTTTAATTAAGATAATGGGGGAGGAGTAAGGACAAACACTAGCTTGAATGACACTATTTTCTAATAGTTTTGTAACTATTTTCTCTATAACATCTTTCTGTATTGGAGAATGATTATATGGGCGAGTGTTGATAGGTGTAGCTCCTTCTATAAATGGAATCCTATGATCAAGAGTTTTATCAAAGGGTAATGATGTAGGCTTATAAAAAAGAAATTAAAATTCTATAAGTAAAGGAGTAAGAGCATATTCAGTTACCCCATCCATAGTTTACTCAAGAGTGAGTATTAGTAACTATACTAATGTGCAGGAGATAGGCTATTGGAGGACTGTGTTGCTTTCATACCTCAAATTTGACTATTCCCAAAAAAGGTCCAATGATGAAATGAACCTCCGAGATGACTAGAGTCTACTTGTTCATAACACCTCTAAAGTGTGCAACCCTAGAAAACCTAACCGACCCCACTAGAGTGCAAAATTGATCATCGAGCTATTAAGTTGTGCTCCAACCTTATGAAATACGAATTATCAAAACAACAAGAAGCTTATTCGGAGATTTCCATGCTCGGAACACTCATCTTGTTGGACTGGTGTTCATTTCATTAGACTGGGACCCAACTTTGTGAAAAAATGAAAATCGATTTTGAAAAAATGGACATTAGAAACACGTCTAGAGGGCTCCAAAACCTCTAAAATTGGTCCCAAAATAGTCCAACATAACCCAAGAATTAATGTATGTCACTTAGAAGTACGCATAAAGCTATAAACACCCCTAAGTGTCATACACTAAAATTAAAGCCAAACCAGACAAAATGGACTTCGAAAACACATCTGGAAGGCTCTAAAACCGCTTGAAGTGGTCCTGGAATAGTCCAAAACAACCCGAGAATTAGCATGTATCGCTTAGAAGTGCACGTAAACACCCTAGGTGTAATGCACTAAAATTAAGGCCAAATTTAACAAAACGAACTTCGAAAACACATCCGGAAGGCCCAAAAACCACCTTAGGAACTAATCTCAAAAAAGCCCATGTAAGCCCTGAATGGAGTGCGTAATGTGAAAAAGTGTGCGTAACCGTGCTCGAGCACACATGGCCATGCGCCAAGCATGTAGTCACGTGCACTTCGCATGGCCATGCACCAGTGCATGACCACGCGCCAAGCGTGTAGTCATATGCATACGTCACATGGCCACATGCTCTATCCTAGGGATGCACACATGACCACGCCTATACCCTTATATTCCACACATTCCTCACTATAAATAAACACCTCCACACCCCATTTTAAAGGGGGAAGCAAGTGGAAGCTCACACACACTCAAAATCTATCCGAACGAAGGCGCTGGAAACCCTTTTCTAGATAGTTTTTGCTCTTCCACTATCTTTTTCTTAGGATATTAGACTTCTTTTCCACCAAAACAAGCCTCATCTTTGTCGAAGAATGCTTCAAAGGTATAAACTAGCATCATTTTATTATCATTTTGAACCTCTCGATGAGGAAAGCTTGATAATCCCTCGAAGCTAAAGCTTCAAAACCCACACAAGCTTAGTCGAGTCTGAGGACAATATAATCATTTTACCACATTTATTTATCGCACTGCATTTTATTTTATCATCGCCAACATTTGGGAATACTGTTGTGCTTGTGTAATGAGACTGGCAATTTTGCATGCTATATGAATAATCTATGCTTTATTATGCTCATTTTATATCATCATTCTGCATCTTCTAGTTCCAAAACATGAAATCACACCATAAATATTAATAACATGAATGTTTATATCTCAAAATAGAGTCATCATATTTCCAGTCCAGTGATGACATTATGCATCCCTTATATTATCATCATAGCACAAATAATCATTGTAAGCATGCATGATCATCTACATTTCACTTAATCTTTCAAATGATTGACTGTCCATCGGTTATCCCATTATTTATGTGATCGAGCAAGTTGTGTGAATAGTGATATGTACCTTGCAAATTCATCAAATTTAAATTAGATTTACTTTTCTGTAATCTTTTTTCCTTTTATATGTATTTTATTAGGAAAGCAATGTAATAATAATATCTTTTAGCTTTATTATCTTCCATTATTTGATGAAATGTGTGAATGCTATACAAATTGTCATTACCAAAACTAGAGTATTGCAGTAGCTATGCATCGAACATCGTATAATGAGAAATAATTGAAAAGTAGATGCGATCCCCCGAACCTAAAAATCTCTATTAGGGGAAATACTCATTGAGTGACCCGACGTTGTCCCTTTTCTTTCTCCAATCTTCTAAAAATTAGGTGGTGACTCCATAAAATCAAAAAAGTATCTCGTTCCTCCTGAGACTAATCATTTATCCATATTCGATAAAGTTGCCATGTCCTTCAAAAATAAAAGACCCTTACGAAACCAAGAGACGTAAAATGAAAAAGGTCTCTCACAATGGAAACTCCCCTAGGGACTTCTAAGTAAGAGAGATTAACTTGAAAATGACTATTTCTCATTGTGTAATGCTTAATCGTATAGAGCCTCTTACCACTGTATTTGCACTACACATCAAACATGCACTATTGGTACCTAAAAGCCTCGATAATACTAAATGACATTGCCACTATGGTTCCACTCAAGTCACGGGATGACAAAGAAACGGTATTATCACCTTTAGTCTTTACTCATGCATTCACCCTCATCTAACTAGAGTCTGTAACCCAAGTCCTAAAAAGGGGTAACCGAGTTATTAAAAGAATACTAGACTCATTGACTGGAGTTTATAACCCTAGTCATATGGGGGCATTTTGGCTAAATGAACCCTTAGCCTTTCACCCTGGCTCAGCTCATGTAGATAAACTAGTAGTAACATCCACTAAGATTCCACCAAGTAGTGTATGTTATCCCTACCCTAACGTTGTATGTCTAACCTGATATTTATAAAATGACATGACTCTCCCAATGTCTATCATCGAATGACGTCATAATGTTAATTTTTATAGAATATTCATGCTCATGACCACGTGATTCTCATCTACTTCATGCGAGCCCAAAGCATGGGGAATGATAATGATATCCCTTGATGACGGAACCTATGAGACGTTGTCCATTTATCCTTACTAGATCAAATAAATAGGTTGGGAATATAACTAGATTATGGACCTTTATGACGATAAAATCAAATTGTAAACTATCGAATGATACTTTCATGACTCTCAATAAACATATTGATAAGGGGGCAAGAACTTGGGCTCCCTCTGATTGACCTTGGTCCTATACATACAGGCACATACGGGCTCTAGACATCATTTAAAGTTTAACAATGGACCTCCACATCAAAATCATGTGGTTACCTCAAGCACATTTTAGTATCGTTCCTTAGTTTACCCTTTGGTTTTTATCAATATAAATCAAAACAGCCTAGTTCCGAGAGTGGAACCATAGTCCCTCGATGACAAAAGGTTTAAAACCTACTTAGGAAAGGGACTGAATAACCTCATGGAGAAATAATTTCAGAAGCGAGAGCTTGCTTGTGATTGGTTTGTTCACTGTGCAGGAAAAACTAACCAGTTTTAATCATGCATACATAACATACATGTATTAACCACTATTTCTTGTAGGAATAATCATCTTTCATTATAGGATTTTGTATCCACTCTATATATACTTGCTCACCCTTTTCTTTTGCAGGCACATGTCATGCATAATTCATTTAACTAACTTTAATAAATGTATAGGAATCCTACATCCAACATAAGTGACCAAGAAGATATTTCTTGTTAGCAATTTGAAGATAGGCTGAGAAAGAGGATCCAAAAAATGCTCTTTGATGGTACTATAGGCAAAATCCTCCAAGCCTAAATCAAAGCCAAAGGTGCTCGAGATGGAAATAGCACACCACTGAATGAAGCTTCCACATTTGTTCACTTGAGGGTAGATAAGGCAAAGGGAATTTTTCGGGCTCCAGTTCAAGCTAATGATGATAATGACTACCACCAAGATCTCAAAAATGCACCAAAAGCTGTAAAAATTACTGACATGATGAAGCTTGAATCGACAGGGGAGGTTAAATTATTGGCTAACAAAATAGCTCAGTTAGAATTTACCTTCAAAGATAATAGGACTCATGGCTTTAAAAGATTTACTGACTTGATACTATTTAAGATGAGCCACTTCCAGACAATTTTAAACTACCAAACTTTACTAAGTTCAATGGAATAAGGGATCCAAGGGTCTATCTAAGGCAATATGCTACCTTTATGGCTACTATAAAGCTTACAGAATCTCAGAATGTTCAATTTTTTTTAACATCATTAGAGGAAGGACCGAGTGCATGGTTCTTTGACCTTGAAAATGAAATCAAAAGCGATTGGCCACTGCTAACTTAGAAGATTATCAAGCAGTATGAATATAACACCTAGTTAGACATCACTCAAAGAGATCTTGAGACCATAAAGCAGAAACCCGATGAATCTTTCTCTGGTTATCTTACAGGATGGTGGGGAAATGTAGCCAAAATGAGAAACCGTCCTCTAGAGGATGAACAAATAGAGCTGATAATCAAAGGGGCACTATCGTACTTCAGAAAATAGATGATCTTTGCTCATTATCCTGACTTTAGAGCTCTCCATTAGGCTAGGATCAAAATTGAGGATGAGGAACCTCCGTAAACCAGGAACACCTTCCACAGCAAGACCCAACCAAACAATCTAAAACACCTTCACCTGAGCTGCAGAAATAAACATGATCCAAACTAACACCCACAGTTTACCATCTATTAATGCCATCATACCATTGAAAAAGTTCTCAAATTTCAACGTCCCACTATTCAAAGTATTCCAGAGACTCCAACAAAAGAACCTCTTATAGCCTCAAGAAGTCAAGCCTCTTCCAAACCCATTATGCACTTAGATTAACCAAAACTTGTTCTGCCACTTTCACTAAATGCTCAGTCACATCACTGATACATGTAGAACCCTTAAGAATTCAATCCAATACCTCATTGACTCTAAAAAAATTGACAACCCAAAAAAATGACCTAACATCAAGACCAATCCTCTCCCAAACTATCAAAACATGCATCCACCAACCATCAGTATGATTTCCTTTAATCTACCAGTAAACCTTGTTGAACAATCAATCCAAGACATCCAAAAGACCTTAGTCTACCAAGGATAAGCTGAGAAGTGGGTGAGCAATGAAATTGAGAAATCAGGGTTCGAGATCTTCAATGACACCCTCAAAGGAAAGCACTTACTAGATATGGTCACTGAGACTGACATTAATGAGCTAATGAGAAATCTGGAGCTAGAATCTAAGAGTGAGACTATTAATTATGCTCAAGCTAATTCCATCCTCAAATCAAGCATCGATGACATCCTATTTAAAGAAATTGCTGATGATGATCTCTGTACTTTTTCTTTGTTTGAAACTGATGATGTAATGAACTCTAGAGTTAATGTCAAGAAGTCAAATTTTGCTTACTTGTTTGATGTCTTTCCTTATGGTAGTGTGCATTTTATTGATAAAAACATTAGCATATTTGACATTCATTCCATATGCATTGAATCATTTAATATTGGCATAAAATATAAATCACGCATTTTGCATATTTCGAAAGATGTTACCCCTAAAGAGAGGAGAGAAATTAAAAAAATATTAATAAAATATTCAAAATTATTTGCCTAGACGTACGATGATATGCCTGGTATTGATAGAGACATTGCTCAATACTTCATCCCTACCAAAGATAGATGCAAATCGATAAAGCAAAAACTGAGAAGACTCATACTAGAATGGGCCTAACTAGTGAAAGAAGACATTGAGAAGTAAATCAAAGCAAAATTTCCTAGAGGTAGTAGATTATTTGGAATGGTTAGCAAATGTGGTGCCAGTAATGAAGAAAGATGGAAGGGTTAGAACCGCATCGACTATAGAGATCTGAATAAGGCCTGCCCAAAAGATGATTTCCCATTACCTCACATAGATATACTAGTTGACAGCACGGTCATATGTGCAATTTACTCCTTCATGGATGAATTCTCTGAGTACAATAAGATCCTAATGGCCATTATCGATAAAGCAAAGATAACTTTCATAATGGAATGAGGTACTTATTGCTACAGACTAATGCCCTTCGGACTAAAGAATACGGGAGCAACTTACCAGAGAATGGCAACCGCAATGTTCTATGACATGATACACAAAGATGACCATAGGCCAAAAGTCCTAAACCTAACTCCTAAAATAACTACATCAGTCATGGCTACCATCAGAAGCAAGCACCAATCCTACTTAAGCATGTCCCTCATCTAATCTAGGCTTATCATCGTTCATCGCAAAAGATGATAACCGTGACTCTAGCTCACCAATACGATCACGATAAGCCATACACTCCTGCTCTCATTCACGGCTAGTATGATGGTGTTTGGCATGCATATCATACATGCATATATAGAATATGTGTATAAAATAAATAGGTACAATAAAGAAGGCATACCCTATGAGTGTTCGTAAACTCTAAAAAGCACTACTGCGCACTCCCTACAATGGTATACTAGTATTGACCAAAGGAGATGAGAATCTATAAAGAGTGAGCAAATAAGTCAATCACCACTCACCGAATAAATAAATTAAAGGTAAAATGAGTGAAATAAAACATGAACATGAGTAGAATCAAGAGGAGCAACACCTGATTGTGGAAAGCTAGGGTAAGGCAGATCAAAATGCACTACTCTACCAAAGATATATGTCCTAAGCAAAGCCAAGGATGGTTGAACTGTCAAGTCCTTGAGAATAGTACTACTAGAAGCCACACTACCAATATGGGTAGTCACCTCAATACGGAACATGCCCTTATTCTCCTAAAAATGGGACCCATATCTCTTCCGACAAGATCCTCGTCACTGTAGATAAGCTCTCATAACTCGTGTCAATTATAGTTTATTACTAACAAAGTTTGTTACATATTTGTACACCACAAGAATAAAAGCCTTCTAAATCAGAGGAAGCAACTCTTGATGATCCACATGATGGCCCATGAGATGCATTTGCCTGAGGAGGTGGAGGTAGAGGAAAAGTGCCATTGGCCACAGCATCAATCAGATGAGGAATTAACACATCAACATAAGGCAAGCCCACACTCTCTAAGAGAATCTAGGAGTATCCTATCATGGCAACAACAAGCTCATCACACTAAACTCATGGCCCCAAAACATATTACCAAGGGGAGGAATAGGGACTCCCCTCACAAATAGACCATCATATTAACTATGGACTCGCTCGCTGTAAACACCCAATTTCGCGATAATAAAATATGGATGCAACAAAGGACTCTAATGATGAAAATGTTATAAGTAGGTCTTCAACACATGAAGTTTGAAACCTCAAAAGTTTGAATACATTTTCAAAAAGAGTTTCATTATTTTTTAAGGACTTAATTGTAATACTTTTTAAAACCTCATTGAAAAGTTTAATTTCTTTTAGGGGTCTTTTTGTAATTATATATATATATATCAAAATTATAGAATTCCAATATGAATTACGCAATTCAGGTCGAAATTACGTGTTTTTCATCTTTTTTTTTGTATTTTTACATAAAATAAAAAATATTTTTCCTGAGTTTTGATTGGCTAAAAAATTTTCTTAAATTTATTTTGGGATTTATCTAAATTTTTAGTAAATAAAGTCATTTTAAAATTAGAACTCTTCAGTACGTAGAACCTAGGGTTTTTTTCTTATAAAAAGACAACTTAGGCCCCTAGAGAAATGGGGGACTCAATTCTCAATCCTCAGAATTCTTTTCTACAATTTTGGCTTTCTTCTTCCTATGTATCTCTAGACTTTTCTTTAGGCAGTACACAAAAAAATTCTTGGTGATTTATTCGTTGGAGATTTTTGAGAAGAAGAATAACAAGTTCTTAAAAGCCTACTAAAAACAACGACGATCTTACTAATCTGAGGAGCAATTGTTTTAACATCCATAAGTGTTATCTTCTCCCTACCTTCTTTTATTTTTCTTCTTTTATTATTATTTTGATTTTATTGAATTTTGATTTTGTTGAATTTTTATTATAATTTTATTCACTAATCATTGTTTTACCCTTTTGTGATGGTGATTATAGAGGGGATTACATGATGATCATATTTGGAGGACCAAATCCATAGCGATCCATGGAATGCTATGGATGGAAACTTATAGCTAAATGTAGTTTCTAGATTTTTTTTATTTAATTGTCTTATTTTTATTTATTTTTGGGATTGTATTAATTCTTCATTTTTTTATTATTATTCTCAATAGTTCATTATAATAGCCCAAATAGTGGGAATGATGAAATTTGGTGTGTGTGCTTGTGTGTTTTATTTTAAATAATTGGTTAGTAAAATTAGGGTTTTCATTTGGTAATTAATTAAAATTAATGCCTATAGAAATCATTAGGTCATTTAATTAAAATTGGATTAGATTTAAGTGGTTAGAATTAGGGTTGCCTATTAATTGTTTTATTTTATTTGTTTATGGTCACTTTAATTAAATTAGGGTTTTTAGAAAGTTAAATTAATTATTCAATTTTTATTTGTTTGTATTGATATTTTTATTGTTTTTGGGCTTGTTTGTTTATGTTTATGTGTTTTAGGCCCTATGCCCACATTAGGCTTTAACCCATTTAAATTTAGGTTTTTTAAAGTTTAATTAATTAAAATGCATTTTAGGCCCATAATTAATTAGATTTAGGGTAGAGATAACTTAAGCACATTTAGTTAATTAGACATAGACTTACCTAATTTAATTAATTTAGACTTAGCCCATTTAATTTAAGCCTTTTTTATAATATGTAGTTTTGGCCCATTTAATTAAAATCAATGTAGATTAAATTAACCTAGGATTGTAATGAATGCATTGTTTACTTATATTTTTCATGACTAGTTTGCCTAGAGTTGATTATTTTTTAAGGGTTTATATGAAATTGCATGTAAATAGAAGATAAAATAGTAATTTATAAAGTAATTCTAAAAGAACACGAGATTGAAAGAAGTTAGTATTCCGCATCCAGAATCTCTTGGTTGTGGTACTAGCTTTCTTTTAAGGAATCGAGTACCACCATTTTTCAATTTGTCCCTGTTATTACCTTGGGTGGTGACTCCTCATCTCCACGCCATATCTTTGTGATAGTAGTTAGTGTGTTCTCTAAAGCCCTAAGCTCAAAAAATGTCATGGTTGCTAAGATCTTGGGCATGCGCTAAACTCTACCGTCTACACTCACCCAAATACCATACTCTACCAATAAGACCGGAGAGCAACACTCGTCTCTCCGTCAACTGCCATGAAGTTACCATCTTTGTTGTCCAATGTGACCTTGCCACTCACCAGCGGAGGAAGATCTATTCCAAAGGCAAGAATGAACAAAGAATCTCTAAAAGAGAAATAACCAACACAACATGAGTTAGACATACCTGATTAGGGGACAACTTGCCTATGTAGTTTTGCATCATTACATAATCCTCAATCAAATCAGCAGTCCTCCTAATCCAGTAAGAATAACGAGAAAAGCCATCCTCTAGGAAATGCTCGATGGTCAAACAAGGGAGAACCTTAAACTCTTAAGCCCAAATTTATCAAAACCAAAAAATCAGAAATAACAAATTAAAGATAAAGAGCAAAAAAGAATAGACACAAGAACTCCTACTCACATCCATCATGAACAAGCATTTGCAAATCCTTGAGCCACCATAACATGCTGCATCAAGGCCTGATTACATATAGGCAAAAGTGGTAATACCCCAGCAATACCTTAACAAGCCATCCATATCTCTCAGAACAGGTAGCAATTACAGACTACCCATACCCGAAGGGTTCGAGAAAATGACAGTACTTAACAAATAGAACAAAAAGCAGTGGGCCAACTACTCTACTAAAATAACACCATCATCATACATTGTCCATATGGAAAAATAAACTCAGTGTAGTGAGTAAGGAACGGGCAACCAAACTTCAAAGGAGTGGCCACCCCAAGAAACTCTGTGGTGAGGTTCCTCCTCACTATTACAAAAGAGCACTCCTCCTTATTGAAGGGAATGGGCTCTTCAAAAAAGCTCAAGCCCATAATAATAGTAAAGTCTAAAGGAGTGATGGTCATCTCCCCAACAGGTAGATGAAAAGAATGCATCGTGTCCATCCATTGCTTTATCAGTGCATACATGGCAATCTGACTTGACACATATGAGTCATAAGATAAAGCAGTAACAACCTCATCAAAGCCCTTTTGGGCAATCATCTTATTCACGCACAATGGAAGACACTGATAGTACATGCTAACTCTATTAAAACAACCAGGCAGCATAGTAATGGACTTATGAGGGTATAAATAACACGTACACTATTAAACATTAGCATAATTAATAACTACTAACACATCTTTTTTCTATTATTTAATAGGAACAATAATAAAAGCCGAAAAGAAAAGCATCACGGCAAGCACTAGCAGACAGTCAAAATAAGAAAATAAAGTAAGAGCTATCAACTATCATCATTCACAATAAAGCTATAACTTAACAAATAGTTATAATAAGTACTACAAAGCTACAACTATAATAACCTCATACATCAAGGCAACTAATTAATAAGCTTCATAAGGACTTACCTGGTGATGATGACGAGCCCAAGCATGAGTCTCTAGACTATAAAGCACAGGAGTCGAGTCTCCTCGAGAAAGCTTAGACAGTTGAGGACCCTAAGTGCCAAATGGACCATCAGTACTAGTCCCCGCAGTAGAAGTCCCTACTCCAGTGGCCTTTATGAAGTTACCCTCCTCATCCAAAAATATTTCCTCCAAACCCTCCAAAATGTCAAGGAACTCCATCTCATGTAGAAAAAATGAAAATACAAAAGCAAAAACAGAGCAAAAAGCACCTGAAACACAATAAGAGTTGGAAAACACTCAAAGAAGTCTGGAAGAAGCCACCCCAAACCTCCAGAACATGCATTTAAATAATTATGGAGAGGGGAAGGCCCATGGCCATGCACCAGGCATGTGATCACATGCTCAACACATGACCACGCCCCCCACCCCCACGTGTAGCCACGCGCACTTCCCTCATCCACGTGCTCCCATATAGTCATATGCGTAATTCGAGACTTTGCACCCTCATTTCTCTGGTCCTCAACCTCCATTTGAACATAAGACATGCATCGAAATCATATGAAAGTACACTGATGAGGACTACATCTATCTAAAGACATTATGTTCGACCTCACCACTTTCAAAAACTCAACACCTCTCAAAAGAAGAAAAACAGGGAAGAATCATTGAAAGGATACCCTGCTCAAAATCATTAAAATAACATTTGCAACATAACAAGTAATGACATCATCATTACTACATTATCACTGCATCATCGTTGTATCATCATTGTGTCATCATTACATCATCACTACATCATCACCGTAGCATTACCAACCAAGACAAAAAGAAAAGGACATATTACATTAATCATAATGATCATAATAATTTATTTGCCTGACACTAAAAGAGGTTATAGTGGCATGATTCTATTCACCTGACACCTGAAGAGGTTATAGTGGCATGATTCTATTCGTCTGACACCCAAAAAGGTTATAATGGCATGATTCTATTTACCTGACACCTGAAGAGGTTAATAATGGCATGATTTTATTTTTTTGACACGTGAAGAAGTTATAGTGGCATGATTCTATTCACCTGACACTCAAAGAGGTAACACCTAAAGAGGTTATAGTGGCATGATTCTGCTCGTCTGACACCTGAAGTGGTTATAGTGGCATGATTATATTCGCCTGACACCTGAAGAGATTATAGTGGCATGATTCTATTCACCTGACACCTCAAGAGGTTATAGTGGCATGATTTTGTTCACCTGTCACCTAAAGAGATTATAGTGGCATGATTTTGCTCGCCTGACACCTGAAGAGTTTATAGTGGCATGATTCTGTTCGTGTGACACCTGAAGAGGTTATAATGGCATGATTCTGTTTGCCTGACACCTGAAGAGGTTATGGTGGCATAATTTCGTTCACCTGACACCCGAAGAGGTCATAGTGGCATAATTCTATTTGTGTGACACCTGAAGATGTTGTACTAGCAAGTACTTATCTTTTCGCTACACACCTAAAAAGGTTATAGTGGCAGCATCTGTCTATTTGCCTGACACCTGAAAAGGTTATAGTGGTAGTATCCTCAAGATCGAATCACAATAACATAGCACTCAGGTAAGTACACCTCTCTTTAAAAAATGATTTTTTGCATCTTTGCATTTGCTTCCCATGTATTGACATTAGCGTTAGGTGCATTCTCGTTATGCAACACATGCGAAGCAAGGTGCAACTGCTATACCTCAAATTTAACTGTTCCCAAAAAAAGGTCTAATGATAAAATGAACCTCCGAGATGACTAGAGTTTGCTTTTTTGTAAAACCTCTAAAGTATATAACCTTTAAAAACCTAACCGACCCCACCAGTGTGCAAAATTGATCACTGAGCTATTAAGTTATGCTTTAACCTTACAAAATATGAATTATCAGAACAACAAGAAGCTTATTCTGAGATTTCCTTACTCAAAACATGAAAAGAGTCCTAGAGGGGGGGTGAATAGGACTATCAAATAAAAATGAGAAATTAAAAGAATTCTTTGCAAGAATTAAATAGAAGTTGAGAAGGAAGAATGAAGAACACAAAGATTTAAAGAGTTCGGATTTAACAACAATCCTACGTCTCCACCTAACTTATCCCTAAGTTAGGATTTTCGATCACCCACAATCTTATTTACAGGATTGAGATTATACAAGAGTTTTATGGCTCACTCTTATAACCTTACAACATGAGTTTTCAAGGCACACTCAAAAAACCAAAAGCCAAGTGTTTCAATGGACAAAACTTAAACCAATTCCTTTAGAAAAAAATCTCACTTCCTTTCTAATCTAACCTAAGATTTAAGATGAAGAGAAATTCTATTTCTAACACACACCAAACTCTCACAAGAGTTATACAAACAAAGAATTGTTTAAGAGAATCTGAGAACTCAATGAAAGCTTAAGAAATAATGAATGATAAACAAGTTTCTTAACTTCCATTCAGATCTAGAGGTATTTATACTAAAAAATATAGCTGTTGGAGGTGCAAATGATGTGTCCAATGTCCATATTTTGAATTATTAAGACTGATGCTGTCAGACAACTATTAATGGATTAAAATCGTAATTGGCTCCTTCGAAAGTTTGAATTTGCCCATAATTTCTTCACAAAAGATGTATATATTTGAATTTTCTTTCCATATCAATTTAAATCACCTAAATTGGAATTTTTTAGCTCAAGATATGTCTAAAATACTAAGGTTTATGCAATCTATAATGCAGACTACGGTCAGACAGCTATACCCAAATTGAATCCGTGATTTTCTCATGAAGTTTCTCCTAAATAAGTTTTAATTTGCCCATACTTTCTTTATTAAATCTGTAGATATTTTAATTATCTTTCCATATCATTTTGACTCACCTAAATTCAACTTCTGTAGCTCAGGCATATGTCCAAATTACTAAGGGTTATGCAATCTGAAATGCAAAATACTGTTAGACAATTATGCATAAGTTGAAGCCGTGATCTGCTCCTGAAAAAATTTGAATTTGCCCATATTTTCTTCATTAAAGTCGTAGATATTTGACTTATATTTTCATAGCATTTTTAATCACCTTAATTTCACTTCTATAACTCAAGATATATCCAAAATACTAAGAGATGTGCAGTATGAGATGACAGACATATACATGGATTTCAACTCAAAATTTTCCTAACTAAATGAACTTGGATTTTGACAAATAAGCCCAATTCAGAAAGGTCAAGATGCCTACTTCAAATGTTAAGAAGCTCATTTTCTCATTTAAGAGCTCTAAAGATGTCAAAAGCCTTCTTAAATCTTAGAGGTTTAATTTGCCCGAAAAGTCACTATTTATCCAAAAGTGTATATGCTTGGTATATGTATGGTATATAATTCCCTACACACTTAATTAAAATTATTAGTATAAAAATTATTTTTCAAAGTCCAAAATTTAGAGTTTGATTATGCAAATGGTCAACAAAACACTTAGCTTATTGAATCAGTGTTCATTTCGTTAAACTAGGACCTAACTTCGTAAAAAAATAAAAATTGTTTTTGATAAAAAAAAATTTAGAAACACGTCCGAAGAGCTCCAAAACCTCCAAAAGTGGTCCTGGAATAGTCCAACATAACCCAAGAATTAGCACGTGTCGCTTAGAAGTGCGCATAAAGCCATACACACCCCTAGGTGTCATACGTTAAAATCGAAGCCAAACTAGACAAAATGAACTTTATAGACACATCTAAAAGGCTCCAAAACCTTTGGAAGTGGTCCTAGAATAGTTCAAAACACTTGAGGATTAGCGCGTATCACTCAGAAGTGCGCGTAAACACCCCTAGGTGTCACGTGCTAAAATTGAGGCTGAATTTAATAAAACAGACTTTAGAAATATACTTAGAAGGCCCAAAAACCTTAGTAACCAACCTTTAAAAAGCTTATGTAAGCCCTGAATAAAGTGCATAATGCGTGAAAGTAAGTGTAATAGCATATGAGCGCACGTGGCCACGCACTCCGTCCCAGTGACGTGTGCGTGACCACTCCTATTCCCCCTATTCCACACATTTTCCACTATAAATAAATACCTCCACACCCCATTTTAAGGGGAGAGCAAGTGGAAGCACACACACACTCTAAAATTTATCCGATTAAAGGCGCTGTAAACCCTTTTTTAGATAGTTTTTGCTCTCCCACTATCTTTTTCTTAGGAGATTACACCTCTTTTCCATCAAACCAAGCCTCATTTTTGTTAAAGCACACTTCAAAGGTAACAAACTAGCATCATTCTATTGTCATTTTGAACTTATCGACGAGAAAAACTGGATAATCCCTCGAAGCTAAAGCTTCAAAACTAAGTAAGCTTAGTCGAGTATGAGGACCACACAATCATTTTAGCAAATTTATTTTATCGCACTGCATTTTATTTTATCATCACTAGCATTTGGGAACATTGTTGTGCTTGGGTGATGAGACTGGCAATTTTGCATGCTATATGAATAATCTATGCTTTTTATATAATTATTTTGCATCCTCTTATTTCGAAACTTGAAATCACATTGTAAATATCAATAATGTGAAAGTTCATATCCCGAAATAGAGTCATCATGTTTTCGGTCCAATGATGACATCATGCATCCCTTATATTATCATTATAGTATAAATAATCACTGCAAGCATGCATGATCATCTGCATGTTGCTTACTCTTTTAAATGATCAAGTATCCATTGCTTATCCTATTATTCATGTGATTGAGCAAGTTGTGTTAAGTATTTACCTTGTAGATTCATCAAATTTAAAGTTAGATTTACTTCTCCACATCTTTTTTCCTTTTATATATATTTTATTATGAAAGCGATGTAATAATAATATCCTTTAACTTTATTATCTTCCACTATCTGATGAATTATATGAATGCTAAAAAAAATTGTCATTACCAAAACTAGGGTGTTACGGTAGCTATACATCGAACATCGTATAATGAGAAATAGTCAAAAAGTATATGTGATCCCCTGAACCCAGAAATCTTTACTGGGGGCAATATTCATTGAGTGACATAATGTTGTCCCTTTTCTTTTCCTAATTTTCTAAAAATTAGGTTGCGACTCCACAAAATCAAAAAAGCATCTTCTTCCTCATGAGACCCATCATTTGTCCCTATTCAGTAAAGTTTTCATGTCCCTAAAAAATAAAAGACCTTTACATAACCAATTCGTCTCAAAACTAAGAGACAAAAAATTAAAAAGGTCACTTACAGTTGCACTACCTTGAGTATGTGATTCTCAGATAGGCCTTTAACTTTTGTAGAAGTAATACCCTATGAATTGTAAGGGCTATTATCAATGCTAAAATTCATTTATAATGAGTTGAAATTCCAAGTAAAATCTTTAAGAGTAGTAAGCCACTGAATTCCTAACACCATTTAACATCCTCCTAAGGCATAACTAGAAAGTCTGTAGTAAATATATACCCTTGTACCTCCTATGTGCACTACTAACATACTGAATTACATATTATTTTCTGACCATTAGTAATAGTAATATGAACAAGAGAGGTAGGTTATAATGGATAACCCAACTCTTTGATAACAACTAAATCAAGGAATTTATAGTTACTTCCAAAATCAATCAAAATATAAAGGGGCTTCTTTTTATACTTTCCAATGACTCTCATAGTATAATGAACTTTATCTGTGACCCCTTCTATAATATAAAGTAAGACATTAGGATTGGTATCAGAATCCTTATTACCCTGGGAAAAACTATATAGTATCTGCTTTATGTCCTCCTTAAGGAATTCCTGCACCATTATGATGTGCAATTGCTTTTTCTTACATTAATGCCCTGGTGTGAACCTTTCATCACACCAAAAATATAAATTCTTTACCCTTTTCTCATTAATCTCCTCAATAGTAAGCCTTTAAGTTCTAAGTCAAAATGGTTTATTATTTGTATTACTAGTGAATTGAGGTGGTTTTGGTAAGGTAATGACAATATATGTTTCAGGAATAGTGGTTAGGGTTAGTAACAACATAGGTATAGAATTAGAGGAGTTTGTGGTTATTTGAGTTTATGGTGTGGGTTTATTATAGTAATTCTTGTTGGTTCTGGTTGCTAAAAGGTATGATTCTTCCATTCTAGCAAGGGTATATGCTTATTATAAATTCTTAAGGTGAAACATCCTCAAGGGTATTCTTATTCATCTTTCAGTCCACTAAAGAAACAATATAATGAATATTCTTCAGATAAGGTTACCTTATGCAATAGTACATCAAATTCTTTAAGATAATCCTACAATGACCCATTCTGGATCAACTCTTTCAGATCCGCCATAGGGTCCTCATACACCCTTTCTCTAATTATGCCTTTAATGGCTTCAATGTATTCATCCCATCCTAGTTCCTTCACCTTATTGCGATTCTTAATAAAGGATTGGTGCCATTGAAGGGCCTTCCTTTCCATATGGATTGTTGCTAGCTTAACTCTAGATGTCATAGGGGTATAGTCAATTTGGAAAAATCGTTCATACTTGAATAGTCACCCTTCCAAATTTGTTCCATCAAACTTTGAAAATTCAATCTTTATGAATCGCGGCCATCTGGTAGCCACTCCCAGTTGGACTTTCATTTTTTTGATTACTCAAATCCTCAAAGTTATTTGGCATAGGTTCTCAATGCCTAAGGGTATTAGTGTTTGAAGTATAAGTTGAGCCTTGCCAGGGGTAGCTTAGTGCATAGTGGTGATAAGAGCCTTAAGCTCATTGAGCATAGAGTCATGCTTTTTACCCATCAACTCAGTAATGGTCTATTCCTATTTCTTGTTATGCTCCTGCAATGTACCCTTCACCATATTCTTAATGGTTTCTTCAAGTTTTTTAAGATCATAAGATCTGGTATTATTAAAGACAGCTATGGTAATAAGACTGGGATGTGGCAAGTAGATTAATGGATTAAAACTGCTCTGATACCAAATGATCCAAACAGAAATTGGATCACAGGTTCAGCTAAGGAAGAAGGAGAAAAGAATAGAAAATAGAAAGAGATAAAGAAGAATCTTAGAGAGAGAAGATAGGAATTCTCATAACAATTAGAATGACCATACCCAATTGGTTATAAAACTAAATATAGTCATTGCACTTTTGGACTGTAGTGCTAGCTGCTACAAAATAATAGAAAGAAATAACAGAAATGAATAAACCAATCAATGCCTAATAGTTGGCATTCTAACTGCTAATTCTAAAGGCTCAACAACTAATACGAAACAACTGAGCTATATACATAAAACAACAATCACATCTTCTTCATTGCATCACTCTATTATATATTCTATTCAATTCATTCTCTACCTTATATACTATTCTTAATATTCTTTACATACAAATATTGATATAAGTGTTAAAATGTTTATAGGGAAAATCCCATCCAATCACTCAGCTCTTCTTGTCCATATAAGTTTTACAACTAAGATCAATTTTGAAGTTATCAATTATATTACTAAGTACATTTTGAGAAATTGGAATTTTTCTTATGACAATTTAGTACCATGTAATTTTATGTTGATACCATTGAAATTTATCACACCTCATGATTTTTCTTTTCTCTGATGAAAAGAAATTTTAATTTCAATCAATGTCTTATGAATTTAACTAATTTGACATGAAATTATTATTGTTTTATAGTGGTCCGAATCTTTCTGTTAAATAAAATATAAAATTTTATATTTTCTATCATTTTTACCACCTGAATTCAAAAAACAAAAAAAAAAACTTATTTTTTCGCTTGATAAGATACAAAATGGTAAATATTTAAATTTTTTTTTAAATTACGAGTACTGTACGACTTCATATCTCATAATAATAATAATAATAATAATAATAACTTAAAATTACAAAATATGAATGTGCCATAAAAGAGTCTACAATCCCTAATGATAAATGATAAATTAATAAAATTATTTTTATCGGAAAAGTTGATGTTTTTTTATAATGGAATTACGTGATACTTGAAAGAATCATAATTTTTTTTATAAGAAACAGTAACTTACAGAAATTTGTTTTATAAGATTAAACAATGAATTAGTGCTAAACATATACAAATTCCTAGTTTATTAAAAATAATTACAAAGAATAGATGTAATATGGATGTATACATACCCGATAATTGAAATAAGGGATAATTACTTTAGGAATTTAAAAAAAAAAATCATTTTTATGTTATACATTTTAATTTGTTCTATTAAAGTTTAAACATTTTAAACATTATTATTATTAGTTTTATTTGTCAATCAGATGAATACTTAGTTGATTAATTTTAAAATATTTTTTTTTACATTTTAATTGTTGCATTTAAAAGAAATATTTTGACTAATTAGAACAATTTTTAATATTTCAGTATTTTTTTTTTAGCAAGTTTCAATATCTTTTTAATCCCACATTAAAAAAGAACTTACGTACAAGTTAATTACCATTGAAATCTAGGTGCTAACTTTTAGAACACATAAGCTTTATCTAGCTCCAATTGTAGTGTTGTAGTTCGCATTGATAGCAAAGCAATTCATCATATAAATATTATGAAAATTTAGAAGCAGTCTTCTTATTCTTTTTGTTTTTTTCCTTCTCTTTTCTTACCCACAGTTTTTTAAGGTAATTTTCCCCCAAAAAAAATGTTTTCTTTATTTTTTATCTTTCGGTTGTAATTTCAATTTTTTTAATATATATATATATATTTTTTGCTTATATCAGCTTTTTATTTAGATATATATATTTAACTTTATTTTATTTGGTTGATCATCATAGTTATTCGATGTTTTTAATGGAATTTAAATAAGTGAATTTTGGCTAATAGATAATCAAGTATTGGTGGTATTCTAAAGAAATATAGTTAAAATTACTCCAATTTGACACCCTAATAACATTATTATTGAAGATGTTAACCATAATAAGGTAATTTTATCGATTTATCCATCAAGAGAACCTATTGAAATCCACAACTTTCCACGAGGTGGGACACCTGAGCTTCACATACACATTAGATATACTATTCACAAAGTAAAAGTGGAACCAATACCGATAAAAGAATGCTTCTTAAATGGAAGTAAGCCTGTTTACCTTTACATGATTAATTTCCTATTACCTTTGGTTTTAACTTTAATAATTAATTTTATTCTATTAATATATATGTTTAAGTATGCATTCAAGTTAGAATTAAATTAATAATTAATGAACAACAAATTGGAATTAAAACAAAACCTTTTGAGAGTTATAAGACTCCTCACTATCTTGGTCATGATCATGAGGAGTATTATGAGCCAAAAGACAATTGAATTCATGTCATCTGAAGTGACAGTGACCCTCACGGTCCTTTCACAATCATGACCATCACCCTCACCATCATGAGCATACCAAGTACAATCCCAAGCAAGTGAAGAAAAGTAGTAACATTGCTCAAAGTCTCGATCCCAATCCCGATCAAGAATAGGATCATAAGCATCACTACCTTAACTTGAAAACTTTTATAATGGCTTTTTAAGAGATTCAATGGTTATGAAATTGAACGTTGTAATCGTGACATCTACCTCATGATCATGAGTAGCTTTTTTGTTAAAAAATTAAAGAAAACATTAAAGGAAGAAAGAGAAATTGGGGACGTTTTAGGTTGACTCCAACCGTTAGAATTTAAGTCTCTAGCTATAACTATCTTCTCAAAACACATTAAAGATATTAAGAAAGTTTGTTAGAAAAATTAATGATCAATTATTGCTCAAAAACTTCTTGAATTAATTTTCTTTGTATTTAACTCTTGTAACCAAACTCTTGAGAGAGTTAGGGAGTGATAGAGATAGAATTCTCATTCTACTCATTCTTGGGGTTAGAATAGTAGAAAGTAAGGAACTATCTAAATCATGAGATAATGTTGAGCCCTTGTGACAAATACTTATTGTAAAATGTTGTAAATTAGTCTTGAAAACTCTATTGGAAATGTTTAAGTGTGAAATTTGAAAACACTTAAGTTTTTTTGTTGTGGTTTGAGTTAATCCAAAAAAAAATTTATTTGAGTAAATGTTTAAGTTTAGCTTAGAAAAACTCTTGTGTAATCAATCTAAATTTATAGATTGAAATAGGTGGTTTAAAAATCCTAACTTAAAGATAAGTTAAGTGGGAAATGTAGGATTGACTGAGAATCCAAACTCCCTAAAATCATTAGTGTTCTTGTGCTTGATCTTGTCTACTCATTTTTCCTAAATTGCCTTTATTTTCCCTTTAATTTTTAATTTTTTCTCTAAACCTTAATTAGTCCTATTCACCCCACACCTTTAGGGTCCCAACAATTTGTATTAGAGCTTGGGTTCTAGGTACTTAATTGCTAGAATTCAAGATCATAGGGAGTGAATTCCTTTCTTTCCAAATCTATAAAATTTCTTTTAATGGGAGTGACTACCCTTTTTGGAAGTACAAAATGAAACTTTATCTTAATAGTGATCCTATTAGACTTTATGATGTGATTCTTGATGGGTGAAATCCTCTCATAAAGTTAGTGAAAAATGTTAAAATCCTAAAAGATAGAGGAAGATGGTTACAAAAGGAGAAAAAAGAAAATTACAAAAATAAGAGGGTTATGATGATTCTCCTTGCTTCAACGTCAACAAAGGAAGGAGGCAAACTTCAATACTACATTTCGGCCAAAGAGATATTAGAGACCTTAAAGAACCATTATAAAGGCAACTAAGTGAGATCTAAGAAAGTTCACTTTTATATATATGGATATGAACTCTTCAAGATGAAGCCTCGTGAGTTTATAACCAAGAAGACAAATAGATTGAAGGCACTTTTTACCACCTTAAAGTGGTTGGGGAAGCACTACTTAAAGGAAGAAATAAACACCAAAATCTTGAGAGTGCTACCCAAAAAGAATTAGGAAACAAGAGTAACCTCTATTGAGGAAGCTCATGATCTCTTAAAGCTCTTGAACAATGTATTTATTTGTAAAACTTCTCACTCATGAGCTTATCTTAAGTTAAAAAGAAGAGGAGCAATAAGGTAAAAAGGAAAAGAAGAAGAGACTAGCAATCAAAGTATCATAAGACTCAAATGATGAAGATAACCTTGAAGACTCAAGTAAAGATAATGAGAAGATTGCATCATTCAATAAGTACTTCATAGAGTACTTGAAAAAGAAAAACTTGAGCAAGCATAAGGAAACCAAAAGAGGTGAATTCAAGACAAATAAGGAAGCCATATGCTTCAAGTGCAAAAGGCCAGGTTACATTTAAGATTAATGTCCTAAGCTTAAGCATAAGGGAGCAAAAGAGAGGAGAAAAGCTTTTAAAGCCACTTAGGATGATTCATCCAAAATTGAGATGGAGGAGCAATAAGAGCCATTAAACCTTTTTTATGGCTTTAGAGTAAACATGTAAGGTGCCTCTCTTATGTAGCTCTTTATGTGATAATTCTTGTGATGATAATGAATTTAGTTATGATGATAATGATAATGAGAGCTCTATTATTAGCAAATTGATTTTAAAGTGTAAAAATTTACTTTTAAAGAAAAAGTTTTACAAGTTAGAATTTCAAAATGTTTAAAGAGTTTAAAAATTAAAAAATTAATTTTCAAAAATAATTTCCTTAGATGAAAAATTCTCTAATGATTTGAAAACTTCTTCCTCATTGAGAAATGAATTTGACAAAACTAAGGAGGAGAATGAAAAGCTTTCAAAAGAAATTTTAAAATTAAAAAAAAAAATCTATTTTTAAATTTCAAAAAGGGGAAAATATTCTTGATAATTTACTAATGCCATAAAAATTTCGTGGTGATAAATGTGGTATTGGTTACTCCTCAACATCATCATCCTCGAGTAAATTCATTAATGCTAAATCTTCTTCGTTGTCTATCAAAAATAATGTTCCCAAAACTCAAGTTTATAAGGCTAAAGATTCTTTAAATAAATTTTCCAAAGGAAAGCCTTAAGAGGTAAATTCCTCAATTAACTCTAGGTAGAACCCTTCTAGAGCTTAAAGGAAGCAATCCAAAAGACCTCAGAAAATATATGCTTTTGCCTTTATGTATTTAAATAGGCACAATTATAGGCAGAACTTCATAATTTCATGGATACAATTATGCTTGCATGAGGCATTCACACCTTAGAAAGAACATGCTTAGGAGAACATCGCATCAACCTCATTTGGTTAAGAACAATCAATTTAGGAGACCAAATAGGTTTGCCAAGATTATATGCTTTTATTGCATGACACTTGGGCATACAAGTAATGTGTGTTAATATAGAAAACTTCACCTTAATCTCCTATCCAAAGATCATCTTAAGACAAACAAACTAAGACCATTCATAACTTATATACCAAAAGGTGTTTGATCTCATGTTGTGTAGGAGTAATTAAAGTTAACTATATGATAATTGATGGTGGGTTAGTAAACTTGATTTACATGCTTTGTCTTTTAATGCGAAAATATTAATAAGTCCAAAGAAATTTTGACTCTTTGCATGATCAAAATGCTTTCAAAAATTGCATAATTTTAATGTGCTATTCTCTCATTATTTTTCAACTAGTATGCCTCATTTTGGAAAACACTCTTTCGACTACATATTGTGGATCGTAATTGCAATTATCATTGTGTTTATATGAGTTAATTCTTGGAACTTGTTTCATTTCTCATCTAAAACCATGATTGTTTTTTCATTTACTTTTCAATTGATATGAGCATACATCTTTTTTCTTATGGTTTTCTTCCTTTTTCACTTCGATAAAGAGGTAAGAAATTTGGCATTTTGAATTATAATGATTATACTTGGATTGTAATCAAAATGCCAAAATGGGGGAGAAACTAAATATTTAATATGTCTAACTTATATTTTGGTATGTTTAACTCATCTTAGCATATATTTAGGGGGAAAAAATTAAAACCCCTCGGTATATGATTAAGGGAGAATAATAGCAAACAAATTCATACACTAACACTTATTGAGTTTTTCATTATCATTCAAAAATTGAATGTCAAAGTAAAAAAAGGGAGATTGTTGACATTTGCATGATCAATCTCTATTACCCTTGGTTTTGATTTTAAAAATAAATTTTAGTCTACTAATATGTGTGTTTAAGTGTGCATTTAAGTTAGGATCAAAATAACAATCAATGAGTAACAAATTGAAGTTAAACAAAGCCTTTTAGGAGTCATAAGACTTCTCATGATCTTGGTCACGATTATGAGGAGCATTATGAGTTAAAGGAGAGCCGAATTCATGTCATCTGAAGTGGCAGTGACCCTCATCGTCCCCCTTATAGTAGTGAGCATCACCTTCACAATCGTGAGCATTCCAATCATGATCTTGAGCAAGTAAAATTTAAGTGAAGAAAAGTGGCACTACCGCTCATGATTGTGAGCAGGATCATGAGCATCACTGCTTGAATTTGGCAAATTTTATAACGGCTATTTCAAAGCTCTGATGATTATAAAATTGGAGGTCATGATCGTGACACCTCCCCTCATAATTGTGAACAGCTTTTCTCTTATAAAAGGTTAAAGAAAACATTAAATGAAGAAGTAGTAACATTTTAGAGTGACTCCAACGGTTAGAATTACCCCTCCTTTATTTCATTACTAATAAAACTTCATTGAAGTCCCCACAACAAATCCATGGCAGTTTGATCTTACCGTAAGAATTAGTAAGAAGTTCTCAAGTATACTTCTTGAATTGCCCTTTTATATACCAATTAATCTACATCCCTGTTGATTGACTTCTCTATTAATCATAATTTTAATATGGTGTTGCGATAAAGACAACTCAATCATAGACATACCCTTTGACCACATAGAACAAAGATCGCTCTTTGTTAAGCTACTACTTTCATAACTAATGTCAATGCCTTCATAAAAACCTATAATTTATCAAATATTGACCATATGATGAACAAACTTCTTTGTTTTCATAAGAAACACCACACTGGAATCTTTCAGAAGAATAATTTTCTTTAAAACTTGAATTATGTATGGGCAAGTCCATGTAAATTCCACACGAGGCAACTTATGGTTAACGTTAGGGCTATGTGGCAGCCTCTACCAATGGTGAATAATGACAAGTAACATCCAATAATTCATCTCTCTTTTCATTTCTTTTATCCTGTGTGGGAACCTTGATTTTGTTCCTTAAGGTATAACTCTAACTATCACCTTTTAGATCTTGATTGAATTTTTTATGTGTCAAAAGATCAATTGGGGCTCAAAGTTCCATGACGGTTTTTTAGGGAACAATTCTAGTTAGCTAAGACTTGGTTCAAGTGATATAGCGCTATTTATTATAGATCCTGCGTTATGATGTGGTTCCAGGTTTTGTTCTAGTTAGTCTTAGTTTAGTATGGTTTTAAGAGTGGATAATAAAGTAATATAAAAGATAAGACTGTTAATTGGTTTTTTTGTAGTCTGGTTCGAATCGTTCCTCTTAGGATTTTTTAGTTCATTTAGGTTTTAGTTAAAATAGCTAGTAGATGGTATTAGAATTGGTCGAAGATGGAGGGCTTAAGGTGGAAGGCATTGGTCTGTATGGTTAAGGTTTTAATATTTGTGGTTAATTGGTTGTTGTTATTGGTATGTGACATGAGAATAATGTACTTTCAAAAGAGTTAGAGAAATGAAAACCAAATTTTGCCAATGACGAGACAATTAAATCCTAACAAGTGCCTGACATTGTAATTGATGATCGAGCCAGCTTGGGGTCACCTGAATTATTTTTACTATTCACCTAAATCATGATAGGGCACGAACATCCACACTAGTTTTGAACTGTAGCAAACACCTAGCTCCTTTTAGGTTTTATCCAATGTAACAAGATCTCCTACTTTTTTAGCTAAAGCTGTAGCTACGATTTCATGTATTCAATTCAATGGAAGATCATATACCTTTATATATAATGGAACAATTGAGAATTCCACTGATGAACTTATTTTAACAGAAAAAAAGTGACTATCGAAAGCCATGATTCATGCAAGAACACACACTCCTTATCTTTTTTGTTATTAAAATGAAATAAGAACATTTTTTTTCCATTATCGGCTGTTAACCCTATTCCCTGTGCACTAACTCCACTTCATCGTATCCATTTAGAGTAAAAGAATTGAAATTTTGTTCTATCCATAATTTTCTAGCTAAAAGAATTGAAATTTTGTTCTATCCATAATTTTCTAGCTAAGGAATTAGATATTTGATTGGATGATTGAATATTAATTTCACTTTTTAGATTAATAAGTTATGTTTACTTTCCTTTAAGGTTTATAGCCTCTAGAGCACTGACATATCTCAATTGCTTTGACATGGCGAGTATCCGGAATGAAGCTACGATAGAAAAAGATGATTGTGAATAGAATGATTAAAAAACAAAAAAAAATGATGAAAAGAAAAGGCAGATGACAAATAAATAAGAATTAGAGATATAAGGAAAATGATATAAAAGAAGAGACTAGGCAAATAGGTAAGGGAGACAGGTGAAAAAAAAAAAAAAAATTTGACTAGAAACTATAATAGAACACTCGAGGTTAAATAAAGTCCACCCTAAAAGAAAACTTTAGCTGTTATGAAAGCAAAATTTCGAACCCCCACAAGAAGGAGACTTGGTTTTCATAAATAAGTAACACCATATTAAATTTTCAATAAAGTATCTTTCAAACTTCAATTTTCTTTCAAACTTTGATCATATAAATAATTATTATGTATATGCTTTTTAAATTCGACCATCATCATTATAAAAATTGATTTCTTTAATCTTACAAATATATAAAATTAAATTATTAGAAAGAGAAGGGATTAATTTTAAATGTTGCAAGTACAATGAAAAATTAAGAATACATTAGTATATTATATGATAATTGGTATCCGAAACTCTTGGATTAGGTGTCCTGTAAGGTACAAACAGAAGGCAAGATGAGAGGTGGGAAGGATCTCCACGAACATTTCGATGCCTAAGTTAGAGAATGGAAGCAAGGAGAATATAAGATAGCTTGAATGTGTGAGAATGAGATGTCCTCTTGTGAGGGATGTAGAGCTTTATATATAGTGATACTCAAACCTAGATGGAGTGGGATTTCGTGTGGGATAGTGAATCATAATCTTAGTAGGAGAGTGTCCCTTCTTTGGTTAGCATTTGTCTTTGGGGTAGTTCCTATTTTGGACGGATCTATTTTCTTCTTGATCCAAGTGTTCCTATTTAAGGGGTAAAGGACCCCTAATTAGGCGAGAACATTCTAGATAGTATCAAGAGTCCCCCCCCCCGGGGTATTCGGATATTTATGTTCGTCGCATCTGGGTAGGATGCTGATGCCCTCATAAGGGTTATAAGATGCCAGTGAGCTGAGGTGGCCAACGTCAGTCACGATGAGTAGAGCCCGGTGCCGAGTATTTGGTTGGTCATCGTTGAACCGTAATCTGTGGAGCTGGGGTACCTGCCGGGTGTGTAAGGGCACCAAAATAGATTAACCCGTCCGTTTGGGAACAAGACAAAACTAATCGTCATTGGATTTTTTATGCTCGATGCATGGACACAAGGCTTTCTTGAGCTCGGATCCTCAGTATTACAAAAGCGACCTGAGGGTGCCAGTTTCAATCACTGGTCTTAGGCGTGCGAGACTTAGATGCTCGATTCAGGGACGCGAGGCTTACATACTCGGAACCTCAGTACTACGAAAGTGACCTAAGGGTGCCAGCTTCAGTCACTGGTCTTAGATGTGCAAAACTTAGATGCTTGGCTCTGGGGCACGAGGCTTACATGCTCGGAACCTCAGTACTATGGAAGCGACCTGAGGGTGCCAGCTTCAGTCACTGGACTTAGATGCACGAGACTTAGATGCTCAGCTTTAGGGCACGAGGCTTACATGCTCGGAACCTCAGTACTATGGAAGCGACCTGAGGGTGCCAGCTTCAGTCACTGGACTTAAATGCGTGAGACTTAGATGCTCGGATACCCGAAATGGGCTGGAAGTGATGTTTGAAACGCCTTTCGAGTTGCTTGATGAAGCAGGCCAGTCGAAAATATGGGTGGGCCCATACGAGGTGGTTTCACTTTAACTCTTGAAATCATATGATTGATGCGTTATTTCGTATGTCAGTAAACAAAACGCTTGTGTTGCCATTATCACGACTCCTCATCTAATGGGCTATTTTATTCCCAAAGGGCCCTTGGTGGCCTAGGGAGGAACGTAGTAATAATGAGGGCAGTTAATGGCGTGCTTCCAAATCCTTTCGTGCCTCTATAAATACTGCTACGCTTGTTAACTGGCATATTTTGCTTCTTTTGCTTTTCTGTCTCTTGTTTTCGTTACGTTGCTATTGCCTCCTATTATTTCCATTTCTTCCTGCCATAGTTCTTGCTTGTGGCGACCAGGTGATTCTTTACATCTTTTCTTCCCCTTCTTTTGTCCTTTTCTACTATTGCGTTTTCCCTTTCTCTATTATGGATCCCCGGGAAGAAATTAGTTCTAACCTCTTTATGTCCAATGTAGATAGCGAGTTACTAGGGTGGTATCGCGACAGTTATGTATTCCCATCGATTACGCCCTTCACACCGTATATAGGAGGTTTAGGGCCCATACCCCTTTACCGGGGCTAAGTAGGTTAGTAGTATATTTTGACTAATTAGAGGGGGGATTGAAATTTCCCTTAGATCCCTTTGTAAAGGAATTTTTTAATAGGAATAACATTGTGCCCGGTCAACTTCATCCAAATAGCTATAGGATACTGACTGGGTTCGTCCAGCTGATGCATGAAGAGGGTAAGGACCCTGATCTAGATGTCTTCTGATATTTGTACAAGCTGACTAGGAAGAAGGGAGAGCTGATGTTCTCCCTGTCGGCTATACCCAACTATACACTATTCATTAAGCTTCCGAACCTCCACAAGAAGTGGAGGGTACCATTTTTTTTATTATGGAGCATCAATCAGACTTCTTGGATGTCCAAAGGATGTGGTTGGACGAGTGTCATAAAGTGACCCATCCAGCAAAACTTTCCAATCTTGATACGAAGCTAGTTTTGCGGCTACATTTCGATGAACTCGCCGAAGCTCGATCAGCGGAAGATGCATCCCAAAGGTACCTGTGGAGAGTCTGTCCGAATCGCGACCACTCCCCCAGTATGTTTATTTTGCTTTGAGCTATCCTTTTGACTTACTTTATTTGTCAATCTGTAGATGGCTGACTTTTTTGATTTTACAGGCGGGATTTCCCTGGTAGATGAGCCAACTGCAGTGGAGGAGGTTCGGGTCTCTCCTTCTCCGGAACCTAAAGCTCCTGTGGCTTCAAAATTTATTCCCGTTGACCACAAGGGCAAAGCACTGGTGGAGAGTGAGCGGCCGGAGCGGGTTGGGTGGAGAAAAAGGAGACTGATCGATTCGGGGGTCAGATGTAGAGGGGTTGGATGAAGAGATCTATGTCCAGCGCCCGTGATTATCTAGGTGTCCGGATATGAGGAGCTGGATATTGAAGAGGATGAAGCCCCCGAGCATTTCCAATAGCCAAGTACGAGATCAATATGCTGAGTCACTGTGGTTACCTAGCGACATGCAACGTTAGTCAAATGAAGGCCTGGACGGGTTACTGGATTCCATGATTGGCCAGTCATTAGAGGTAAGCCAGTTTCTACCATTTGATATAGTTGTCGTACTTGCTTTTTGCTTAGGTTGTCTGTTTGTTTTCGGCAGATGACTCAGGCCTTGCTGCTGGCAAAGGACCAATACTTCTACCTGAAGAGCCAGTACAGCTTAAAAGAAACTGAGGTGGGGACAATAGCAATAGATTTTGAGAAGAAGCTGGATAGCGCGAAGGCAGCTCTAGAGCACTGCCAGACAAGATACGCTGAGGCCAAATCTGATGCTGAGGTGAATCAGAAGAAGGTGTCTGAGCTGGAACATAGCTAGGCCCAACTGACTAGGAGGATCGAAGAGCAGGATCTTCAGATCGTTGAGCTCCAAGGGAGGCTGGCGAAGCTTGAGAAATCCCAAGTGAATAATAAGAAGGTGTATCATAGCATGGTGGGGGGGGGGGGGTTTCTCAAGGCTTACCGGGCTAAGTGCAAAAGGATCCTGCTCTCCCAAGACTTAGGATTGGACTTGGGGGCGTTAGACTGGATAACTCCAGCTGACCTTGCCAAGCTTGCAGCGGAGGAGGACGCCTGTCAAAAGGCTAGTTCCATTCCTATGAGGGAGTCTGAAGAGGCCGGTGTTACTGCCAAGTCCGCTGAGCATCCAGAGATTGCTAATGTTACTTCCCCCTCAGTTTTTAGGCCTAGGGGTCTGGGTGTACAAATAGTAAAGTAGACATGTATAGGTTTTTTTTTTTTACTTGATCACATGTAAAGGCATTCTGATAAATGAAGATACTTTACTATTGAATCATATCGTATGTTAAGTACAAGTTTACTGATAGTATTTCCTGAGAGAGTTTGAGTTCCAAAACTTTAGTAGTTCCTTGCTTCCTCTCTCTCTTAGTCTGTACTCCCCCTTCGTTGTGCATTCTGAGATGTGATACAGACCTTCCCAGTTTGGACCTAACTGGCCAATTCTTAAGGTGCCTTTGCCAATATCCGCTCTTCTGAGTACCCAGTCACCCGTCTTGAATTGTTTTATTCGATGCCACTGATGGTGGTACCGAGTTATTATTTGTTGATGTGCCTCAGTTATGGCTGCCACTTGTTCTCTTCATTCCTCTAGTAGATCTAGGCATATCCAGGCGTCGGCATTGTTAATGGTGTGATCAAGGTCTTGGCTTACCTTGTAACTTGGGGACCTAACCTCCACGGGAATTACTGCATCCATGCCATAAGTCAGTCTGAATGGTGTTTTGCCAGTGGATGATTGAGGTGTGGTTCTATAGGCCCAGATTATGTTGTTCAGCTCTTTGACCCAATTCCCCTTTTTGTCGTCAAGTCTCTTCTTCAACCCTTGCATGAGGATTCTGTTTATGACTTCAGTTTGTCCATTTGTCTGCGAGTGAGCTATTGAGGTAAAGCGCAGTTTTATACCAAGGTCCGAGTAGAAACTTCTGAATTTATATTTGTCAAACTGTTTACCGTTGTCCGTAATTAAAGTATGGGGGATGCCGAACCTACAAATGATCTCCTTCCAAAAAAAATGCTGTATCCAGGCTTTTGTGCTGGTTGGGACCGCTTCTGCTTCTACCTATTTAGTGAAATGGGCAATGGCCACAATTAAAAACTTAGTCTGTAAGGTAGAGGGAAGGAAAGGACTAAGGATGTCCATCCCCCACATGGCAAATGGCTAAGGGCTACCGATGGAATGCAGAGGCCAAGAAGGTTTATGACTAAGTCGGGCATAGTGCTGGCACTGGGGACATGCTTGCATTAGTTATTGGGCATTCTTGGACATAGTGGGCCAGTAATACCCTTGGAGTAGTGCCTTTCTAATGAGCGAATAGTGGGACTCCATAAATTCCTTCGTGGATTTCTCGGAGTATGTAATTTCCCTTCTCCGGGGAAACGCACTTCGACCATGGGTGTGAGAGGGACTTTTCGTAGAGCTCCCCTCTATGGATGAAATAGTGGGCTGCTTTGGTCTTGAGTTTCTGAGCTTACAACTTGTCTTATGGGAGTGTTCCGTGCTCAAGATATTGGATTATGGGTTGCATCCATTCCGAGACTACCTGTGTCTCAAAAACTTCAGTGTCTTCAGTGCTGGGACTGGTTAGTGACTCGATGAAATTCATATCCCTAAATGCTTTTTAGCTGCAGATTTGGCAAGGTAGTCGGCCTCACTGTTGTCTTCCCTGGGAATATAGAGGATCTTCCACTGGCCTCCTTCCCATTCGATGTGTTGTAAAAGTCGCTTGGCCTTGTCTACATATTTGGCAATGCAGGTGTCTTTGACTTAAAATGCTCCGCTGACTTAGTTGACTACTAGTTGGGAATCTCAATGTATGATGAGGTGTTCAACCCTTACTTCAATGGCTAACTTCAAACCTGTAATGAGTGCTTCGTACTCAGCTGCATTATTGGTGGCATTATACTCTATACGGACTGCGTACCGGATGTGAACTTTGTGCGGCCCCTTGAGGATTATTCCTATGCCAGAACCCTGAGTTGAGATGCTCCATCAATATAAAGCTTCCATTCTGGTGCCTTGATCAAGGTGATGTCTTCTGGAGCCATTTCTTGCACAAAATCTACTAACGCCTGGGCTTTTCATCTACTATCGGGGCTCATAGTCAATGTCGAATTATTGTTAGTGATATGCACTAGGTCAATCATTTGTGATTATGTATTGACTTTCTTATTTTATTAATAAAGAGGTATTATATTATCATTTGATTTTATGATAATTACATGAATGGTTAATTCTTACTAAGGTCATCAAGTATGTGACTTGATAGTAAAACCCTTAGATTAAAATAAGAGTTCTATTCTAATTATCCCTAGCCATTTATTCATTATATGAATATTAAAGTATTAAGCTAGTATGTTGTTGACTGATGGTTATGTTTTACTAATCATAAATATGAGATATTAAGTCAACTCATAGGTACATGATGAGAGATCATGTACTGGATTGACCCACTATGAGAATACTACATAGATTATTGTCATAAGTATTTCTTATCATAGTAATTTTATTTCGGTCCTTTGACCTTGAAATCATCATGGATTTCTACAGAGCTATTTTATGTTTTGACACATTCTAACATTGTCTTTAACCGGATGATTAAAAGAATGTTGTGGATATAAAATTAGTTATGTGAGGAATGTGAGTGATTTAGAAGGAATTTATCCCTCATTAATATGAGAAAGATATCTAAAGGCCCCTTGATGAGATAGACTGAATAAAATGCATGGCCATGCTGAAATGAATTGATAAGAGTTATCATTTTCAGTCTACTTGGAATCAAGTCATAATATTGAACTATATAAGGATGACATTCTATGCCTTATGTTCAATTAAGATATCATGTGATAAAGGGACAATAAAATTCACTGTAATTAGGTTATGTCGGATTATTGACTTCACATGACTGGGTAGTCATAATGTCTTGCTAGAGGCCACTTATGACTTGTAGGCCTAAATAGAGATTTAGGCCCACTGCCAATGTTATGTGAACCTACAGGGTCACACACTTAGAACAAGCCCAAAACGGATATGGGTTTAATAAGCCCAAAATAAACTCTGTGGAAATAAATAATTAAAGTGTTTTATTTATTTATTTATTTGTTTATTTATTTAAGATAAATGTTATTTTAAATAAATAAATAAGATATTATTTTTGATTTGTTTTTTAAACAAAATCAGAATATAATAAATGGAAAATTACCAAAAGGTTATTGGTAAGTGAAACCCTAACTTGGAGTCTATAAATATGTTATATTCTCTAGGGTTTCACACACTTGTTTTTTTTAGCCTCCAAATTCGTTTTCTTTCCTCTTAGAAAACAAAGACAGAGTTTTTCCTTTTTGTTCTTGATTTGTGAGACAGTCAAGAGGTTGCTAGCACAACACACTCAAATTCGTTTTGCGAAGGGCTGTTCGTGTGGATACCTATAGAGGACGCATCCTTTTGGAGACGTCTTGATCCGAACAACCAAGCCAAAAAGCTCGAGGTAAGGTGTCACCGGTGTGAACCTCCTCTCACCCTTCCAGAGAATCTTGCCTCTCCTGCGTTTTGGTAAGATTATTAAAATCCTAGATTTAATCTATTAGTCGAATTACACGATCCTGGCTTGGGAACGTGATAAAATTTTAATTTTTCCGCTGCGTTTGCATCACGGAACCCAACAGAATTCACCGAGCAAAACCAACCATTGAACTAGCTTGCCTGAAGTCTCCGATCTCTGTAAGATTTTTTGCAGCGAGAAGCTGGATCGGACCACAATATGGTGGGCTTGGAAGTAATGCCGAAGTTTTCGAGAAGCGTGGACCACGGCCATGGCTAATTTGCCCAGCATGGGGTACCGAACTTCAAGTCCTCGAAGCATCTTACTAACATAATAGATAGGGCTTTGTTGGCTTCCTTCTTCCCTTACTAGTACTGAAGCGATGCATTCTCAGCCAATAGAGAGGTACAAATACAAGGTCTTATTCGATATTGGTCGGTTGAGTAAGGGTGGTGAAAACAAGAATCTTTTAATTTCTTCAAATGTTGCCTGGCAATCAACGGACCACTAAAACTTCCCGAAATTTTTAAGAGCTCAGAACAATGGTAGACATCGCCTAATCGAGCAAGAAATAAAATGCCCCAGTGCATTGATTCTACCATTTAACTTTTGTACATCATGGATGTTCTTTAGTGCCTTCATGTTGAGTATAGCTTCCATTTTTTCTGGGTTGGCTTCAATGCCCCAGTGAGATATCATGAACCCTAGGAACTTGCCTGCCTAGACTCTAAAAATGCATTTATTAAGATTCAACTTGATCCTGGATTTGCTCAGTAGCTGGAGAACCCAATCCACGTCTGTTGGGTGATGCTCCGGGTGCTTGCTCTTGATGATGATGTCATCCATGTATACTTCTACGCTTGTTGTAATCTGGTCTTAGAGGACTTGGTTCATCATTCTTTGGTACGTGGCTCCAGCATTTTTCAGTCCGAAGGGCATTACCTTGTAGCAGTACAACTCTTCATAAGTGATAAAGGACATTTTTTCCTAATCCTCTTCCTTCATTGGAATCTGGTGATAACCTTGTGCAGCGTTGATGAAACTGTATAAGCAGTGACCCGTGGTGGAATCGACGAGTTGATCAATCGTGGGTAACGGGTAGCTATCTTTAAAGCATACTCGGTTGAGGTCGGTGTAGTCTACACACATTCTGTACTTTCTATTTGCTTTTTTGATGAGCACCACGTTGGCTACCCATTCCAAGTGAGTAACCTCTTTAATGAACCCAGCTACTAACAGCTTCGTTATTTCCTCAGCAATAATCTTCTATCTTTCATAGGCAAAGGTTTTTTTCTTCTTTACTACTGGCTTGGCTCCTGGTTTGATGTTTAGGCAGTGACAGGCAACCTGTGGGTCCATGCCGATGATTTCGGAGGCTTGAGAAGTAAAATCCTCTGAGTGTCTAGTAGGGACTTCCCTTATTTTATCTCTGAGGTTTTGGCTGAGGGCGTTGCCAATTTTCACGGTCTTTCCTTCCATGATTCATAATGTCTCCTTATCTTCCATCGGTTGTGGGTCAGCGCCTTGCTTTTTAACCTCCCATGCCTCTAAAGGAAAAGCCTCCACTAAAGGCTTCATGGCCATCTGATAGCACTGTCTGGCCATGTGCTGATCTCCCTTGACAGTAAGGGTACCATTCTTGACCAAAATTTTCATGGTTAAGCGATGGATGCTGGTGACTGCATCTGCTTCATAAAGTGTTGGCCGTCCTATAATCCCATTATAGGCTAGTGGTATGTCTACCACGTTAAATGGAGTCTGGACGACTTTTGTTTCCTCATTATCTTGGCTTCCAAATTCTAGGTCCAAATCGATAATCCCTATTGGTTACACTGTTCCCCCATAAAAACTAATGATGGGGTTCTAGATGGCCTTCAGGTTGGTGACGGAGCCGCCCATAACTTTGTATGCATTCCAAGATAAAATGTTGATAGCACTCCCATTATCCACCAGTAGCCTTTTAACCCGATATTTATTTATGCCTGCAGTTATCATCAGGGCATCACTATGGGGGTGATGTATATGCAAATCATCTTCCAAGTTGAAAACGATGTCGCTGCCCCCATGTACCGATTTTTCTCCTCTACTACGCTTTAATCTTTTCCCAGTGTTTTCTCCCCTAATAATTATGTTGATCGTCCCAATCGGCTCTTTCTTAGCTTTCTTTATTTCAGCTCTATCCCATTCTTAACTTTCTGAGTTTCCGCTTCTCGATGTGTCCGTGAAATTATTAAGCTTTCCCCGCTGCACCAGTCTTTCTATAGCGCTCTTCAGTTCTCTACAGCCCTCCGTGTCATGTCCGATTCTCGATGGTACTCGTAGTACTGGCCTCTGTCATGAGTAAATCTCCGGCTTGGGCTGATTCGCTTGGCCAGTGTGATCCCTACTCCATTCTGCCTAACCCACATGAGGATTTTGGATTGAGAGGTGTTCAGGGGTGTATATCTGTTTGCTTCCCTGTCAAATCTATCTGTCAAAGTTAAAAATTTATTTTTAGGAAGCTTGCTCGTCTTTGTTTTGGCTGTTTATCCTTGATTGATGGCATGTCTTCTTCCCGACGCATCCTCCTATCTTTGTCCATTTTTATCATCCAGACCGCTATCGCCATTGCCTCTGCAAAGGTACGCGGCTCCTTAGTCATTATTTTGTCTTTTAGCTTTTCGAGTCTGGTGCCATTTTTCAAAGCTTCTATGGCAACTTCATTAACATGATGCTCAATCTACATGGCTGTTTTATTGAAACGGTCAAGGTAACTTCGTAGAGATTCGTCAGCTTCCTGTCGACATATCCGCAAGTCGTTGATGTTTTTTACAGGGGGAATATTGGTGATGAATCTGATACGGAACTGCTCTGCTAGGTCCTCAAAAGAAGTGACTGAATTCTTTGGGAGCCGGTGAGAACCATTTTTAAGCACTCTTTACAAGTGTGCTCGGGAAGACTTTGCACATGATTCTGTCATTTACATTATGGAGCAGCATCTTTGTTCGAAACGCCGATATATGACTGATGGGGTCTCCCGTCCCATCATATTAATTGAGCTATGAGATTCTGAACTTACTAGGAATCTTCGTTTGAATTATCTTGCTGACAAACAGAGTTTTACTATCCATAACCCATTCCTCTTCCTTTCTAGATTTGGTTAGGGCTTTGCACATTGCTTCCTCAACCTTCTACACTAATTTCGAATCATCAAGGGCCAAAATAATTGAACTGCACTCCCCTTTTGGTGCTTTACCCTTCCCTATGCTCGTCCCTGAGACTTATCGGGGTGTGGTGTTATCATCATTTTGAGCCGGATCAGCGCGCCCGTTCTGTTCTATAGCATTTAGTTGTTGTTGCATCAAAGCTATCTATGCCTGAATATTTTTTATCATGGCTTCCCTGCTGATTTGATCAAGGCTGAGTGTTTGGGTCACAGTGTTTAGGTTTGGAGTGGTTATCGCTGGCGTTTCTTGTAGACTTGGAAAAGATATTGAAGGTATTGATCGATGGTGTTACAACGGAGCATAGTATGGGAGATCTATGCCCAAGGACGGGTATCTTAGGGTGTTCTCCGAAAGTGAAGGTACATGTCCGGATGAGGCTCTAGCATGCTGCAAGGTAGGTGGTAGTATTATTGCTGGGAGAGGGTTTGAAAGGTCGATCGAAAGGATAGGTGCAGAAGGATTAGTGCCAGCTTCAGGAACCTGGGCTGGTGGTGGGCTAGAAGTCATGGTGAAGATGTCTTTAGCTTAGCAAGTAAATGAATGGCTTTTCCCAAGGAGTTCCCATAAAAGGCGCCACTTGATAACTGGTATCCAGAACTCTTGGGCTAGGCGTCCTGTAAGGCACGAACAAAGGGCAAGGTGAGAGGTGGGGAGGATCCCCACGAACACTTCGATGCCTAAGTTAGAGAATGGAAGTAAGGAGAATGTAAGATAGCTTGAATGTGTGAGAATGAGATGTCCCCTTGTGAGGGATGTAGGGCTATATATATAGTGATACTCAAACCTGGATGGAGTCAGATTCTGTGTGGGATAGTGAATCAAAATCTTAGTATGAGAGTGTCCCTTCTTTGGTTAAGATTTCTCTTTGGGGTAGTTTCTATTTTGGATGGATCTATCTTCTACTTGATCCAAGTGTTCCTATTTAGGGGGTAAAGAACCCTTAATTAGGCAAGAACATTCTAGATAATATCACTATATATCAAATATATAATATACTTATTTTAATAGACAAAGTTTCTTATGGCATTTGTCAATTTTCAGTTTTAAATTGTGGCTTCCTTTTCTTTTTAGGTTGAAAATGCTATTAATTCGAAATAATTAAATTCATGTGAGCATTATAGTTGAATAAAAAGAGTGAGTGAACCAATTAAATGATAACCATGATATTTAAAAAATTAAAATAGGCTAATTTAACAATTTTTTTTTTTTGCCAGTAAGTTGTATTCCACTGAACATGATGGTAACAACATAAACTGAAGGATAAGTCCTTCAAAAAATAGAGAATAAAATATGCAGAAGTTGTCTTGCTCAAAGCAAGATTTATGCTAAACTCCTTCTACTCTCCTCTGGGATTCTATTGTAGTAATCACTTGTTAGTCATTAAGGAAACTAGCCTAAACATTGGAAGTTCCTTATATAACTAGGACAGGGAGACTAAAATTAGTTCATCACTTACAAACCAAACACAAAAGATAATAGTTAAAAGGTCATAATCCTTCCATCCCAATAGATAAAAGCTAACTAATTAAAAGTTGTAATATCTCCTCCAGACTGCTTCTCTGAATAGCCAAGCTCATGTGGCTACTCCTCCTTTGTTGTCTTCATGGGTATTTCGACTATGGAAGTAGAGATCTAGCCATATCTCAATAGTTGCGTGTTCCGTCAAGTGTGGCCTATTCCTTGATTTTGCTAACATTTATAGCTTAAGCAAAAATAAAAAACAGCAGTAGCAACAGGCCTGGATATGCTTTTACAATTTCCAAGTCCTTACTCAATCGGTGACTTTCCTTCAGCTAAGAGTTTTTCATCATCATATAAGTTCACTAGATCTATAGATATAGAAAAAAACTACTAATATCATAATAAAAGCAAAGAGGATTTGAAAATAAGTCTCAAATCCTTGTTATTTGTAAACTAAAAAACTAAAGGAAAGAAAAAAAAAAAAAAGGAAAATGATGGTTTTGACCAAAAATTACCTATAAAACTATGAAAATTAATAATAAAACCACTAAACCATTAAAACTATCTCCATCTTCTAATTTAGGAATAATTACTGGGTAGCTTCTATATTTTGGCCTATTATATTACTTTATTTCTAATATTTGAAAAAATATTTATTTATACATAATATTTATAACAGTTAATATTCATTAATCTTTTTTATGAATGAAATAGTACACGATTTTATAAATGTCAGAAATGAACAAGTATTTTTTTAAATATAAAAAATGAAATAGTTTAATAGATCAAAATACTGAAAGCACACAGTTTTTATCCCTTTAATTTAACAATTAAATATTGATTATATTCTACCATTGAACAAATTCATACCGGCCTGCATTTTTACGTATGTATGTAGTAAATTGTTATGAAAGCTGGCAATGAGCCTATGATACAATTCTTTGTATTTTAGAAGTTCAATAGATTATGAATGTTAGTTTTGGAAAATGCGAGGATTCCTAGGGCTGAGCATTCAGTTCCATTTTTTCTCCTTTTTTTTTTTTTAGGGGGGGGGGGGGGGAGGTTTGGGGGTTTGATTCGGTTTTTTAGTTAGTTTGATTTGGTTTAGTTTTAGGTCTTAAAAAAATAAAAATAAAAATTCAATTTGATTCAATTTTATATAAAAAAATTATGAAAAAACAAAAAATACTTGGATATTTTTATAATTAATATATTTTACATAATATAGCAACAATATTATTTAATTTAAAAATATTTAAAATAAATTAAAGTTTAAGATTACAGTTTTTTTCGGTTGAATTTGATTTTTTTACTCAAAAACTTTTGATTTATATGGTTTTATTAATTTAATTTTTTTCAATTTAATTCAATTTTACAGATAAATTCAATTAATATAATTTTAAATTAATTTTAATCGATCTGATCAAATGCTGCCCTTGAATTATTAATAACATTGGAGTGGACTAGACACCTTATATTTTTGCCTAAAATGTTTGACCAGGACAGAGGAACAAGGACATGTGCTTGTAAAGTGTAATATTGATGAATTAGTAGGGTCCCTAAACATGTCACAGCCGGGTATGGCTTTGTGGGCATTAGTCCATGCTACAAATATTTTAGCCATGACAAGTTCATTAGGTGTTGTTGGCTCACCACTTTTGAATAAAAAAAGATTATTAGCCCATGTTGTCAATTGTTTGTGGTCCATAAGATGTTACCTTTGATAGCAATCTAAAGTATGGATAAGGATATATTAATGGATTGTTATACCGAGGATTTCTGTTCATGTTATAAGATGGATCAGAGTCATTTTACTAGTAAAGATTTAAGATATATTTTAACATGTATAAAATTATATATTTTTTTAGGTTTATTAATTAATTATTATAGATGCATTAGTAATTTGTATAGACTTATTAATTAAACACTACAAATTTATTATTTTTAAATACTTAAATGCATCATTTGAATTTATTTTATATAAATTCATTAATTAAATACTGTAAGTTGATATTTCATATTTCAAAATGAATAGGGTGAGGATATAATTTGTTATATATTAATGTATATACTATAATTTTATTATAATTGAGTTTGATGCCCATGCATGCACGTGGACAAGAAAAATACCCACCATCGTACCATTATTTTTTTGGACATTTTATCCCAAGGAAAAAATGGAATTATTTTCGTTGTTTTTCTTTTCAACCTTTTTGAAAGTACAAAAGAAACCTCCTCGTCAAGCATTCACGTTTGCCAAATTTGGAATATATACATTGCATTTTAAAATTAATTTACTAATAAATAAAAAATTACTGAAGATCAATAATAAATAACTTTTTTGGTCATGTTCAAAAAATATATATATAATTTATCACCATTATCCCTAAATTTATGTTGTTATTTCACATTTTTAATTTTTAACTGAAATTACGTGAAAAATTTTTGGATTTTTTTTAATAAAATTTTCATCAAAATTAAGGGATGAGTATGGTATGGTATAACTGAACTACAGAGTGAAGTTTCAAATTATACCATATCATATGATTTGATAAAATTTATAATTATAACCAAACTAATATATATTGTGGTTTTTTAATTAGTCAGTTTTTAGTTTTTTTTTTTTTATAATAATTTTGTTACATGGAGTATTGAGTTTGCGATAGAGACTACATGCTTCTTAACAAATATTGTTTATAAATCTCTTATATTATAATAAGAAAACTTTTAAAAAAAAGTGTATTAGTAAAAAATAAATCATTTTAAATTTATTTTTTCACATTAATAAATTATATCTCACACTGTTAGATTCAATTGAATCTAGCAAATCTTAAATATAACATTGCTCAATAGGCATCGTAGCAAGATAACTTATTCTTCAGGGATAGAATAGAGCTGAAATTGTGCTGTACAGTATCATAAATGTATCTTATCATAGATATAAACAGCCCCATAAATGTCAAGTCCGGCTAAGATGGATGGTCTACCATCCAGCTGCAGAGTTTTGACACTTTATAGAGGTTGTAAGTCTGAATCCTCGCTCTCCTCTCCAACCTCTAAAAAATCGTTGTTCGGAAAAGAAAAAAAAAAAAGCCCCATAAATAGTTACAGTTTATAAGGTGCTAAAAGTTTAGCTACTTCTTTGCAGTTATATGTTGTTCATGACCAGGAGAGGTAAGATTGTTATGGTTTTACATTATCAGTAGTTATTTACGTGGCTAAAGTGGCAATTTGCCTCCTAGATTTGAATGCAATGGTCAATTAGTTTAGAAATTAACTTTTTGACTTATTATTCCACTTAACTTGGTAATTATAGCCAATTAGCCAGATTAGCTTTTCATGAAAAGTTCAATTCAGTCCAAAATATTTTTTTTTTAACTAATTCGCCCTAAAACTTTTATACATTGACTAATTACGTCCAAATTATTAAATTTTAAAATATGTATGATATGAATTAGTAAAAATTAAATTAAAAATTTTTATTTTTAAAAAAATTAATATTCAATTTTAAAATAAATTGAAATTAAATTTTAGAAAAATATAATCAATTTTCAAATTATTAAAAAAATTAAATTTAAATGATTATATTTTTAAAATTAAAAACTAAAAAATTAAGTTCCTTCTATTTGGCTTTTCAATCATAATCAAATACTGCTCATGTATATAAAAAATATTATTTTTAAAATTTTTAATTTTTAATTTTTAAATTGTTCAATTTAGTTAAATTTATATCATATATTCACTTATTTTTTGTAAAAATTTTTACTTTAAAAAATTTAACAATTTAATTTTTAAAATTATGTGTCTTACATGTTTTAAAATTTGATATAAATTGAACCAAATTACTAATTTAAAAAATATTTTGGATTAATTACTTTAAAATAATAATCTTCAGTAAATTTAATTTTATTTCTATCATAAAAAACACATCTTCCACACTTTTTATGTGGGTAGGTTACATTATTTATTTTTTAATTAAATTTACTCAAAATATTTTATATATTAATGATTAAATTCAATATATGTCACATTTAAAAATATATAAGATGTAAAAAGTTTAATAATTAACTTTTTTAAAAAATTTTAATAAGAAATTTTTCAAAATTTTCTATTTCTTTATATATATTTAAAGTTTTAATGTTCTCAATCTCTTATTTTTACTCATATACATTTTTTATATATCTCTTTATATCGATGATTGAAAAATAAAAAATAATTGATAATTTTTATTTGATTTTTATTGAAAAAAGTTGAGCATATGATGCAACTTAATTTTTTAATTTTAAATATTAAAATAATTGAAATCGTTAGTTCTATTTTAGTAAAAAATTAAAAATAATTTTTATTTTTATTTTTTTAATTTTTCTCTATTTTCTAATGTGGATATATGATTTAAATTAAACTAAATAAAAATTACACTTTTAAAAATAAATTTTATGATTTACTTATAGTTAAAATTTTTTATATTCTCAATCTTTTATTTTTATTCACATACTTTTTATATGTTTTAATATTTATTTAATAATTTTAAAACCACAATAATAATTATTTAATTATATAAATAAGCACTATTTAATCTTAATTAAAAATTTAAATTGATGGATCCTTAATTTTTGCTTTTTAATTTTAAAAAATAATAGATAATTTTAGTTTAAATTTTTGTAAAAAATTTATATTTTTCTATATTTTAAATTTATTTTTTTATTTATTTTTTTAAATGGAATATTAATTCTTAAAAAAATTAAAATTTAAAATTTTACTAATTCATGACTTGCATATTTTAAAATTAGAAAAAATGAATCTAATTAGTCAATGTATAAAAGTTTTGGGGTGAATTAATTAAACAAAGTTATTTTAGACTCAATGAATATTTTTGAAAAGCTCATCCAGGCTAATTGGTCAAATTTACCAAGTTGACGGAATAATTGGCCATAAAATTAATTTCTGAGCTAATTGATCATTGTGTTCAAGTTCAGAAGGGCAAATTGCTACTTTAGCGTCATGCAATGTTCCACCGAATAGAAAGCTCGGTCACTATCACCATGACAGGTTCCTTGCAAACACCAAGAAACTGGAACAACAAGCAAATCCATTGTTGTTTATCTGAACATTTCAATCACTAAAACAAAAAAGAAACTGCATATTTAGGTGAATTATAATTTGTGCCCTATGGTTTGCTATATTTTATTATTTAGTCCCCAACATTTAAAATTTATATTATCTCTCCCTTCTATTTTATAAAATTATACTATTTACTCATTTCGTCAAATTTTCCGTTATACATACCGTTAACTAACATAACATTTATTAAGTAAATACTATTTACCCATGCATTTGAATATATTATACTATTGGCCCCCTTATTTGATATATTATATTATTTGTCCCTAAAATTTACAAAATATATTTTTATTATTAAACTAATTGTTTAATGAAATATATGTTAAATTAAATTATTATTAATTGACTATAAAAATGATAATTTTATTAAAAATACTTTTTAAAAAAAGTAAAATACTAAATTTTTATTTTTAATATAACCAAAATTTTAATCATAAATAACAATTAATTACTTCCAATTTTAAAATATATTTAATTAAATATCAACTTAAAATATTTATGATGTATGAAAAAATTAACCAAGGAAATTTTCTTTTTATATGTAAAATTTGAATTGTTAGTTTAGATTATTGAGTAAATAAATTATATTTATGAACAAGAGCAATAATTTTAAATAATTTGATTTGTATACCCAACAATTAAAACTCACAATTAAATTAAAGATTCAAAATTTAAAGAGAGTTTATTTGATTAAAATTTTTATTGCAATATAAACATTTTAAGTTATTATTTAAGTGAAGATAATTTAAAATTAATACTAATTAATGAGTATTTAATTGAAATTTTAATTATATAAAATTAAAAATTAAGCATTTAATATTTTTATGTAAATGATATAATTATCATTTTACAATTAAATTTTATGAAAATTACTTTGATAATAAAAAAATATAAATTCTAAATATTAGAGGAAAATAATATAATATATTCAAATAAAGGGGGTAAATAGTGTAATTTATTAAATTTGAGGGGACAAATAGTATTTACTTGATAATTGTCATGTCAATTAACGGTAATTATGATAAAAAATTTGACAGAATAGTTAAATAGTATAATTTTACAGAATAGAAGGGAGAGATAATATAAATTTTAAATGTCATAAACCAAATAATAGAATACAAAAAAGCACATAGGCAAATAATAATTTACCCTACGTATTTTGATATAAAGTAGAGTAAAAAACCAATATAAATTTTTACAAATGAAAGTTATTACTTATGTGCTAGATAAAGTTGGCTGTCCCCAAGAAAACATGGGTATATCTGAAGACCCTCAAGAAAATAGAGGCCCATTATATATATATATAATCTTAAATTAGTATTTTATAATATTGACATTCAGTTTTGATTCACTCAAAATTAGAAAAAATCTAATGATAAAAAGTTCAAATATCGAGCCCACTGAAGTAACAGTATAAGAAAAAAAAAGAAATGAAAATAGCTTAAATTTAATTTACTTTAAAATGGGTTTTGAAAAAAATTAAAAAAAATTTAAGATTTTTATTTACATGAAAGGGAAAATTTTTTAGAGGTGGAGAGAATGATGAGAAGTTGCAGAAAAAATAGAATAAGTTGGAAGAAAGAGAAAGGAAGGGAAGGGAGAAGAAATAAAAAGGAAAAAAGAGGAAGGATCAGAAAAAACACACAAAGAGAAAAAGAAAAAAAAAAGTAAGAAGATAAGAGTGTATGTGGAAAACAAAACATAGAAAAGAAAGATAAAAGAGGAGGATTAGGACAAGAATAGGGAGATTGATATAAATGGGAATTAGATTTTTGGAAAAAAAAAAACTCCTTTCTTCTGATTTGAAATTAGAAGATTCTTAATAATACAGTTGGTGATGACTATTACTAAGGACCATTACTAAGGATGTAAATATTTTAATCCAACTAATTTGTTTTTTGAGATTGATATTTTTCTTCTTTACTCTCTTTTATTCTTATATTCAATCTTTAATTTTATTTTCCTTTGAAAACCTTGTTAAACAAAAATAAAGTTTGTTTAAAAACCTGCATCCATCATTCCATCTTTTAGAAAAAAAATTTGACATTGCTATGCATTATGCTGCCCCTTTTTACTCTTTTTTTTAACTTATTTTTTATTTTGTTTATTTATTATTTCTAATTCCTGTTTTTATTATTTATTATTTATTGTCATTTTATTTTTTTTATCTTATATTTTTTTCTTATAATTTTTATTCTATTCATTATCATGTTGTGTAATTTGTAATGTGTTTTTTTATTCTATTTTTATTTTATTTTTTAATTATTTTTATTGTATTATTAGGATTAATGGTTGTTTATTCATATTTTGCTTATATCATTGTGTTATCTTTGTTTCTAGTTATTAACTTTATTCTTGTTATTATTTCCCTATAATAATTTATTTATGTCTTTTTATTTTACTATTACTTAATCGTAATTATATGAATTAGAGCCAAGTAAATTAAATAATATTTGTCCTTTAATTAATTTAGTAAAATTAGGTTATTTAATGTTGTTAGATATTTAAGTTCACTTTAGTTTTTTAGTTTCAGTTTTCAAAAATAATTTTAATAAATTTAGTAAATAGAATTTTAGAATTATTAATTATAGGGAAAAGTGATTGGCAGAATTTTGTATATATAATTAATTTAATTTTTTTAGTGTTATTTTTATTTTATTTTGTGGGATTAACTTCATCATTTTTATGTAGGTTTTTTCTTTCTTTCTTTTGGAGAACTAATTTAACTTTTTGTTTCAAAGCATTTTGGCTACTGTGTAAATTAATTATTTTGTTAATTTTAGGATTATTTGAGTATTTATTTTTTTTATGTGGAAAAGGGTTGTGACTCGTTTCTTCTCCCTCATTTATTTGTATGTGCATCTATTTTTATTTATATTATTTATTTATTTATATTATTGGGAGTGGATGATATTGCAATTATTGTGAATCACATAAAAATACATGAAAATGAGATTAATTGCAAACTTGGACTTTAATTATAAAAATGTGAAAATTATTTAGAGGCAACTGCAATTTTGTGTGTTAATAAAGAAATAATTTAATAATTAAAGGTAATAAAATACAAAATATAAATGGAGGTCAACTGTAAGGTTAGGTGGACATTTCAAAAGTTCGTACCTAGTTTTCGAACCTAGTCTTTGAGGATGGTTGCTAGGGCCTTCTATGGGATCCAATTACTGTAAAAGTATCATAAATTTCACCTAAGTGGCAACACTATCTTTGATTTAGACTTTAAGCCTTAATTGTATCTCCCAAATAGGTTCTGAGCCCACACATTGTTATGGTCTCCAAATACTTAGACACGCATTGACCTTAGCAGCTACAATGGCGACTTTATTAGGAATAGAGAAACGGATTCCAGTGTTTTGTGTTTTATTATTTTTAATTATTTAGTTATTTCTTTTGCATTCACTACACTTATTTCATATATTATGCACACAGTGTCGAATAATCTGATAGTAGTTGTTACTTTATTGCCTTGTTTTACTCAAACTTGGTGGTGGGGTATATGACTATCATCACTCATAGCATTTACTAATCCTACATTGCACGAATCCTTGAGTGGGGAGACGTAATGAAAGTATATTGTAGCTGAAGCTTTTTACCTAAAACCCAACTCATGTAGCAACTTAGCAACTTCCCTTAGGTTTTTCCAAACATGCATGTGTTTGATGCATATAGTAGTCTTATTTATAAGGTCCAAGTCCACCAATGATGGACTATGTTAAGTTGGGCCCAATCCTCTCATTATAGCCCGTTATATTGGACTTTAGTTTTATTCATAAGATTTGCTACTTATTTTTTGATATCATCTTGAGAGATTTATCTTCTGCATTGGTTTGTTATCCCTCAATAATAATCAAAGCCCAGACCAAAACTCCTAAGATAAAAGACTCACTATTGAACACATATGGGAGATGAATAAGGTTGGGACGTCTTGCTTTGTGACTTGTTTGTTTTTTTATTTGTACATAAATAAATAAACAACAATAATTATAAATACCATGCATTTCATACATACATGACATTCATTGTATTTTTTTTTAAAAAAAATTACATTTTTCATAGCCATAAAGCCTTTTTTTTTATTTGAAAACATATTAAGGGTAATTTGGCCCAATAATATCAAGGATCCAATCAAGCAATTAAGACAACTTCATAAAAGAGCAGAATGTCAGGACCCTCCAATTTTAATTTTGAATCTTTCAAGCAAGAAATTTTAAAAAGAATTAAGGGATGAGACACAGTAAATGATCAGAGACATGGTTGCTAAAGAAATAGAAAGAGGCCTATTGATGAAGAAGACTTTAAAACTAAGACTATCATTGGTGAGCCATTTAAAGAAAACTAAAAGCAACAGAAGATACAATTAAACCAAGATAGATGAAAACTTGAAAAGGCAAATAGATAAGTTATATATTAAAATGAAAAAGAATGGACTCATCCATGACTTTGTCAATCTGGACCTGGATATAGAGGAAGAGGAACCATTGCCTCCAAAATACTAATTCCCAAATATGAAAAAGCACTTTGGAATTGATAATTCCCACATGCACCTAAAGCAGTACATTACCTATATGAAAGCCACTAGGTTATCTAAAGCTCAAATTATTAAACAATTTTTGTTATCCTTAGGAAGGATTACTATCAAATGGTACTACACTCTAGATGTGCATGTTTAGAAAGATTGGAGGGAGTTATGTTCAACCTTCATCAAGTAGTATGGGTTGAATTCTCAATTTGAAGTCTACCTTCAAGAGTTACAAAACATAAAGCAAAGACTAGGTGAACCTTTCACAATCTTTTTAACTAGATAGAGAGAAAAGTTGGCCTAGATGAGTATAGACCTGCAGAAACATACCAGCTGTTCATAGCCACAGAAGCATGCATTCCACCTCTATCTAATAAATTGAAGAACATAGGCATAAAAGACTTCAAAGAGCTATACCATTTTAGAGTACAAGTTGAAGCTAACTTGAACTTGAACACTTATGAATAATTATTATTTTTTGAGGTTGTAATAATTTAGAATGATATTTTGCTACAACATTTTTTCTTTAATGTTGATAGATGTTTAATTATCTAAGTTATGCAATTATGAGTTTGTTGTGTCTGTGCACACTATCTTATGCTTAAATGAGAGAGAGATTTGAAAAAAATCACATTAAATAAAAGGGTTAAAGGTTAGGAATCGACTTCCAATTTTTCTTCTGATATTATAAACCTTAAATTTTCTTCTCTGTGAAACAAATTAATTATATCCATTAAAAAAAAAGAAAACAAAAAAAAAGAAAAAGAAAAAAAGGAAAAATAGGAGAAAATAATTTCCTATCACTATTCATAAACCTCCATTTGAAAGATTATTTCCCAATAACTACCATCATAAATCATTCCTCAATCACAAGTGACACCCATTTATGAATTGAAAAATAATTGGTCAGAAAATCCATAAAGGGCAGATCAATAACAAGTATAATATAATGTGGATGGTTATAACAAAAGAATAATTATTTAAAATAGGTAAGATTGACATGATATTAGCACATAAAATGTCAGAAATGGATTTTCTTAAATGATCATCAACTTTACAATAATTACTATTGTGGACATCAAGTGCATCAGTAGTAAGAGCATTGAGTGATCAACAACTAAAATGGTAACATGAACATCAAGCATTGGAAAATAATGGTTAATCATCAGTGTGAATTTGCAACCACCTAACTAGGTTGAAAACTCCTAAAAAGGGGGCAGCCTAGGCAAAAGAGAAAAAAAAATGAAAGACTCACCTAAGTTTGAAAACTCCTAAAAGGAGGTGACATAGGAAAATAAGAGAATATAAAATAAAATTGGCTACACTTTCATTCTAAGAGGAAGAATTTGATAGGTCACAAGATTTTGTTTCACGGTGCATTGATTATTTGAGCTGCATAAGTGACAGAGTCTATTAATTCCTTTAATTAGGGGGTAAATGGAGTATCTCATTAATAATATAGAATTAAGCGTGATCATAAAATAGTCATACAATAGCAAAGCATTTTAAAAGCACAACCAAACAGAAGGGCAATTGTTATTATCATGTGAGGGTCTTAATTTCTATTTCATTTGGATAACTTGGTCTCAATGATAGTCTCTGATACATTCAATTTTTTAATTCAAATTCTTGGATAAAAGGAAGGCCAATTCTTAAAGATTAGCTCAAAACAGAAAAGACATTTAGCTAGTTAATGCATACAAAATCACTTAAGATTTTTTATTTTCTGTCTATTAACATGTACATACAAGAAATATTTTTGCACACTTTACTTCCAAATCTCATACCAATGTATTAGAATTGTAATACCCAACATATTACTTAAATAAATAGGGGTATTTTTATTTATTTATTTATTTATTTTATTTTATCAAATCATACTATAAATAGTTATTTTTCCATCATATTATATTTATTTTATGATTGTTATTATTGTGATTATTATTATTATTTTCATTATCGCTATTAGTGTTATTTTAAATTATATTAAAGTCATTAGCTACATGTATGTCTATAAACAAATAAAAATATATGTGTGTATACATGTGCATATAAATAAATATGTGTATATATATATATATATATATATATATATATATATATATATATATATATATATATATATATATATATATATATATATTTATAAATATATGTATATATGTATATTTATAAATATAGATGTAGGGTTTAAATATTATGTTATATGTGTATGTATATTAGTAGGTTAAGTGTATATATGTATATAATATATATGTATATGTTATCTAATTATATGTATGTGTATGTATAGATATATATGTATATATATATATATATATATATATATATAGTTGAAGAAAAAGAAAAACAGAACCGAAGCTTTCCCTTCTCCCCCATCCCCGCGACGCCCTCGACCACCACCATCACTGTGTCTCCCCCACCTCCGGCCGCCGTCTGCTGCTTCCTCTTCCTTCTCCCTCGCCTCCGATCACCTGCAGAGCTGCCGGAAGCCGCTGGAAGAGAGAAGCCGAGAGTTTGCTCCAAACTCACCCAAGCTTCGTCCGGCCACAATTTTCCTCCATTCCGGTGCCAATCTCCTCCCCTTGCACCGGTGAGGCTCATTCTAAGCTTTGTTTAAGCTTTGGTCATGAATTGATTGAGTTTTGGTTGATTTTTGGTTTTGAGCTCTAGGGTTTTGGAAATTTTTTTAGCTCAATTTAGATTGATTCATGCAAACTCCCTTTACAAATGTGATTCCTAGTAGCTCAATCTACCTCTAGGAATTTTTGTATAATTTTTGGAATTAATTTTGATTTTTGGTGAATTTTTGAATATTTTAATAATATTTTAGGAATTTTCGGGAATTAATTATAAAAATAATAAATAATAATAATAATATTTGGTATTTTGGTGTTATTATGAGTTGGTATAAATTTTGAGGGTAAGGAAGATAATTTTTTTAGAATATTATACAATTTTTAGGAATTTCTATACCTTATGTCAAAATTTAATAATTAGGCTAATTTCGAAAATTATGGTTAAAAATTTTGAAATTTTAATAATTGAGGTTATTAGTGAATATTATAAATTTTAGAACTCAAATCATAATTTTTGAGATTTTTATACTATTTTTATAATTATATTTGAGTTTATGCCAAATTTGATTTTTTTGTTAAATAATAATTTTTGGGAGAAAATTTTTGGTTGATTAAATATTTTAATTATATTAGGGAGGTTTATTTTAAGAAAATAAATTTTTGGCATGATTAAAGAATTTTAAGGAAATTATTCTAGTATTAAAAGCACATTATGTAAATTGTGTATTTTAGGGGGGAAAAAATGTAATTTTACCCTAAATATGATAATATATATATATATATATATATATATATATATATATATATATATATATATATATATATATATATATATATATATTAATTAGTTTTATTAATATTTAAAGGGTTTAGATAATTTTTATAAATTAATTGATATAATTTCCTAGTAGTGTAAAATTTTAAATGTCCAATTCCCAATATATATATATATAAATATATATATATTCATATAATACATTACAAAGGTTTTCATTTGGATAATAATCATATTTATATTATTGGTGACAGAATACAAATTTAATTGTTCAATTTTTAATAATTGAGATTTTATATAATTTTATTTATTTTAGTATGTGTGCAATTGGAGAAATAAATATTATTAATTTTGATACTTTATTGAGTTGTGATCTCGGTCGGGGCAAATTGAAGTTTTGGGAGCCCGACTCGAGTGTCAATAGTTGTGTATATTAGAAGTGTATTCTCTATGCAGGTCTGGCTCTACCTTTGGTAGAGAGATGTCCGTTTTACAGAGGAGACTCTGCCGAAATTTCGGTAGATTTTCTCTTAAAACGTGATACTCGTAAAATTTCTACCGTTAGTTAGGTTAAATCCTGTCTGTCGAGTCTCGTCCGATTTTCCTCGAGTCAGTCTGGAATTTCATTGTTTTGTTGATTGTTGGTTTCGACTCCATAGTCATATTTTAAAAGTCAATTCATTATTTTTCTTTTAGAGCATATCGAAGCAGAAGCTGTGAGACCGAGGCAGACGCGTGGTCGTCAGCCTTCGCATTCATCCTGTAAGTCGATAAAATGATCTGTGCGTGTGTTTATTTAAAGAATGCATGCGCTCGTATTTCTATTATATTGATTATATGATTTATTTAATTTAATGATATCATTTACGATTTAAATGCAATTTATTTATTTAAAATCGATTTGAGAAATTTTGGTAGAACAGGCTACCTGGTGGGCTTCACCAGGACTATGTGCATATGGTAGAGATTGAGAGATGGATCCGATATATATATGTTTGGTGAATGCTAAACTGGGACGGGTGTCTCGGTGGAAGCCTTTGCTCTCGGGGACCGCCAGTGATTTGTAAGGATGATAATGGACTGGAGTGGATGCCTCGATCGATGCCTTTGCTCTCGGGGACCGCCAGTGCCATATATGTGGATTAAGTGAGTGACTACGGCTTGGTGCCTCGGTTGATGCCCTTGCTCTCAGGGACCGGTAGTCTAGTTGGAATAAGTGGGCCCAGTTGGCCATGTAGATTTTTGGGCTTAGGGTTCTACTGAGATTTTTCAAATGCTATACCTATATATTATAAATTATTTTCACTATAAACGTATATAGTTTTCAAAGGTTTTCAAACCGTACAACTCTTTTTATTAACTTACTCAGTGAGGTCTGATTCCCCTCAATTTATATTTTTCAGGAGCTTGGGAGTTCGACCTCAGACTACCTCCACGCCGGATTTCTTCTTCATCGGCTATTTTATGTAGGTCATTATAAGCTGTACTGTGTGTTAATCTAGGTTGCTGCAGTAGTATATGTGCTAAGGATTTGTATGGTTTAAACATAATTATGTAGTTTATTTGTACGAAATACGCTTATGTATAAGATTTAAATTCGATTTATAATGCGAGACGTTGAAGCACATTTTATTTAAGCAGTTGAATTTGTGTATTCTGAGAAAAATCAGTTTGATAATGTGTTCTATTTTAAAATAAAGTTTAAAATACGAATGGTTTTATTTTCTTTTCCTTTAGGCTTACTACAGGTTTCGGGGGCCTTATGCCTACCCATTCCCTAGTGCCGGTCACGTGCCCTCGGGTTCGGGTCGTGACAAGAATAATGCATGCTTTTCTATAAATATTACATACATCACACGAGATTATGTTATCAAATCACTTTCAAAAGCTTTAAAATATCACAATCATGCATACACCAGGTTTGAACAAAAATAAGCTAGCTCCAAAGCATAGGATGCGGTTTTATTATAATGATTTGCATAACGCCCCAAAGGCTATATAGTACATTTTGATTATCCTTACCTGACGCTTATAAGGCTACATAACTTATTTGGATTGACCCTGTCTGACACCCTAAAGGCTATATGACATATTTTGATTGATATTACCTGATGCTGGTGAGGCTACATAGCTTGTTTGGATTGACCTTCCCTGATGCCCCATACGCTATATGACACATTTTGATTGATATTGCTTAATGCTTATGAGGCTACATGGCTCATTTGGATTGACCTTTATTGATGCCCTAGAGGCAATATGACACATTTTGATTGACCTTGCCTAATGGGTTGTGCCTGTGAGGCTACAATACTTATTTTGATTGATCTAGCCTGATGTCCTAGAGGCTATATAGCATATTTTGATTAACCTTACTTGATGCCCCAAAGGATATATAGTATATTTTGATTGGCCTTGTCTGATGCCTATAAGGCTACCTCGCTTAAATCCGAAAGTGGCTATAAAGACCCCATTTAGTGTGGCGAGATTGTTATTTTAGTATTTCACCTCTCGGGTTGTACCCTAAAGTCGAAAGTGCATAAAATAAAATTTGTTGATCAAAGTATTAGTATTTCACCTCTCGAGTTATACCCTGAGGTGCATAGTGTAAAAGATAAAATTTATTGATTTAAGTATCAATATTTCATCTATTAGGTTCTACCCTGAGGTCAACGGTGCATAAGACGAAGTTTGTTGATCAACTTATTAGTATTTCACCTTTTGAGTTGTCACTCGAGGTTGACGGTGTATAAGATAAAGTTTACTAATCGAAGTATCAGTATTTTACCTCTTGGGTTATACTCGAAGGTCGACGGTGCATAAGACAAAGTTTATTGGTCAAAGTATCAAAATTACACCTTTGGGGTTGTATCCTGAGGTTGACAGTGCATAAGACAAAGTTTGATGATCGAAGTATTAGAATTTTACCTCTCAAGTTATATCCTAAGGTCGATGGTGCAAAAGATAGAACTTGTTGATTGAAGAATCAAAATTTCACTTCTAAGGTTGTATATCGAGGTTGACAATGCATTTGGTTATTTTCCTCTCTTAGACATATGGCTCCAAAAATGTATATCCTTTTGATTATTTTCATCTTTGCTTTTTCATAAATTTTATTTAATTGCTTGCATTTTGATTTTTAAAAAAGTAGGGGGCAAACCGTTAACACTTAGTTTTGGCCCACACGAAACTAGAAAAAATCCAATGATGAAATGCCCAAATGACGAGCCCACTGAAGTAATGGGCTAAGAAAAAGAAAAGAAAAGAAAAGAAAAGAGTTTAAACATAATTTACTTTAGAATGGGCTATGGCTCAAAGGAATAACAAAAAAAATTAAACAGAAAAAAAGATTTAAGATTTTTTGTTTACATTAGAGAAAAAAGAGAGATTTTTTAGAGGTGCAGAGAATGGTGGGAAGTTGGAGAGAAAATAAATGGAGCTAGAAGACAAAGAAAGGAGGGGAGAAGAAGAAATAAAAAAGAGGATAGAAAGGGAAAAAAAGAGGGAAGGCTCTGAAAAAAACACACAAGGAGAAAAGAAGAAAAGAAAGGAGGAAGATAAAGGGTATGTGTAGAAAAAAAGAAGAAGAAAAACATAGAGAGATAAAAGAGGAGAACCAGGAAAAGAAGGGGGAGGTTGAAAGGATTAGGAATAAGATTTAAGAAAATTTTTTTTTCATGGAAGTTCTTTTTCTTAACCTTTTTAGTTTAAATTGGTAATTGACTAATATTGGTGTTGACCATTACTACGGGAGCTTCTTCTATCAAGTGGTGATCAGAGGGTAAATAATTTATTCTAATTAATTTGTTTCATGAGATTGATTTTTTTTTCTTTACTTTCTTTTGTTCTTATATTCACTCTTTAATTTTATTTTCATTTCAAAATCTTGTCAAACAAAAATAAAGTTTGTTTAAAATCCTGCAACCATCTTTGAGAAAAATTTTTGACGCAACATTGGCACAGTTGCCTTGTCATGCATTTAGCAACAGTCCTATGCACTGTGCCGCCCCTTTTTACTCTTTTTTTTTTAAAATTTTAACTTATTTCTTATTTTTTTATTTATTATTTCTACCTATTTATTATTTATTGTTATTTTAGTGTCACGATCCGGACCCGAGGGCACATGACTGGCACTAGGGAATGGATAGACATAAGGCCCCCGAAACCTGTAGTAAGCCTTAAAGAAAAGAAAAATAAAACGTTCAAATTTAAAACTTTATTTCATACAAGAACACATTTTCAAACTAACTTTTCTAAAAATAAACAAGATCGTGTGCATTATAAAATGTTTTTCATCATCAAATATCATAAATCAATCTTTAACATTATACATAAACGTGATTCATTAAAACTCCAATACATAAGTATATTTAAATTATACAAATTCATAGTACACACACTACTACAGTATATTAGAGTCACTACTACATTACAACTCACAATAACCTACATAATATAGCCAGTGATGAAGAAATCTGGCGTAGAGGCGGTCTGAGGTCGAACTCTCAAGCTCCTAAAAAAAAATTAATTAAGGAGAATCAGACCTCATTGAGTAAGTTAATAAAAAGATTTGTACGGTTTGAAACCTTTTTGAAAATCATATAGTTATAGTGAAAATAATGTATAACATATATATATATATATATAGCTTTTGAAAAATCTTAGTAAAACTTTAAACCCAAATTTCTAACTGGCCAACTGGACCCACTTATTCCAACTAGATTGTCGGTCCCTGAGAGCAAAGGCATCAACTGAGGCACCAAACCACAGTCATCCACTTAATCTAAATACATGGCACTGGCGAATCCCGAGAGCTAAGGCATCCACCGAGGCACCCATCCCAGTCCATTATTAACTTTTCAATCACTGGCGGTCCCCGAGAGCATAGGCTTCCACCGAGATACCCGTCCCAGTTTATATCCAAAAGTCATACATATATCCGATTTATCTCTCAATCTCTACCATGTGCACACAGTCCTGGTGAAACCCACCAGGTAGTCCATTTTACCAAAATTTTTCAAAACTAATTTTAAATAAATAAATACACTTAAATCTTAAATAGCAGTATTTAAATTAAATAAATAATATAATAAATACTAAAAATATGAGCACAAGCATCTTTAAATAAAATATACGCACATATCAATTTATTAACTTACTGGACAAGTGAGAAGGCTGATGACCACGCGTCTGCCTCAATCCAACAACTTTCGCTCTGGTATTCTCTAGAAAAGAAATTAACAGACCTATTTTAAAAACACGTCTATGGAATTAAAATCGAAAATCAACAAAAATAACGAAATTCTAGATTGACTTGAGGAAGATCGGATAAGACTCAATAGATAGGGAAAACCCTAATTAACGCTAGGAATTTACGAAAAATGTCACATTTTACGAGAAAATCTATCGAAATTTTGGCAGTCTCCTCTGTAAAACGGACATCTCTCTATCATAGGTAGAGTCATTCCTGCGTAGAAAATACACTTTTAGTATTCACAGACATTCACACTCGAGTCGGTCTTTTAGAACTACACTTTGATCCGATCAAGATCACAACTCAACCAAAACATCACAAAATTAAATAATTTATTTTCAAAAAAATGCATATTCATATAAATAGTCATAACTTATAAAATCATCTCTCATTAAAACTTAAGAACAAAATCGCACAAACATATATATATATAATATTTGGAAATGATATTCAAAATTACCTTTACTTAATTAAAATAAATTTATACAAATCCTCTAAACCTCTTAAATATTAATAAAACCAATTAAAATATATACTTAACTATAATAAGCATAAATTTTCATATTTACCCATATAATAATAAAAAAATACACATAATATTCAAAAATAATACTTAATATATTATTTAAAATTAATTTTCAAAAATTTAGTGTTAATTAGTCTAAGATAGTAAATAATTTTTAAAAATCCTTTTAATTCCCTTAATTATTATTAAAACCAACCACAATTTATTATTTAACTATAATTAACACAAAATTATGTTTCTACCCCTATAATATATAAACTTACATAATACACTATTAGTACTCAAAAATTCCTTGAAAATTATACAAATATCTAAAAATTATTTTCTCAATATTAAACTTCTAAATATAATTAAAACACATATTTAAACCAATATTCCAACAAAAATCCAATTCTAACCTAATTATTTAATTTTCACATAAACTCTAAAAATTCATAGAAATTATATAATATCCCTAAAAATTAGTTTCTTTATTCTAAAATTAATATTAACTCATAATAACACCAAAAATACCAAATTTATAATTTTAATAATTAATTTACAAAAATTAATAAAATATTCAAAAATTCACAAAAATCAAAATAAATTCCAAAAATCATACAAAAATTCATAGAGGTAGATTAAGCTACTAGGAATCATATTTGTAAAGGGGGTTTGCAAGATTCAAGCTAGATCAAGCTAAAAAAAATTCAAAACCCTATAACTCCATAAATAAAAATCGACAAAAACTCAATCAAATGGAGATTAAAGGTTAAACTAAGCTTGGATTAGTACTCACCGGTGCAAGAGGAAGAGAAAGGCACCAGAATCGAAGAAAATAGTGACCGAAAGTGATGGAGGCATAATGACAGGGGAAGAATTGGACGGTGCAAGGAGAGCTACTGTGAGTTTTTTTTTTCTTCTTGGTTCTTCACGTCTTTCTTTCTTCTTTTTTGTGCTGTGTGTTGGTGTTTAATGCATGCATGTATGTAGGTTGTTGTATGCATGCATGTGTGTGTTTATTTTGTATGCATGTGTGTGTGTGTGTGTGTGTATATATATTGTCACATATAATAATAATACACATACACACATGCAAATTACACACATGCACAAATACACAAACCCAAGTTAATATATATATAATACATAAAATAACAATCCAATTAATAAAATAATTTATTAACAAAATAAATAGTGGCATTTAATAAAACGATAATAGAAATAATAATGTTAAAATATCCACGCAAATTAAACAACCAAAAATAATATTTTTACGTAGAAAATTTAATTAAATATAAAATAACAGAAATAAATCACAAATAATGAAAATAAGTTAAAAAAATCTCCAAATTTTATTAACACTGCATATCTCATTTTAAAATAAAATAATTTTAAAAAATAGGATCATAACATTTAGTTTTTTTTCTCATAATTTTATTTTATAATTATTATTCTGTTTATTATCTTCTCCCATTTTATGTAATTTGTAATTTGTTTTTTATTCTATTTATTTAATTATATTTTATTGTATTATTGGGTTAATGTTTGTTTATTCACATTTTGTTAATATCATTTTACTTTTTTTGTTTCTAGTTATTAAATTTATTCATGTTTATTATTTTCCTATAATAATTTTTTTATTTTAGTATTAATTAATGGTGATTATATAAATTAGAGGTATGTAAAATAAATAATTATTTTTCCTTTAATGAATTTAGTAAAGTTAGGTTATTTAATGTTTTTAGATATTTTTAGTTAATTTTAGTTTTTAGTTTTAGTTTTAAGAAATAATTTTAATAAATTTAGTAAATATACTTTTGGAAATATTAATTATAGGGAAAAGTGATTGGCATAATTTTTTATATAGAACTAATTTAGTTTTTTTATTGTTGTTTTTATTTTTGCATTTATTTTTATTTTATTTTGTGAAACTAATTTCATCATTTTCTTGTAGGTTTTTTTTTTTCTTTCTTGTGGCGAACTAATTTAACTTTTTGTTTCAGAGCATTTTGGCTATTGTGTAAATTAATTATTTCTTTCATTTTTAGTTTATTTCAGTATTAATTTTACTTTTTGTGTGGAAAAAGATTATAACACATTTCTCCTTCCTCATTTCTTAGTATGCACATCTATTTTTATTTTTATTTTTTTATTTATTTAGTTAATTATTTTATTGGGAGTGGATGATATTACAATTATTGTGAATCGCATTAACATGAATGAAAATGTGATTAATTACAAACTTGGACTTAATTGTAAAAATGTAAAAATTATTTGGAGACAACTGCAATTTTGTATGTTAATAAAGAAATAATTTAATAATTAAAAAATAAAACAAAAAATATAAACGGAAACCAATCAAAAGGTTGGATTGACATTCTAAAAACCCATACGGTCATATCCAGTTTCCGAATCTAATATTTGAGGATAGCTGCTGCGGCCCTCTGTGACATCCAATTGTTATAAAAGTGTATTTTGAATTTCGCCTGGATGGTGAATCCATCTCTGATTTAAACTTTAAATATTAATTGTATATCCCAAGTGGGTCCTAATCCCGCACAGTACTGTAGTTGTCAAACACTTGAACACGTGTTAAACTCTGCCACCTATATATAGATTTTATCCAAATATGTTTAAATAATTTTTAATCTATTATATTTTGTAAAAAATTAATCATTTTATTTTATAGATAATTATTATTAAATATGTGAAATAAATTCTATTTAACTGTGATAAAAGGAAGTAATAAAATGACAATTTTAATAGAACATGTGTTTTTATCATGTTTTTATTAATTATATTCATTAATTTTAAAAAAAATTCTTAATTAATTTTGTAAAAATACAAATATTACATATTTAAATTTTTTTATCTCTTATTTTTCTTAGTTGTATCACTTTGTTTTTCATTTTTTTTTGGACAAATTATTTTTTACATAATTTTTTGATTTTTAATTTTCCTATCTTTTGATTTTCAATAAAAAAAAGTTTCACAAATAGAGAAAGCACCAATAAAATAAAAGAAACCAAAAAGATGTAGAATTTGAAGAGAACATTTTACAAAATTGAATCAGAGCTCAAGAACAAAATATAAAAACTAAAAGAAAAAGTTTGACTTACTTTCCTTGGCCACATATTGTAATATCCCGTGTTTTTAAAATATTTTTACACAGTACCGGGATATGCAGAGTTAATGATTTCTGTACATTATATGATATTTTTATGAGTTAATATGTATTTTAAACCTATTTTAATTACTGTGTTTTACGTAAAATTTTCCCGGGACTTTCATTTTCGGGGAAATTTCCACGTAAACAATGTATTATTAATTATTTTAAATGTATTTACGGGTTTGCATGAACTCATACATATTTTTAAATTATTAAATAAAGCCTGTGTGTGTATATTTATTTAATTAGGGTTTATTATTACCCTAATATTTTATTAAGTATTTAATTGTTTTATTGTTATTTAATTAATTTTATTTGGTATAAATTATTAAAATATTAATATTTTTATGTGTGTGGTGTATATTTGATGTGTGTAATTTAACATTATTTTAATATATAGTATAAAGTATATATATATACATATATTTGTCAAAAATCAAAAAGTTTGGAAAATTACCATTTTACCCCCGAGTCTCCTTCTTCTTCTCCGACCGTTCCTTCTCCATTTCCGATCGCTGCCGTGCCGTTCCTTCACCGTGGGTGTGCCGTCCGGTGTGCCACCATCTTCCCCGACCAGTTTCGCCGCCTGTGGAGGCCGTTTCCGGCGTCGGGAGAGCGATTTTGGCCGGAGAAGCCGAAAATCAACCCACCGTCGATCACGCCGATTCCGGCCACCGTTTTTGACACCGCCGGTCTCTTTCTTCTCCTTGAGCTCCGGTGAGTGTGATTCTAGCTTTGGTTTGAGCTAAAATGGTCTAGAATTGCTTAGTTTTCGATTTATCAAATTCGGCTTATTAGGGTTTTTGATTTTTTTTCGAATTTTTCTTGATTGATTCATGCTTAATTCCTTCACAAATGTTGTTCCTAGTAGCTTAATCTACATGTATGAATTTTTGTAGAATTTTTGGAGATTGTTTGGATTTTTGGGTATTTTTGTATATTTTAATATTATTTTCTAATTTTCGGAAATTAATTATTTAAATTATGAAATTGGAGTTTTTGGATAAATTAGGTGTTGAAATGAATTATAGGAATTTATTTGGAATTTTTATGAATTATTAAGTATTTATTTTGAATTAATTGAGTTTATGTAATATTGAGAAATTAGGTTAAATGTGTTTTTATTTGAATTTAATTGGATAATTGAGTTTAATTATTAATATTATTGATAAATATGTTGAGAAAATTAATTTTGGATAATTGTATGATTTTTGGTGAATTTTTGAAGTAATTTAGGTATATTTATATATATAGGGGTATTTTGGTAATTTTACCCTAAATTGTCTAAAAATGTAATTTAATTGGTTTTAATATTTATTTAAGGTATAAAAATGATTTCTACAAAATATTTGGTATTTTTAACTAATTAAAACTATTTTTCGTAAATTATTTTCAATTATATATATAATATACGGTTTTACTAATAAAATGAGTTTTAATCGGTTTTTATAGTGTTTCAAGGTTAATTATGTAATTTTTACCTATAAAATGTATTTCTGTGATTTAAGGATATTTTCGGTATATCTGGAATTATTCTGTGTTTGTGGACCCCGGTCGGTGGACTGTAGTTTGGAGTCCGACTGTGGGATTTTGATTGTGTTGAGCTTGTATTTCGAAGTGTGTTTCTTTGCAGGGTCGGCTCTACTCTTTTGAGTAGAGAGATGTCCGTTTTATAGGGGAGGTTCTGCCGAATTTTCGATAGAATTCTCGTAAAACGTGATGTCCAGTCGAACCCTAAATTTCGATTCTGTGTTTAATACTCTAGATTGAATTCTAGGATTTCTGTTAGGGCTAATCTGATGTCGATTACTTATTTCTTGTTTAGTTGCGCCGAGACCGAGGGCTAGTGGACCAGGCCCGTCGGACCTGTCTCGTGGAGCGCATTAGGTGAGTTACTATACTATGTATACATGCTTAGGATGCATGATTTAGAAATATATGTTTTACTTTGATTAAAATACATAAATAATGTGATTTGTATTTAAGTATATTTTTGGTTTATTTTGGTATATAATAAATTATATACATGTTTTATTAATAAAATATATTTAAAATGTTTTTAAATATATTTTTAATTTAATTTATGGTTTGATTGGATTTATTTGACATATATATACTCAAAATATACCTGGTTTACTTTTGGTATATTTCCAGTATATATATGGTTTATATTGTTGATTTATTTAAATTCATGCATCATTTATTTATGAATGAATGTTTTATTATTTATTAATGAAGGATATCGATAGAACGTGCTACCTAGTGGGCAGCACTAGGACCGAGTACGTACCGGTACGCCTATAGCTTTAGGCTATATTACTAACTATTTGTGGATATCGATTATGATTATTTGATGTGATTATTGATATGTGTGAGATATGGTTTGGAGGTGTGATTACTGGAGCTCGGTTGACCAAGTGTCTCGGGGCCAATCACACTGGCAGTCAGACTGCTGGAGCTCGGTTGACTTAGTGTCTCGGGGCCAATCTACTGTCCAAATGGATTAAGTGGGTATATTTGGATTCAGTGAGCCTGTATGGCCAGAGTGTTGTTTAACACTATTTTTGAGGTTGCGATATTCTAGGGTTCTATGTGATCCTTCATAAAAGATGATTTTCAAATAAATATATAAAAAGGATTTTATTGCATTTGTGTGAATTTGCCTGTATATAAATATACATATTAGATATGTATTATTGACTGTATGCATTATCATTTAGTGTGTATGTATATATATTATAGTAATTCACTCAGTGAAGTCTGACTCCCCTCCGTTGACTATTTTTCAGGAGAGTCAACTTCCTCAGACCTCAGTAGCAGGTCGATACGCCGGATTTCTTCCGCCCCGGCTTCTTTATGTAAATTGTCTACTTGAGTCTTATTTATTTTATCTAGATACTGCAGTAGTTGTGAAATAAAGTATTGGATTTTATGTATTTTATTTAAAGAGATGTATTATATTGAAACTGGATTTGTATTAAAAATTATGTATCTATGAGATGAGATTTTTATTTAAATCCAGTTGATATGGATAATATTATGATATTATGATTTTTATTTCCGCTGCATATTATATGATTATGGTTTTTATTGCATGATTTATTTTATTTTTAGGCTTGCTACGGGTTCCGGATTCGAAAGAATTCCCGTTCCCTAGCGCCGATCATGGCCCCTGTTTTGGGTCGTGACAAAGGTGGTATCAGAGTAGAGTTCTGTGTCAGGGCTTAGTTATGTGAGTTGTGGCCCTAGTTTTAAAGTTGTGTTTTCTGTTGGACTACTGCAGTGTATTAGGTTCGAGTATGTCTTGATAAGTATTCCTTGCTGTAGTTTTCAGCGTTATTCTTCCGTTGTCTGTTTTGTCTGAATCTTTCCGTTTGTCTTTTCAGTATGAGGAGGTGAGCGCGTGTCGCTCCACCGATCGTTGAGGCCGAGGATGATGAGTCTTTTCAGGACGAGGTTTTACCTCCTGAGCAGCCAGTTAGACGTAAAGGTCGTGGCAGAGGTAGACCTCGAGGAGCGACAGGTCGCCGTAGGCAGAGAGAGTTACAGGACGAGGAGCCTGTTGAGCCTGAGTTTGATGTTCCTGTTCCTCCTGTTGTTCAGCTTGTTCAGCCTGCCTATCAGTAGGGTATGTCTGACCCTGAGGCAGCTTTGTTCTATGCCCGAGTTGGCAGGATTGCTTTTGATGGTACTTCTGATCCTTTAGATTTTCTGCATGCGATTGAGACTAGGACTCGGACTGCTCATACCGAGTACCAGCGGATCATGATTGTTGAGTTGTCTGTTGAGGGACCAGCCTTGGATTGGTTTATTCAGATGATCCAGCCCTATATGATGACGATGACCTGGGCTCAGTTTCGAGAGCGATTCATGAGGAGATTTTGTCCAGAGCCGCTTCGTTTGAGTTATCGTCTTCGTCTGACTAGTATTTCTCGTGGAGATCGATCAGTAGAGGAGTATACCCGAGAGTTTCTTCGTTTGGGTAGATACGCTGAGGATCTGATGCGAGATCAGTATTTCACTGTTACTACCTATGTTACTGGTTTGGGTTCAGCTTTTGCTGGTATGCCTACAGCAGGTTTTACTCTCGAGTCTGTGATCGAGCTAGCTAAGGAGATTGAGCTGAGGTTAGTTAGGCAGGGAGCGATGCCTGATTATTACCAGCTAGGAGTTCAGTCGAGTGGATTGCAGGCTATTCCGTATTCGAGTTTTCATATTGGTTCGAGTAGTCAGCAGCGAGGTTTGACTCAGCAGAGTCAGAGACAGCAGCAGCGAGCGCATCGGAGCAGTAGACATGGCCGTGGAGGTCAGCGTAGATCATTCAGATTTGGGTCAGGTGCTTCGAGCAGCAGCAGTGGTCGTAGTTCTGGATCAGCGGCCAGTGTTTGCCAGACTTATGGTAGAGTCCATCAAGGACCGTGTTATCTGACACCGTTGACATGTTTCAGATGCGGGCAGACAGGACATTTTGCTAGATCGTGTCCTTATTCTGGGTATCAGCAGCAGCAGATTCCGCGATTCCCACAGCAGTCGATTGCTAGTGCTACACCTATGCCATTTCAGTTACCACCAGCCCAGCATCAGAGTTCTACTCAGTTTGTTCCACAGCAGAGTCGTGGTAGAGGTACTAGAGGAGGTGCCAGAGGTGTTGGCCAGACTTCTACCAGTCAGCAGGGAGGTCGAGGTCAGGCGAGAGTTTTCCATCTGACTCCGCTAGATGCTCAGGCATCTAATACAGTCGTGGCAGGTATTCTTTCTGTTTGTTACCTGGATGCATTGGTTTTGTTTGATCCGGGTGCCACGCATTCGTTTGTTTCTCCTGTTTTTGCTTCTAAATCTTGTTGGCAAGCTTCGAGGATGGCTTTTCCTTTGTCTGTTGCCACTCCTCTGAGCGATTCTTTGGACGCCGATATTGTTCTTTCTGGTTGTCCAGTTCTCGTGGGAGATAGAGAATTACCCGCTGATTTGATTTTGTTGGATGTGATGGAGTTTGATGTTATTTTGGGAATGGATTGGTTATCTCAGCACTATGCCGTGGTTGATTGCAGGAATAAGGAGGTGATTTTCAGAATTCCTGGTGAAGTAGATTTTAAGTTTATTGGTGATAGGAGTTCAGCACCTCAGAATCTTATTTCTGTTATTACGGCTAGGAAGTTGTTGAAGAAAGGTTGTCAGGGGTTTTTGGCATTGGTTAGGGATACGTCAGTGGAGAAGTTGTCACTCACAGATGTTCCTGTTGCTTGTGAGTTTCCTGATGTTTTTCCCGAGGAGTTGCCAGGTTTACCACCTCACAGAGAGATTGAGTTATGTATAGATGTGGTTCCAGGTACTACTCCTGTATCTATGCCACCCTATCGTATGGCTCCTGCAGAGTTGAGAGAGTTGAAGGAGCAGTTGCAAGAGTTGTTGGATAAAGGTTTTATTAGACCTAGTGTTTCTCCTTGGGGTGCACCAGTCCTATTTGTGAAGAAGAAGGATGGTACCCTGAGACTGTGCATTGACTATAGAGAGCTGAATAAGGTGACAGTGAAGAACAAGTATCCTCTCCCGAGGATAGATGATTTGTTTGATCAGCTCCAGGGTGCACAATTCTTTTCTGAGGTTGACTTGAGGTCAGGTTATCATCAGCTGCGGATCAGTGAAGCTGATATTCCTAAGACAGCATTCCGCACTAGATATGGCCATTATGAGTTTCTGGTGATGTCTTTTGGTTTGACTAATGCACCAGCAGCTTTTATGGATCTGATGAACAGAGTATTCAGACCGTATGTGGATCAGTTTGTAGTAGTCTTCATTGATGATATACTGGTATATTCGAGGAGTATGGAAGAGCATGTATATCATTTGAGGATTGTACTACAGACACTGAGAGATCATCAGCTTTATGCTAAATTCTCGAAATGTGATTTCTGGATGGAGAGTGTTTCTTTTCTTGGACACGTAGTGTCTAAAGAAGGTATTCAGGTTGATCCACAGAAGGTTGAGGCAGTATCTGAATGGCCTAGACCTACTTCTGTTACGGAGATTCGGAGTTTTCTGGGTTTAGCCGGGTATTATAGGCGGTTTGTGCAGGATTTTTCCAGGATAGCAGCCCCTATGACTCGCTTGACTCAGAAGAATGTTAGATTCGAGTGGTCAGAAGCTTGTGAGAACAGTTTTCAGTTGTTGAAGGAGAAGTTGACCACAGCACCAGTATTAGCTTTGCCTAATAGTGTGGATAAGTTCACAGTTTACTGTGATGCCTCTAGAATTGGTCTTGGTTGTGTATTGATGCAGAATGGAAGGGTGATAGCCTATGCTTCGAGGCAGTTGAAGAAGCATGAGCAGAATTATCCTACACATGATCTTGAGATGGCTGCAGTGATCTTTGCTTTGAAGATTTGGAGACATTATCTGTACGGGGTGACTTGTGATATATTTACTGATCACAAGAGCCTTAAGTACATTTTTCAGCAGCGAGATTTGAATTTGAGTCAGAGAAGATGGTTGGAATTGTTGAAGGATTATGATTGCGAGATCTTATATCATCCGGGTAGAGCTAATGTGGTAGCAGATGCCTTGAGTAGGAAGTCCTCAGGTAGTCTTGCTCACATCAGTGTTGAGAGAAGACCATTGATCCAGGAATTGTATTTGATGGTGGATCAAGGTCTGATGATGAAGATCAGTAGATCAGGTGGACTGCTAGCTCAGTTTAAAGTACGATCTGTACTGAGGGATAGGATTAAAGTAGCTCAGAGTCGAGATCCTATTCTGGAAGAGCTTGCAGAGAATGTCAGAGCAGGGAAGTTCACTGATTTCACACTCGATGATGATGGTGTGTTGTGGATCAGTGGTAGATTGTGTGTTCCTGATGTGGATGATTTGAGAGAAGAGATCCTAGAGGAAGCACATTCTATAGCCTACAGTGTTCATCCGGGTGTTACCAAGATGTACCACAGTATTAGAGATTTATACTGGTGGGACGGATTGAAGAAGGATGTCGCTGATTATGTTGCTAAGTGCTTGACGTGTCAGCAAGTGAAAGCCGAACATCAGAAGCCTTCTGGGAAGCTTCAGCCTCTTCCTATTCCCGAGTGGAAGTGGGAAAGGATAGCTATGGATTTTGTGGTCGGTTTACCTCGTTCGAAGGATAGATACGATTCCATCTGGGTGATTGTAGATAGATTGACGAAGTCTGCACATTTCTTGCCTGTGAAAGCCACATATTCAGTTGCTAGATTGGCGAAGTTGTATGTGAAGCATATCGTATGCCTTCATGGAGTACCTGTGTCCATTGTGTCAGATAGAGGTTCGGTGTTTACTTCTCGTTTTTAGCAGAAGTTGCAAGAAGCGATGGGCACTAGGTTGGATTTCAGTACTGCTTTTCATCCTCAGACAGATGGTCAGTCTGAGAGGATGATCTAGACACTGGAAGATATGTTGAGGATGTGTGTCTTGGATTTGGGAGGTAGCTGGGATGATCATTTGTCGCTTGTTGAGTTTGCATATAATAACAGCTACCATAGCAGTATTGGCATGGCACCGTATGAGGCGTTATATGGAAGGAAGTGTAGATCCCCGTTGAGTTGGGATGAGATTGGTGAGAGAGCATTGACTGGACCTGAGATGGTTCAGGATGCTGCAGAGAAAGTCGCCTTGATTAAGCGGAGATTAGAGACCGCAGTAAGCAGGCAGAAGAGTTATGCGGATCCTAGGCGCAGAGATGTGGAGTTTCAGGTTGGAGATTTCATTTTTCTGAAAGTATCTCCGATGAAGGGTGTGATGAGATTTGGCAGGAAGGGTAAGTTAGCACCGAGATACATTGGACCGTTTTAGATTCTGGAGAGAATTGGCACTGTTGCATATCGGTTGGATTTGCCTCCGAGTATGTTGCAGGTGCATCCAGTATTTCATATCTCGATGTTGAGGAAGTATATCTCAGATCCTTCACACGTGTTGCAGCCCGACAGTGTGGAAGTGAGTGAAGATTTGACATTTGTGGAAGAACCTGTGGCGATCGTTGATTTTCAAGTTCAACAGTTGTGATCGAAGCAGATTCCGATGGTCAAGGTTCTGTGGCGTAGCGACAGAGTTGAAGAGCATACGTGGGAGACTGAAGCTGAGATGCGAGCTTCTTACCCGTATCTCTTTCCTTCTTGATCTTATCTTTTAGAATTCGGGGACGAATTCCTGTAAGGGGGGAAGACTGTAATATCCCGTGTTTTTAAAATATTTTTACACAGTACCGGGATATGCAGAGTTAATGATTTCCGTACATTATATGATATTTTTACGAGTTAATATGTATTTTAAACCTATTTTAATTACTGTGTTTTATATACAGTGTTTTACGTAAAATTTTCCCGGGACTTTCATTTTCGGGGAAATTTCCACGTAAACAATGTATTATTAATTATTTTAAATGTATTTAGGGTTTGCATGAACTCATACATATTTTTAAATTATTAAATAAAGCTTGTGTGTGTATATTTATTTAATTAGGGTTTATTATTACCCTAATATTTTATTAAGTATTTAATTGTTTTATTGTTATTTAATTAATTTTATTTGGTATAAATTATTAAAATATTAATATTTTTATGTGTGTGGTGTATATTTGATGTGTGTAATTTAACATTATTTTAATATATAGTATAAAGTATATATATATACATATATTTGTCAAAAATCAAAAAGTTTGGAAAATTACCATTTTGCCCCCGAGTCTCCTTCTTCTTCTCCGACCGTTCCTTCTCCATTTCCGGTCGCTGCCGTGCCGTTCCTTCACCGTGGGTGTGCCGTCCGGTGTGCCACCATCTTCCCCGACCAGTTTCGCCGCCTGTGGAGGCCGTTTCCGGCGTCGAGAGAGCGATTTTGGCCGGAGAAGCCGAAAATCAACCCACCGTCGATCACGCCGATTCCGGCCACCGTTTTCGACACCGCCAGTCTCTTTCTTCTCCTTGAGCTCCGGTGAGTGTGATTCTAGCTTTGGTTTGAGCTAAAATGGTCTAGAATTGCTTAGTTTTCGATTTATCAAATTCGGCCTATTAGGGTTTTTGATTTTTTTTCGAATTGTTCTTGATTGATTCATGCTTAATTCCTTCACAAATGTTGTTCCTAGTAGCTTAATCTACATGTATGAATTTTTGGAGATTGTTTGGATTTTTGGGTATTTTTGTATATTTTAATATTATTTTCTAATTTTCGGAAATTAATTATTTAAATTATGAAATTGGAGTTTTTGGATAAATTAGGTGTTGAAATGAATTATAGGAATTTATTTGGAATTTTTATGAATTATTAAGTATTTATTTTGAATTAATTGAGTTTATGTAATATTGAGAAATTAGGTTAAATGTGTTTTTATTTGAATTTAATTGGATAATTGAGTTTAATTATTAATATTATTGATAAATATGTTGAGAAAATTAATTTTGGATAATTGTATGATTTTTGGTGAATTTTTGAAGTAATTTAGGTATATTTATATATATAGGGGTATTTTGGTAATTTTACCCTAAATTGTCTAAAAATGTAATTTAATTGGTTTTAATATTTATTTAAGGTATAAAAATGATTTCTACAAAATATTTGGTATTTTTAACTAATTAAAACTATTTTTCGTAAATTATTTTCAATTATATATATAATATACGGTTTTACTAATAAAATGAGTTTTAATCGGTTTTTATAGTGTTTCAAGGTTAATTATGTAATTTTTACCTATAAAATGTATTTCTGTGATTTAAGGATATTTTCGGTATATCTGGAATTATTCTGTGTTTGTGGACCCCGGTCGGTGGACTGTAGTTTGGAGTCCGACTGTGGGATTTTGATTGTGTTGAGCTTGTATTTCGAAGTGTGTTTCTTTGCAGGGTCGGCTCTACTCTTTTGAGTAGAGAGATGTCCGTTTTACAGGGGAGGTTCTGCCGAATTTTCGGTAGAATTCTCGTAAAACGTGATGTCCAGTCGAACCCTAAATTTCGATTCTGTGTTTAATACTCTAGATTGAATTCTAGGATTTCTATTAGGGCTAATCTGATGTCGATTACTTATTTCTTTTTTAGTTGCGCCGAGACCGAGGGCTAGTGGACCAGGCCCGTCGGACCTGTCTCGTGGAGCGCATTAGGTGAGTTACTATACTATGTATACATGCTTAGGATGCATGATTTAGAAATATATGTTTTACTTTGATTAAAATACATAAATAATGTGATTTGTATTTAAGTATATTTTTGGTTTATTTTGGTATATAATAAATTATATACATGTTTTATTAATAAAATATATTTAAAATGTTTTTAAATATATTTTTAATTTAATTTATGGTTTGATTGGATTTATTTGACATATATATACTCAAAATATACCTGGTTTACTTTTGGTATATTTCCAGTATATATATGGTTTATATTGTTGATTTATTTAAATTCATGCATCATTTATTTATGAATGAATGTTTTATTATTTATTAATGAAGGATATCGATAGAACGTGCTACCTAGTGGGCAGCACTAGGACCGAGTACGTACCGGTACGCCTATAGCTTTAGGCTATATTACTAACTATTTGTGGATATCGATTATGATTATTTGATGTGATTATTGATATGTGTGAGATATGGTTTGGAGGTGTGATTGCTGGAGCTCGGTTGACCAAGTGTCTCGGGGCCAATCACACTGGCAGTCAGACTGCTGGAGCTCGGTTGACTTAGTGTCTCGGGGCCAGTCTACTGTCCAAATGGATTAAGTGGATATATTTGGATTCAGTGAGCCTGTATGGCCAGAGTGTTGTTTAACACTATTTTTGAGGTTGCGATATTCTAGGGTTCTATGTGATCCTTCATAAAAGATGATTTTCAAATAAATATATAAAAAGGATTTTATTGCATTTGTGTGAATTTGCCTGTATATAAATATACATATTAGATATGTATTATTGACTGTATGCATTATCATTTAGTGTGTATGTATATATATTATAGTAATTCACTCAGTGAGGTCTGACTCCCCTCCGTTGACTATTTTTCAGGAGAGTCAACTTCCTCAGACCTCAGTAGCAGGTCGATACGCCGGATTTCTTCCGCCCCGGCTTCTTTATGTAAATTGTCTACTTGAGTCTTATTTATTTTATCTAGATACTGCAATAGTTGTGAAATAAAGTATTGGATTTTATGTATTTTATTTAAAGAGATGTATTATATTGAAACTGGATTTGTATTAAAAATTATGTATCTATGAGATGAGATTTTTATTTAAATCCAGTTGATATGGATAATATTATGATATTATGATTTTTATTTCCGCTGCATATTATATGATTATGGTTTTTATTGCATGATTTATTTTATTTTTAGGCTTGCTACGGGTTCCGGATTCGAAAGAATTCTCGTTCCCTAGCGCCGGTCATGGCCCCTGTTTTGGGTCGTGACACATATACAATTTCACCCCTAAATTTTATTCAATTATTTTATATTATTTTTTAATTTTTATTTTATTCAATTTCACCTCTTAACTTTTATTTTCACTTATTTAATCCTTTTTATACATTAAATAAACGAATGTATTTAACTTGTGTTGAATTTAAATAGATGAAAAATAAAAATTAAAAGATAAAATTAGTAAAAATATAAGTTATATAGGTTAAATAGGTGAAAAATAGAAATTAAAAGTAAAATTAAATAAAATAAAAGTTAAAAAATAATATAGAATAACTAAGTAAATTTCATGAGTAAAATTGTATACTCCGCCGTACTTTTCTTTATATATTTTGGCTTGAGCACCTTCTCCAATCTTTGGACCAACAAAGAGAAGTTTAGGGTCAATCAACAACTTAGCATCCAAATTAAACTCTCCAAAATAAAACCTATTATAACTAGATCCCATTTCTTAATCGAAAACTCTATATTGTCATTAAGGGTGTCAAAATGAATTAGTGGATCATATTTGTATTGGGTCAATCCATTTTAGTGATACAATTATGATCAGCATAAACACAACTTATTTATTAATTGTGTCAAATATTTCAATCTTAACACGATGCAAAAATTAAACAAGTTACAAAAACACAATATGTATAACTTGTTTTATTTAAATGGATTGTACAAGTTACAAAATTTAACACGACTCATTTAATCCATATAACATTTATAATATATAAAAATATTATTTTTTTATAAAAATTAAAATAATGTATATAATTTACTAATTTTTATGATATAATTATAGAGGCTAAAAGAAACCAAACCCAGGCAATCATTCAATAAAAAGATCAAAATTTTAAAGCAGTTTCTTATTACTAAGCGTACTGCGTTTAGGTGGGGGAGTGCGTGACGGTCGGTTGAGGCTATGGTAATGACCGTCGTCGGAATCAAGTGTGAGTGGATGATGTGGAAGTGATCAGAGTAGTTGGTGTTGCAAAGGAAGTTGAAAAAGCGGGCAATGGGTGGCTATTCACCCGGTACAGTAGGTAAAATAAGCATTTATATGGACGGATACAAACATTTTTACTGTAGTAAAAGTGTAAGATTAAGCCACTTTTACCACTCTTATTACAGTACAAATGTTTATATCCAATCGAGTAGAATTTAAACCGTTAAATTTATTTTAATTTAATTACAACAATTGTTATTTTTATGTAATAATACATATATAATGTATCAATAATTATAATTAAATTAGTAGAAATCCGATGATTTTAATTCCATTTTTATATAAATCCACTTTTATTAAAACTAAATCTTTTTAAGAAAATGCATAGTTTAGCACCTTTAACTTTTATTATTGTCTAAAACATATTTAAATTTTTTATTTTAAACTTATTTTATCTCTAAATTTATATTTTTCTATTTTATTTTAAGTGGACAAACATTTGATTCTAAAAGTCTTTAAGCATGTGAAATATTAAAAATGAACTTTAAATTACTACTATTATCATTTGTAAAAATTGTCAAAATCTCAAATTTATTTTATTATTTAACTTGCATAATAACTATATAACTCACTAAAATAATATCAAAAATTAAAAATATTTGTTCTTAAATTAATAATTTCTTAAGCAACGTTAAATAAAATTAATTAAATATTTAAATTTTAATTTTAATTAATATATCATAAATGAACAAATTTTTTATATGGATAAAATTTAATCAATGTTAATAATATTTTAAATAATTTTTAAACTAAATTGATTTTAAAAGAATTTTTTTAAAAAAACATTTCTTTAATATAGATTATTTTATAATAAATATTTGACCAATTAAATAAGTGAACATAATTTTTTTATAAAATAGCTTAATATATATATATATATATATATATATATATATATATATATATATATATATATATATATATATATATATATATATTGAAAATGTCTAATTCAAATATAGTTGAATTCAATAGATATTTGAAATCTAACGGAAATTATAATGTTGGAAAAACTAATTGAATTTATCTAAATATTAAAAATTTTATTCGTATATGACGTATTAATTAAAATTTTTTTATTTTAAATAATTAAAATAATAATTTATTAATTTTATTTATTATTGTTAAAAAAGTAATAATTTTAATTTTTGATATTATTTTTAATGATTCAATACAGTTATTATGAAAATTAAATAATATAATAAATTTAAATTTAAATTATAAAAAAGTTTCAAGTTTTGGGACTAGAACATAAAAAATAAGTTTAATTTTAATGGTTGACTAATGAAAAATTAGTTTAACTAATGGATAAGACTAATAAAAAGACTTTTTAAAACTTATAGAACTTGATTGTTAAGAAAATTTATTATAGGACTTAATTAAAAAAATGATATAAATTGTAGGACTAAAAATGCTATTATCCATAATAATAATAATAATAATAATAATAATAATAATAATAATAATAATAATAACTACTCAATATTGTATAACCAATGACTCAATAAGTTTGTTGGACTAAAAAAATATATCAATAAATTATACTTTGTTTGTTTGAGGAAAATATTTTTTTTTTAAAAAAATATTTTTTTTATGTTTGGTTGCAACATTAAAAAAGACAATAAATAAAGAAAAAACATTAAAAAATAAAATGATAGACAATAAATAAAAAAAGAAAACATTAGAGTAATTTTTCCTTTTTTTTTAAAGTAATTTTCTTTTTATTGATATATTATTTTCCTTTAACTTATTTTCCCTAAATAATCTGAACACTTAAAATAAGAAAAAATATTTTTCACAAATAAATTAGGCCTTAAACTTTTATTTAATTGGAATACTGATGGTGGGAAAAAAAAAGATATTTTTTATTCCTTTAATTAGTGATATACAATCCTCACTAATTTTTTTTTTTAAAAAAACTCTACCATCTTTTTTCTCTTTTTCAATCGGCTTTGATTTCTACTTTATTTACTTTATTTTTTTACATTGAGTAAATAAAATTTTTTATTTGTTTGTTTTTTGATTGAAAGTTTGAATCTTCCTCTGTTGAGGTCTTGCTCTTAATGGGATTTATATAATTTTTCTTTATGAAATTATTGCCCTTAATGAGATTTTTATGATTTTCCATTATAGAATTTGGATATCTTCTTATTATGAATTTTCTGTTAATATTTTTATAATCAGACTTATTCAAAGACTAATAAGTAAATTTGTGATTAAATAAAGTCATTGAATGAAACGTATAAATCGTTGAATTGCAAATCAAAAAAGCTCTATCAACGTGATTGAGGAATAATAATAAAAAAAATTTATAATTTTAGTGAGATTTTATTTTAATATTTTTTAATTATATTGCTATTTTTATTATTATTTCATTATACCTGTAATCTCCAAAAGATTCATCTTTTTCTCTAAAAAAAGATTCTCACTAATATAAGATTAGATGAGTAATTTTTAAAGTACTAGATATATTTCAAAAATAAAATAAAATAAAAATGAAATGATATGTTGACTTTTTGGGAAATGAAAATATTGAAAATCATTAACAACGGACAACAGCCTGTTTCAATAATATTGCTGCAATTTGCACCCTAATAATATCATACAAAGACCTGTTATACAATAACATTATGTTCCAAAAAAAAGTAATTCTACTGGGCTAAAATATAACTACGTTTGTTTGGCTAAAAAGGGCAATTTTGTCATCTTGAATGGAGAATGAAGGCTTATGAAAAACCACAGGAGTGTAATTCTAATAGTATTCTTTCTATAAAAGGTTGGAAAAAAGACCACTATTATTTATTAGTAATAAATATGAAATTAAAAATTGGTATACTCCATACACAATAACTAAAAAGACTCTTGAGTATAAGGAGAACAGAGCGAGAAAGAAGAAAAAAATAAGAAAGAAAAAAGAAAAATATTAAATATTAAATAATAATTATAATTATAATTTTTTTCTTTTTTACTCTTCCCTCCTCTAATTGTTCTCCATTTAATTAAAAAATTCACAACCACTATAAAAAAACCATTATAATGGATTCTGCAATAAATAATATATAATTCTTTTTTCAAAGACATAAAAATTTCTTAACATAAATTAATTAAAAAATACCAGAATAATTATAGACATGAAAAAAAAAAACTTAAATTTTAAAATGTATAATTTTTGTCTATCAAAAGCATTTGTTTGTTGTTTGTAAAATTTTTAAAAAAAGAGCATTATAATTTGAATCATCCCATTATTATTTTGTAAAATAAATTTTTATTTGATTTAAAAAATTACTCGAATGATATTTAAATAGTTTAATCTCTGGTTCATGATTAAAAAAAATTCTTTGTTGTGATGAGTAATGAGGATTGTCATTAAGTTGAATAACTATTAATCTTCTTTCTTTCTAAATTTGTCTTCACCATCCAACAATTTCCATTTTCATTTTGGGTGCAATCAGTTCTTCTTTTTTTTTTTTTCCCTTAATAGTTTGTTTAGCCATATATAGACAAACTTAGAAGATCAATAAAATTTAACTTATCGTTTTGTCAGGTGGTAACATTTATTCACTGCAATAATAATAATAAGGAAAACTCATTCCTTGGCTCTCAAACTTTAACGATTTATTTTATTGAGTTTTTAAATATTTATTTTGTTTCTTCAAATCTTTTTATTATTATTATTATTTATTTATTTATTTTCTATTAAATCCTTATACCATTATTCTTGTTTCATTAAGGATTTTTTTAGCAGTAATGAAGTGTGAACTTCAAACACTGTTAAAAGAGAGTGATCTTCTAAGATTAGTGTAAAAAACAACTAAAAAATATCAGTTTGATCCCTAAATTTTATTGAAGTACAACCAAAAGAAAAAAATAATGTTGTATCCCACAATTTCAATAATTCTCCACTGTGGCCTCCTATCCTCCACTTTTGAACATCTTCTTCATCTATTCAACTTTTTACTTTTTTAATTAAACTAACCTATTTTTTTTCTCTTTTTTATCAAAAGTCAATCTTACTCAAATCTGCCAACCACCATTACAATATCTACTAACTTCATCAAAGTTGCTCATACTCTAATGGTCAACTTCGGTTTGCTTGGGTGCATTTCATGGAGTATATAGCCATTTTCTCCAAAATTCACTTCTCTATTTTTATGTTCTATATCTATCTCCAAGTCCTTGCACACATCTTTTCTTAATCAAGCAATGGTGCACCTCACTTAAAAACCCACCCTCTTCAACCATGCATTTCTTTTCCTGCACCAAATATCACAATTAGAAATCTACTTTCTCAAAGTTGGCTTTGAGTTTCTTTTGGTTTTGATGTTTGAAAATTAAATTTGGGAAAGAGATATGTTTTCTCATATATGTTAAAAATCATTGTGAAGTCTGTTTATATATAGCTTTTACATGGAGATATTAATAAATTAACTACCTAAATCAATGGCTAATTACTACATTAAAGGTGACTTTCTCTGAATAGAAGATTTGAAACACAATTACTAAAATCAAGCTAAATCAAATCGTAACACTCCCCTTCAAGTTGAAGCATGAATATCAAGCATGTTTAACTTGAATGTTAGCTCATTGAAATTATTTCTAGCAAGAGCTTTTGTGAAGATATTTGCTAGTTACAAATGAGATGGAACAAATTTAGTGATAATTTGACCAGCTTGAATCTTTTCTCTTACCACATGGCAGTCAAGTTCTATATGTTTTGTGCGTTCATGATACATTGGATTTGCTGCTATGTGAAGCGCAGCTTGATTATCACATAACAACTTTGTTGGTTTTAGAGAGACTAGCATGTCATTAAGTAGAAATCTTAGCCAAGTTAATTTCCAAGTTACAGCTGCCAAAGATCTGTATTCAGCTTCTGAAGATGACGTTGAAATAATTTTCTACTTCTTTGCCTTCCAAGAGTCCATTGTGTTAAAGGATAAGACTTAGCTTGTTACTATCGATAAGTGTTTATGTTGTATTGTAACTCTACTACCTATTTCCCCTTATATATATATATATATATATATATATATATATATATATATATATATATATATATATATATATATATATATATATATATCCCTGTATTTGCTGTTTATAAAATATATACATAAATCCTTTTCACAAATCAAATATACTCTTTATATGGTATCAGAGCCATAATGGCTTCTCACACAAACAATCAAATCATTCCTGCTGCTCCTTCATCCTTACCTCCTTCAACCTCTATAAACATAAATTTTTCAATTAAACTTAATGCCATAAATTATTTAGCTTGGAAAACACAGCTCCTACCTCTTATTAACTCTCAAGATTTAACCAATTTCATTGATGGTTCGAATCCTGCCCCACCAATGACTACTCCTAGCTCTGACAATGCAGCAAACATGGTTCCTAATCCCGCTTATCGATTGTGGTTTAAGGAAGATCAATTACTTCTTTCTTAGATTCTCTCATCCCTCTCTGAAGAAGTTTTCCCTTATATTACCAACATTCCCTCTTCTTATAATGCTTGGCATGTTCTAACACAAACCTTTGGTGCAATCTCTCAAAATTGCCAATTACAGCTACATATTGAACTTCAAGAATTAAAATAACATGATTCTACTATCAATGAATATTTACTTAAAGCAAAATCACTAGTTGATGAACTAGCAGCTGTTGGTCAGCCTCTATCTTTGGTTGAATTTAATGCTATCATCTTTAGGAATCTTCGATATAAGTTCCAAAGTGTGATTATTGCCTTGAATATAAGGATTGATCCTCCTTCTTTCAACGAATTGCAAAGTCAGCTCTCAGCTCATGAGATTCTCATTCGAAGTCATAAGGAACTTCCTATTGCTGCCCATGTTGCCTATCGACATACTCCAAGTACTTCACCATCTTTATTGCCTACTCTACCTATACCCATTTCACTTGCTTCCTCATCCTTTTCAGGTCGCCATAATAGGCCTCGCCCTTGGCAACGACGTCGTGGTGGTAGAGGACAACATAGTGGTTGCCAAATTTATGGTCTCTCTAATCATTAAGCCAATGTTTGTAGATGAAGGTATCATATATATAACCACCCACCATTGAGAAATTGGCATAATTATAACCACCCACCATCGGGAAATTGGCAAAATTATTCTCCTCAAGCTAACCTCATTCACCAACGTCTTTCACCCTCTTTCTAACCCTGGATCATTGATATTGGAGTAACCTCGCATATCACACCTCACTTAGGTGCATTACATCTTCCACAACTAGTTGAGACCTTTAAAGACTTCTGTGTTGGTAATGTTCAAGCCTTGCCAATTCATAATTCTGGTACCTCTTCTATCACTACCCTTACTCACTCTTTTACATTACACAATACTTTACATGTTCCACAAATAACTAAACCATTAGTTTTAGTTTAGGAATTCACTGGGGATAACCATTGTTATTTTGAATTTTGGCCCTCCTTCTTTCTCATCAAGGATCATGCCATAAGGAGAGAGCTTTTGAAAGGGGCACTTGACTAAGGACTTTATAAATTTCCATCTCCTTCTGCATGTGTTGTTGATTAAATTCCTTTCGTAAGGTGGCACGCTTGTCTTGGACATCCATCTCAGCAAACCACTAAGTAAATTGCCGATGCTTATCATCTTACTTTTTAAAAAACATGTAATAAAGTTTAGTGTAGTTCATATTTACTGGGCAAGCATTGCAAATTTCCATTATATCCTGTTGAACATCATTCTCAAAAACCTTTTGAGTTAATTTATTTCGATGTTTAGGGACCGGCGTTATTGAATCTTGGATTTCAATATTTTATCATTTTTATGGATGATTTAACAAGATTTACCTGGGTATATTTTATGAAAAATAAAAGTGACGTTCCTCAAATCTTTGTTAATTTTGTTCAGCTTGTGGAATTACAGTTCAATACCAAGGTGAAAGCTATATAATATGATTTTGGAGGGGAATTTCAAAAATTATCTCCCTACCTTTGCTCTAAAGGTATCATCCATCGCCTAGCATACCCACACACTCATGAACAAAATAAGGTGGCTGAGTGCAAAATAAGACATCTTCTTGATACGGGACTCACGTGAATGGCACATTGTTCTTTACTATTTAGATATTGGCCATATTCATTTGATACTCAGTTACTTTGATTAATGGTCTCCCTTCTTAATCAATTGCTAAGTATTATCCTTTTGAAAAATTGTTTGGTTCTACACTAAATTACAAGGAACTAAAAGTGTTCAGGAGCTTAGTGTTTCCTCTACTTCACCCCTTACAACAGGTATAAGTTTTCTTTTCGGTTGAAGGAGTGTGTGTATCTTGGTACCAACACAGAGGGCATTAATGTCTCGATCTTCAATCTGGTCACATCTATATTGCAAGGCATGTCCAGTTTATTGAAATAACCTTCCTCTGCACTCAACTCTTCTCTAAGCAGTCCACTTCCACCACAACACCATTAGTTCCCAATCCTTGGCTACAACTCCAATTTGATTTGCATAACACCTCAAGTACATTATCCTTATCCCATCCTAACTCTCCTTCTCTCTCTCCTACATCTTTTTCAATAACTTCCCACATATCAAAACCAACCTCTTCCTTACCCTCATCTTCTTTATATCACTCCACTCCACCCACTTCACCTGATCTTATTGTATCTATCTCACCCAACAGCTAGACAATATCTACCTCTCACTCTACCTCATCCTCACCATGCGATATCAAATTATTGTGTGATTTATACTAACAACCTGATCCCATACACCTGCCACCATTAATATCCTGTATCCATAACATGACACTTCACCAATCCACGATGAGCAAATGCTAAACCTTCCTCACCTCACTATCTCTCTCATATCTACCTGAACTGACCTCTTTACCAAATCCAATAAACACAAACCTTAGCAAGAAGAAATGCAACATGAATTTGATGCTCTCATTAAAACCTAAACTTGGAAACTCATACCTAAACCTTCAAATTAGGATATCATTGGAAATAAATGGGCACACCGCATTAAGAGAAATCCTGATAATTCAATCTCTAGATATAAAGGCCGTTTGGTTGCTAAGGATTATCATCAACAAAGTGGAGTTAATTTCACAGATACTTTCAGTCCGGTCATAAAATCCATAAAAATCTACCTTGTTATCTCCTTAACTTCTATGAATCATTAGCCACTTTAACAAATTGATGTGTCCAATGAATTTCTCCATGGCTTTCTTGACTCTCCAATGTATATGACTCAACTGTAGGGATTTGTTAACTCTACTCATCCGGATTATATCTGTCAGCTCTATCGATCTCTATATAGACTTCAACAAGCACCTCGGGCTTGGTTCACTCAACTTCAACAATTTCTTCAGTCCATTGGCCTTACCACTTTTAAAGTTAAGCAATCTTTATTCATTTTGCACAAAGACTTCCATGTGATCTTACTGCTTGTTTATGTCGGCGACATCATCTTGACCGGATCATCTTCATAATTACTTTCCAACATTTTACAAACACTCAAAGCTAAGTTCCTCTTTAAGATATTGGCCAACTTCGTTATTTTTTGGGAATCGAAGTCCAATACTCTACAAAGGGAATCACACTTAATCAGTCTAAGTATCATCATGATTTACTTCATAAATTTGAATAACATGATACAAAGGGCTATATGACTCCTATGGCCACTACTGCTCCTCTTCACAAAAATGATGGAACCTCCTTTGCTAATCTAGAACTTTATCCCCAATTGGTCGGAGCCCTTCCATATTCCAAACTCACTCAACCCTACATAGCATTTTCTATAAACAAGTTATGTCAATTCATGCATGGCCCTATCCACAACCATTGGCAAGCTTTGAAATGGTTTCTTCACTATCTCAAACACAACATTCACTACTCTCTCTTTTTTTTTACCGAAGTTGATCACACTATCTTCAATGCTTTACAGATAGCGACTGGGGCAGATGCCCCGATGATCATCAGTCTACAAATAGGTATGTAATTTATCTTGGCAACAATCTCATTTCATGGTGTGCCAAAAATCAACCCACAATAGCTCGGTCATTGTCTAAAAGTAAGTATAAAGCTTTAACCAATACAACAGTTGAATTGCTTTGGATTACACATCTCCTCTCTAAATTTCGGCATTTCCTCTTCTTCTCTTGTAATATTATAGTGTGATAACATCAGAGCCATCTACATGTCCTCCAATCCGATCTTCCATGCTTGAACGAAACACAATGAGATTGATTACCATTTTGTTTGTGAACAAGTGTCAAAAGGAACTATTCATGTTTGATTTCTTTCGAGTAAAGACCATCTTGCTGACATATTCACCAAACCATTAAGTCTACATTCTTTTCAGCATATCATTTCCAAACTCCGGCTTCTCCCTTCATCAAACTTAATAGTTTGTGGGGGGGGGGTGTTAAAGGATAAGACTTAGCTTGTTATTATTGATAAGTGTTATATTGTATTGTAACTCTGCTACTATTTCCCCTTGTATTATATATATCCCTGTATTTGTTATTTATAAAATATATACAAAAATCCTTTGCACAAATCAATTCTACTCTTTATACATTGAATTTCCTAAGAACATACAATAGTCCGTCATTGATCTTCTTGTCATAGGATAATTTGCCCAATTTGCATCACTATAAGCTTTTAAAGTGAGAGAGTTATTAGATGGGAACAACATACCTAACCCAGGAATTCCTTTCAGATATTTAATAACCTGAAGAGCAGTATTCCAATGTGTTTTTCTCGGAACTTGCATGAATTGACTCAGAATATTAACTGAGTATGTAATGTCAGGTCTTGTTATTATGAGATAGATCAATTGTCCAACTAATCTCCTATAGCGAGCTGGATCATGAAGAAGATCACCTTCATAATTTATGAGCTTCAAATTCATGTCCATAAAAAACTTTGAGGATTGAGCACCTGAATAACCAATATAATCAATTATCTTTAAAGTATATTTTCACTGAGAGATAATAATACCTATTTTGGACTTTAAAACTTCTAACCCAAGAAAGTACTTGAGTATAACAAGATCCTTGATGTGAAATTGCTGATGAAGAAATTTCTTGAGATTGTCTATTGTATCTGCATTATTTCCAGCTATTAGTTTAGCTACTGGAGTAAATGTTTCAATGTAATCCAACCATTCTTGTTGATAAAAATCTTTCATGACTAATCAAGCTTTATAGGAATCAATATTTCCATTGGAATTATATTTGATACGGTAGACCCACTTGCTTCCAATTGGATGATGACCAGTAAGCAAAGGAACTATGAACCAAGACTTTTGTTGAGTGAGAGCACGAAGTTCATGTTTCATTGCTTCTCTCCACTTTGAATTCAAAACAGTTTGAGCATAAAAAGTTGGTTTGAGAACACTTGAAATGTTATTAACAAAGTGTTTATGGGTAAAGGATAGAGAATCATAAGAACTATAATTGCTTAAAGGATATTGCGTACCTGACTTAGTCGAAGATACTGAATTGGAAGTTACAATTGATGGCATTGTACTAACTTGTCCATAATGAAAATCACGGAGGATAAATGGTTGCTTGACACAGTCATTTAGTCAGATAGGAGGTGGATTATGTGGTGGTGATGAAGAAGGTAACGATATGGAAAAAGGGGATGGCACTTGTATATAGGTTTTTGAAGCTGAAGGAGACAAATTGGGCATAAGTGGTTCAGATTCATGGGTATAATCTGGTAGCACAGGTGGTGGTAAGTTGATCGTTGATGTTTCAGAAGTAGAAAATAGAAAAACTAATTCATGAAAAATGACATCATGGCTTGAAAAAAATTGGTGAGTATGTAGATCATGTAAGTGATAAGCTTTTTGTCTAATAGGATAACCTATAAAGATGCCTTTTCTAGCTCGAGAGTTAAATTTATTGGAAGGGTGTAAATTTGTTGCATAACAAAGACATCCAAAAACTCTGAAGTGTCAATAATCTATTGGCTTGTTATACAATAGTTCATATGGAGATTTCTTTTATAAAATGGGAGTGGGAAGATGATTAATAAGGTAAGTTGCAGTGAGTAAACTATCTCCCTAAAATTGTAAAGGAAGATTAACATCAATTCTCAAGGCTCTGCTAACATTTAAATGGTGTCTATGTTTTCGTTCAATGACGGCATTTTGTTAAGGTGTAGATGGACATGAACTCTGAAATGAAATGCCTAAATTAGAGAGATAAGGCTTCATGGACACAAATTTTGCACCATTATCACATTTAATGCATTTAACCTGACAATTGAACTAGGTATTAACATAAGATATGAATGTTTTAAGCAACCCTTGTGTTCTAATTTGAATTTCGTTAAAAAAATCCAACTGAAGTGTGTGAAATCATCTATTATAGTTAAAAAATAATGTGCCCCAGTGTGAGTGGCAATACGAAAAGGTCCTCAAATGTCATAATGAATAAGGTTAAAAGAATGAAAAGTTTGAATAGAACTTGAAGAAAATGGTAAACGAGTTTGCTTTGCAAAAGGGAAAGTTTCACAGAAATTATGAGAATTAAATACAAATGAAGGAATAAAATTGCTTAAAAACTTAAAAGGTGCTTTAGAGGGATGTCCTAATCGCTTATGCTAGGTAATGCTAGTAGTTGAGTCAATATGATGGGTGATTGGAAGAGAGGTTATTATAGACTTCCTTGAAGGAATAAAATAGTACAATCCATTAAGCTGCATCACCAAACCAATCATCTTCTTTGAAGCTAGGTCCTGTAATATATAAAAAGCAGGGAAAAATTGAACTGAACAATTCAAGGCAGATATAAGTTTGCTTACTGACAACAAATTAACATGATAACATGGTGCACATAATATATCTTTAATATGCAGATGTTTTGAGAGTTGAGTGGAACCAATTCTAGTTATTTTTGAATAAGAGCCATTGGGCAAAGCAGCTTGTTAAGATAAAGGAGCAGGATTGGTTATGAAGGTGGTTATGTGATTTGTTGCACTACTGTCGATAATCCAATGATTCAAATATGCCTTTTGTGTGCTAAGTGACGAGTAAAAAGGTGTAGAAATACGTTTGTAGTTTGTATAAGTATGATTGTTACCATTCTTACATAAGGCTTTTATTTGAGCAAGCTCTTTAGGAGAAAATTAGAGAGATTGATTAGCTGATGTCTTTAATGTGTCCATATGCATTTTACCACTAGTTGGGTTTGTAGTAGGTTTTCGACTTCGATTCAGAGGTTGAACAATTTTTCCATGAAACTTGTGACCAATAAGAAAACCATTTAAGTAGTAACAACGATCCACAGTATGAGTTGCGCTTCATAATGATAGCAAAAAAGAGATTTTTTAGATCCTTGTGACTTTTGTGATTTGGAATAAGAAGATAACTCTTGAGATTCTTTAGAGTTATAACTTTTAACATTCATGGCATGAACAATATCAATTCCCTTGTCCTTAGTAAGTCCTCGCTGCTTTTCTTCTTCATAAAGAAGTTCATATGCCTTTTTGACTGTTGGTAAGGGTTGCATTAACATGATCTAACCTCGCATAACATAATAAGTTTTGTTTAATCTCATAAAAAATTACCCCAATTTAATCTTCTCTTCTTTTTTTTTAAATCCTTTTGTCCACTACATGTGCAATTGATCAAAGGGCTGCAACTGGTTAACTCATCCCACAATATTTTCATCTTTGTATAGTAAGAGAAAATGGAATCTTGATTTTGTTTCAATTCAATAATAGATCTTTGAGTTTGATAATAATGAGAAAAATCACCTTGACAAATCTCTGAGGGTGTTTTTGCGTGAAGTACACTGTTTGCAATTTCTTGACTTAAAGAGTTCAAGATCTAGGAAAGAACCATGTCATTGCAACGTTACCATAAAGAGTATTTTGAATGATCTTCATCTGGTGTTTGAATAGTTCCTTTGATGAATCCTAGTTTGAATTTGGCACCAAGACTCACTAGCATAGATTCCTTCCACATAACGTAATTAGTTCCATCTAAAACTTTTGAGACAAGAACCATGCCTGGATGATCAGAAGCATGAAGAAAAAAAGGATCTGAAGGATCAATACAGATGTAGTCATAGTATGGTTAAGGTTTTTGAACTATTTTGAGCATGTATTTTAATGAATGTTTACTATTACTGTCACTATCAATAGCAGTATCACCTATAAATTATGTGGAAGTGTGTGTTTATAGAGCTAATAGGATCATATGCAGTAATACTATGAAAATTAAATTTGAGAAAGAAATATGTTTTCTCATATATGTTAAACATTATTACAAAGTCTGTTTATATGCAACTTTTACATGGTGATATTAACAAATTAACAACCTAAATCAATGACTAATTACTACATTAAAAGATTTGATGCACAATTACTAAAATCAAGCTAAATCAAATCTTAACAATGTTGAATGAACATAATTGGATTTTTTTTTTCAAATCTTGACATGAGTTTATTTTTGTAATTTTGAAATATAAAAATATTTTTCCATTATATTATCAAAATAGTTATTTTTTGATATTATATTATCAATTAATAGAATCATTAGCTGTGTTAGTCATTTATTATTATTATTTTATTTTTTTTATGTCAAAAAAGTCCTTAATATTGATAAAAAATAATTGTACAAGGATCTTGAACTCGACTTGATGACCTACTAGAGTAGTTCAATCTTGACTTAAAAAATAACTAAGTCGATTTCAAGTTTTTCCCAAGTAGCTCGCAACTCGGCTTGACTCAGTTACACCCTTATCTATATATATAGTACACAATAAAAATAATAATTATAATAATATTATTTACCTCATCAATTTTAAATAGCATCAATAATATTATATTACTTAATAACAATATTAATTAAGAAATGATTAAAATAATAATAATAATATATTTTAATTAATAAAAATTACCTTTTTTAATATAATTACTTACTTTAATAAAAAAAGACGCAATTTTAGGCTATACACTCAAAAGATGGACTCATGCGATTGTCCACTTTTTTAGAAGTATTTGCATTGTAAATTCTCTTAAAATTTTTTATTTTTGAATTTGTGTAGATTTTATCTAAGTGCTTAATGGGGTCTAAAGCACTTGACCCTGGACAATTCTATATTTCTACCTTGTTTTTCATCTTGTCTTTATTGGGTTAACATTAGAAGAAAATACACATTCAGTTGTCATCCCTTAAACAATTAACTTTCGTATGACTTATCCTCCTCCTTTAATTGTAGGACGCTAAGAAAGTGTGTTTAGAGAAGTAAAATCATCTAAAGAATAAAATGGACAAAATTGTAAAAGAAAATAAAAACAAGGAAAGAAATATATTGCCTAATGCTTCATTAATTAAAAAAAATAAGAAAAAAATAAGGAAAAAAGAAGAAAATAAAAATTTGAAAAAAAAAAAAGAGGAAAAGGAAAAAAGAATGAGAGAAATAAAAAATAAAGAGAAAAAAAAAAGAGAATGAGGAAAAAGTAAAAATGAAAAATGAAAAACTAAGGAAAAAGGAGAAAATTAAAAACTAAAAATAAAGAGGAAAATGAAAAAAAAAAGAAGAAAAGAGAAAAAAGAAGGGGAGGAAAAAAAATAAAGAGAAAAAAGAAAAAAAAATAAAGTAAAAGAAAAATGAGGGTATGTTTGTAAATAAAAGAGACATACTTGATTCTAAAAAATAATAATAATAAAAGAGACATACTTGTACATAAATTGAGATCAATTTTTAATTAATGAAAAGTATGAGTTTTTTAGTTGAAAATATTTAAAAAGTACTCTTAAAAAAGAGTCCCTTCACTTAACGCTTTTGATTTTAGCTCATATTTGCACAAATTGAGAGGAAAAGAGAAAATATATATTATATAATAAAATATCTACTAGTTTTGTTTTGTGTGTTTTATCTAAAATTTAACAATACCAAAATAACAATCTTAAGACAAACTAGTAGATATTTTATTATATAAAACATAAACAATAAACTTAAGGAAATAAAGTGTATAGAAAAACCTGTAATCAAATTGAGGCTAGAGTTTTACTCTATATCTTTAAGACAAATTTGTTCCCTACAAGTGCTAAGGGTTTTGCAACAATTGTTTCCCAGGATAAAACAATTTCTTCTTGTAAAAGTAGCACTCTAATTTACAAGAAATTGAACTAAAAATAATATTAACTCTCTCAAAGAAAATGTGAAGATTTTGATAAGTGAGGAAGAAGATACATAAAAAAAAAGTGAATGATTTAATTTATCTTATACTGGAAATTTGTATTTATAATAAAGACTTATGAATAGACTTGACTCTCTTAAGAGACATTATCCAAAAGTCACAATCCTACTTAAAGATATAAGACAAAAGATATGCTTTTATGAATAGACATGACTCTCCTAAAAATCATTATCAAAAAGTCATGACCCCACTTAAAGACATAAGCCAAAAGACATGTCTTAATTCAATTTCTCATTTGGTAAAACAAAAAACAATTTCTCATTCAACCTAAATAAAATAATATTAATTTATTAAAATTAATATTATTTTCAAACAATCCCCCACATGAATGGAAATTGAAAGAAAAAGTACTCAACAAAATGCAAACACTTAGAGAGAGTTATTATAAAATATATTACAGTATGTAAGGTAGCTTTTGGCTTTGAACCCCTACTTGGTAAATATTATTGGATTTACTTGGTTAACTATTGAACATGATGTCTTGAACTATTCAACTATTGGCGTAAATCAAGGCAATAATATTTACATAACATATCTTAGAATATTATTTAGTTCTTATGGTTGTGTTCAGTGTAACCCTGAACAACTCCTGGTTTTTTGAGTTCTTTAGAGAATTCAGCCTTAAAATTCCTATAAAATTAGCCCTAATTTTACACTCACATAAGTGATCCATATATCCTTTATGAACCATTAAAAGCATAGTTTATCCTAGAACACATTTCATGAAGCAATTTTCATTATAGAAATAAGTAGAAGTGGTGAACTCCAAATTTCTTTTATCGAGTTTCTAATGTTTTGTTATCCCTTTTGAACCTACATCTTGGGATCTCTAGTAAGCTAGGTTAGGTTAACACTATAAAATATTTTTAGTCATAGGCTTTAATCACGTTCCCCTCGATGAGCAATTTACTTGATCTTTAGACAAACAATTAGTAAGTGGATTCATTAGGTTGTCTTTCGATTTTACATGGTCAATGGATATAATTCCACTTTCAAGTAATTGCTTAATAGTGTTATATCTATGACGTATGTGTCTAGATTTACCATTACGAATTTGACTCTATGCACTGTAAATTGTTGATTGACTATCACAATGTATACATATTGCAAATATAGGTTTTAGCTAGCATGGAATATTCTTCTAAGAAATTTCTAAGCCATTCTGCTTCTTCTCCAACTTTGTCTAAAGCTATAAACTCAGAGTCCATTGTGGATTTAGCTATGTAAGTTTATTTTAAGGATTTACTGCACTACTAATTGTGTGTACATATCCACTTGTAGACTTTGTGTCCTTAGAGTCAGATATCCAATTTGCATCATTATAACCTTCTAGTACAATAGGGTACCTTGTATAGTGCAAACTATAATCTTGAGTATATTTTATAAATCTAAGAATTCTCACAAGAGACTTCCAATGGTCTTTGCTTGGATTATTAGTTAATCTACTCAATTTATTCATAGCATTGGCTATGTCTAGGCGTGTATAGCTCATGAGGTACGTCAAACTGCCTATTATACATGAATATTCTAATTGAGATATGGGTTCACCGTTATTTTTACTTAGATATACATTTACATTTACATTTACTGGTGTTTTCATAGAGGTTTAATCTTTATCAAGAAACTTATTTAGTATTTTCTCTTTATAGTGTGACTGAGATAAAACTAGCCCTATAGATGTCTTAGAAATTTTAATTCCTAAAATGACATCTACCTTCCCCATATCTTTCATATCAAAATGACTAGTGAACATCCTTTTAGTAGTCATTATTAACTCAATGGTACTTTTAATGATTAACATATCATTCACGTACAAGCATACTAGTACATAGCCCTTAGGTGTAATCTTAGCATACACACACTTGTCACATTCATTTATTTCAAAGCCATTGGACACTATTACATTGTCAAATTTAATGTGTCATTGCTTAGGCACTTTTTTTAAGCCATATAACAATGTAACAAGTCTACAAACCATCTTTTCTTTTTCACGAACAACAAATCCTTCTAGATGTTCTATAAAAATTTCTTTTTCTAATTCACCATTTAAGAAAATAGTTTTAACATCCATTTGATGTATTTCAAGATCATATATTGTAGCTATAGCAATTAATAATCTTACGGGATAAAAACATTTATAGTCCTAAAAGTTATATACTTTTTACAATTAAATCCTAATTGCTTAATTCTTAACAATCAAGTTCTATAAGTTTTAAAAAAAATTTTCGTTAGTTCTATTCGTTAATCAAACTAGTTTTCCATTAGTCAGCCATTAAAATTAAACTTTTTTTGTTTTTACATTTTAGTCCTAAAACTTGAAAAAAATTTATATTTTAAATAAATAATTTTATTTCTAATTTATTATATTATTAAATTTTCATAATAACTGAATTTACTCAATAAAAATAATATCAAAAAATTAAAAATTAAAAATTAAAAACATTTCTTTCTTAAATTGTTAGTTTCAATAATGATGACATATAAAATTAATCAAGTATTATTTTAATAATTTAAAATAAATAATTTTAATTAATATATCATATAAGAATAAAAGTTTTTATATTTACAATAAATTCAATTAGTTTTGTCAACATTATAATTTGTGTTAGATTTTAAATATCTATTGAATTCAATTTTCTATTTTAAATTCAACTGTATTTAAACATTATTTAAAATATAACATAAATTATAACATTGTCAAAATTGATTGAGCTTTATCCATATAAAAAAAAATTATTTTTTATTTTTTGATTTTATTTTGGTGAGTTATATAGTTATTAAATACTACGAATGTTGTTATGACTAAAATAATATCAAAAATTAAAAATTAAAAATATTTTTTTCTTAAATTACTAGTTTAATAAGCAACGTTAAATAAAATTAATTAAATTTTTTAAATATATAATTTTTACTAATAAATCATAAATGAATAAATTTTTTATATGTATAAAACTCAATCAATTTTGACAATGTTATAATTTGTGTTAGATTTTAAATAATGTTTAAACTGAATTGAATTTAAAATAGACAATTGAATTCAATAGATATTACAATTCTAATACAAATTATAATGTTGACAAAACTAATTGAATTTATGTAAATATAAAAAATTTTAATCGTATATGATATATTGAAAAAATATTTATTTTAAATTATTAAAATAATATTTGATTAATTTTATTTATCATTGTTATTGAAACTAATAATTTAAGAAAGAAATATTTTAAATTTTTAATATTTTGATATTATTTTTACTAAGTAAATACAATTATTATGAAAATTTAATAATATAATAAATTATAAATAAAAATAAAATTATCTATTTAAAATATAAAAAATTTTCAAGTTTTAGGACTAAAATGTAAAAAAAAAAGTTTAATTTTAATGATTGACTAACAGAAAATTGGTTTGACTAACAGATAAGACTAATGGAAAAACTTTTTCAAACTTATAGAACTTGATTGTTAAGAATTAAACATTCATGTCTTAACTATAAAAAGTATATAATTTTTAGGACTGCAAATGTTGTTATCTCTAATCTTATGGATGTTATTCTTGTCACAAGTGAATATGTACCAAAGAAATCAAGACCTTCCTTTTGCTTGAATCTCTTAGCTACCAATCTTGCTTTTATATTTATCAACTAAACATTATATTTTAACTTTTTCTAAAAAATCCATTTGGGCCTTAGTGGTTTAATACTTAAAGGTAAATCCACTATCTCCTAAGTATGATTTTACATAATGGATTCAATCTCACTATTAATAGCCTCTTTCCAAAATGGAGCTTTGGAGTAGATATTGCTTCTTTGAATGTCTTAAGTTCATTTTCTAACAAAAATGTTAGAAAATTTGGACCAAAAGATTTAGCTACTTTTGTCCTTTCATGAATTTGTCTATTACAACTCATCTAAGCTATGCCTTTATATGAATAGACGTCCTCAAAGAATGATGTATTTCTAGACTAAATGATAGTATTATTATGTATATCTAGGAAGTCTAACTTGTGTATGAATCGATATGCACTACTATTAGTAGCATAACCAAAAAATACACAATCTACATTTTAGGTCCAATCTTGACCTTTTTGGGATTTTTTTTAATCAAAACCTTTTTGGGATTTGGGATTGCTATTTTAGCTAAACACTCCCCCACACTCTTATAAGGAGATTTTCTTTTTTTTTCCATAATTCATATGGAGTTTTTTCTTTCTTCCTTATTTATTAATGATTAATATTAAAATATAAATACTCATCTCTACCTCAACAATTGAGGAGGGAAAAAGCTCCAATTTATATATTTATATCAACTCAACAATTGAGGAAAAAAGCTCAAATTTATAAGAAATAGGTTTGGGAATTTGAACATCCAATTTGGCTCAAATTCTCATATTTTATAATACTTTGAAAGTATCATTAATAAATAAATGAAATAATTAAAAATACAGTTCGAAGTTATTTTGTAAAATTGATAACTACTTAAAGAATTGTTTGATTAAGGATGAGATATATATTTCTTTTATTTGCAAATTCATTCTTTATTTTGAATACTTGTTATATAATAAAAAAATTCAAAAAACAATTCAGTTACTTAAATATATAGAATAACATGATAGAGCGATTAAATGAATTTTTAAATTAAAATGGTAAATTAATTAATGTCTACAATAGATTACCTTGGTTGACAATGAAAATAATATGCACGAAAAACAGATAGGGATCTAAATATATACAAATACTTATCTCTATCTCAACAAGTTTTTTTAAAGAGCCACCGCTCCCTCGTAGTGCCCTTACTCAATGTACACACGACTTGAAATAATAATTTTTTTTTCCTACCCAAGAAGATTACACTTCTTGCATGAATCAAGAGCGTGCGTACAATTTAAGCCGTATCTCTTCAAATCATTACTTAAGGCTATATTGCAAGGGATGGAAGGCAAGGCCTGAACCGGATACTTCCAAAATTTCTTAGACTACCTATGAAATTAGAAAAATACTAAAACTTAGGGACCAACTGGTAACTATTTTCCTTTGAGTTTTGGCCCTTCAACTAATTAATACAACCGTAGGGACTAGAGAGTAGCTTTTTACTAAAATGTGAGCAATTTCTTGAAAACCGTCTTTGGATATGAATTTTGAGCATTAAAAAATGATCTTTTTTTTTTTCTTTTGTTTTTCAGTAATACGACTCAGTGACAAAAACTTTTTCAAAGCACGTTATGTTTAATTATACTCGCAATGATCCAATTAGTTTTCCAATAAAAATAGACATTTTATCTTCTGAAACCAACACTTTTGATGATATTTTACATACAATAATTTTTACATACCAATTGTGAATCTACAGTCTTTGAAATCAATAAATCTTTTAGATCTTATTAATCATAGAGATATAATTTTGCACTATAGTTCAGCAATATACATTATTTCTAACTATTAATTTAGTATATTTAAAGATAATATTTTTCTAAAAAAATTAATCTGAAAAAAAAATAACTCACGATCCTTAAAAAAATTAATAAAGTGGTATAATCATCACTTGAACTAAAGTTTGTGGTGATTTTGACATTTAATTGGTTAAAATGTTCATTTAATAACTCATTATATTAATTATTTTTCATTTTTCAAAGAATTGCACTATTTTCAGAGTAACATTTCATAGTTTAAAGCAAAATTGAATTTTATTTATTATTAGATAATGTTACTAAAAAGATTGATAATGTTACTCGTTAATTAGTTAATTTTATCAAATTTCCTTTACTTTTTTTTTTCATTACTAAGGAGGGGATGTGGGGACCCCTCATGCCTTGTCCTGCGGATGGTACCAATCCGTCCCTAGGCAGGCAGGCTATTAAGTTTCCTTTACTATTTATTATTTTTCACAGATACTCTACTCTAACTTCGAGCCTCCTCTAGTAGACCTCTTATGCATAACCGGACCACTACTTTGTTGATTAAGTCAAAATTTTTATATATTTTTGTTTATTTATTTTATCAAATCATTGTTACCTAATAGAATTTAACAACTTGTAGGTCAAATAAGACAAAACCCATATTAACACTCTTAAATTTATCAAGTTTCTAATTTTATGCCCTTAAAGTTCCATTTTGTATATTTAGATCTCAAACTTTACGAGTTTAAAATATTAAATTTTTCTGTCAATTTTTAACAAAAATTATTTCCTTTTGGTTGATGAAATTTTTATATTTTTATCATTCATATAATTTTTTTTTATCTTTTAACACTTTTATGATTTTTAAAAAAATTTCCCCAGTAAAAAATAAATTTACTTATTTTAATTTTTAATATTTTAAATTAAAAGTATAAATTTATATACATTTTTAAATTTTAAAAATAAATAAATAAGTTAATGTTAAGGTAAAAAAATATAATAAAACGACTGGTTTTCAAAATAAAATATTATGATGAAAAAAAATATCATAATTAAAATAGATTATGATAAAAAATATTTTATAATTCTTCAAAATTTAAATTTAATATTTTTAATACATTTTTTAGTTTTAATACAAAATTTTAATTAAATTATTGTAAATAATTTTTTTATAATATAACTTTTATAAATAGTGGATATCAATGCATATCTATACATCACCAAAAAATGATAGTAGATTTTCCAACCAACTCAAACTTTTTATAACCGTTATATTAACCTTCATTTTTTTTATCATGCCTTTTGGGTATATGAAAAAAATTTATATTATAAAAATTTATTCACAATAATTTAAAATATTGTAAAAAAAAAGTAGTATTATTATAATTTTTAAAAAAAATTAGCATAATTGCATTAATTTTTTTGTTTATTTGTAAAATTTAAAATTATTTAAATATGTATATAATAATTTAAAATATTAGAAATTAAAATAAGTAAATTTATTTTTTACTAAAAATTTTTAAAAGTGATATAAGTGTTAAAAAGTAAAAATTGGTAAGAATGTTAAAAATATAAAACTTCAAAGACCAAAAGGAAATAATTTGTGTTAAAAAATTGACAAAAACATTTAAAACTTCAAATTTACGAAGTTTGAGGGTCTAAATATATAAAATGAAACTTTAGGGGTTTAAAGTTAAAATGTTAAGGGCCTCAATATGGATTTTACCTTCAAATAAAATCAACTAAATGTAGTCAGTGAAAAAGTAATCAAATAATAATTTATCTCTAAAAATATTATGATATGTAAAATTCGATTTCTATCATATTGTTTCTTATTAAAAAAAATATCAACTAATTATTTTTTTTATTGAGTTTTGCCACACTAAGTAAAAAAAAGAAAAGGACATTTTCATGTTTTTTTTTATCAATCACCTAACTTATGATTGCTTCGTTACAACAATTTTTTATTTTATTTTATTTATTTTAAAGTTGGACCTAGAAAATTCTAACAAACCATTGAAAATATTGCCCTCATCCAGCATTCATTTCTGTAGAATTCCCTGGGCAAGCTACTTCCTAACGCGATGTCAACTCCTCCCATAAACCAAAACCCAAAGAATGGAGAAGGTGAGCATGTGATTAACATGGAGACTGAAGAGGAGAAATGGTTAAAATCAATGGAAACAGAAATGAAGGCAGTGCCCAAGTTGCTGAACAAAACAGCTGGTATGAGCTCCTGTTCTATCTTCCGAGTGCCTAAAAAGCCTTATGAAAATCCACCCCTTAGCCTTTCAACCTCAAGTAGTCCCTATTGGCCCTTACCATCATGGCAAAGAAGACCTGACAATGATTCAAGAGCACAAATGGAAATATCTTAGTGCTGTTCTAGCTCGAACACGGGAATTTAATGTTGATCTCAGTGACTTTTTCAAGGCCATAGCAATCAAAGAGAGGAAAATAAGGGAGAGTTATTCAGAAAGTATCGACAAATACAGTAGTCATAAATTAATTGAAATGATGGTGCTTGATGGTTGTTTCATTGTTGAGCTCCTTTGCATTGCATGAAGGTTCGTCCAACGTGATCCCAATGATCCAATCTTCAACTTGCCATGGATAATTTATTCAATTTCCAGAGACTTTCTGAGGCTAGATAACCAAATTCCTTTCTTTGTTCTGCAAACACTGTATGAGCTATCGTTTCTTGATTCAAGAAACTCACCCACCCTGACAGATCTCATCCTAGGTTTTTTTGACATATCATTGTGGATACCTAAGAAAGCCCATCTCATGAAACTTAGAGGGGAACATTTACTAGATTTGCTTCGCTCAACATTTATACCTTCAATCCCTGAAGAGGCTTCAGGCGGTAGTGCAGGATGTCTTGATCAACTGGTCCAACCTGTCGAGAAGTTACTTGCTGCTGGAATTAAGTTTAAGCAAAGGGAAGATGATGGGAGCTTCTTGGACGTCAAATTTGAAGGTGGTGTCTTTCAAATCCCAACTTTAGCTATTGACGATGTCACTAGCTCATTCTTACTCAATTGTCTCGTTTTTGAAGCATGCTATAAACCTTGCACAAACCACTTCACGTCATATGCTGTGTTCATGGGCTGCCTCATCAATTCAGCTCATGACGCTGGTTACTTGCGGGATCACAGGATTATTGAGAATTACTCCGGAACTGATGAAGAAGTTGTTAAGTTCTTCACTAATGTTGGACGCGACATCATATTCAAGATTCAAAATAGTTATTTAGCAAAGCTGTTCCATAATGTCAACATGTATCATAGGAACCGTTATCATGTTGGATGGGCAAGCTTCAAGCACACCTATTTTCACACTCCATGGTCGTTCATGTCAGCTTTAGCTGCTCTCTTCCTGCTTTGCCTCACCACTTTTCAGACCGTTTTAGCTGTCTTGGCATACGCAAATTCCTAGTAAAGACAGTTTAAGGTCTGAGTTCAAGTCCTAACTTATAATAAAAGAGATGGCAAAGGCATATACCTTTAGTCTAGTGATTATTAATCGTTATAGTTGTTTTCCTCTTATGGAAGAAGTGAGAGTTAGTCTTTTGATTTAAAAATTTGTTATATAATAGCCATAGAAGAACGTTCTTCTGCTTAATCCAATGAAGGTTTTTTTAATGAAAAAAATCATTGATTATATAGAATGATTTATTAATTTAAGTGGAAATGATATGTTTTATCTTCAACTTTAAGCCTATTATTAATTAAATTTTACTTTAAAGGTTGCTTTATTTTGCTTTTTCAACTTTACAAATTTTATCAATTCTATTCAATTATATTTAAAGAATCTAATTGTATTTTTAGAAATTGTTTTTAGATCCCTACCAAATAAATTTGATAGTTATTCAATTTTTTTAAGAAAAAAAAATATTTAAAATATATTCTCAAGTTTTAATCTTACCAATTTTGAAATTAATTTAAATTTTAAATTTTAAATTTTTATATAATATTTTCAAATTCTTTAGTATCAATGAAAATAATTAGAAAAAATAAAAGAGTTATAACTTGTGAGTCAATTTATTATATAGCAAATAATAATACAAATAAGATTAAAAATATAAATTTATTACTTTAAACTATCATTATAAATAATAATAAAATTTTATTTTTTCATATTTTTCAAAAAATCAAATGTTTTTATTGTAGTATTTTTAGTATCTCTTATTTTTTTCATTTTTTTAACCCCTTATTAGAAAATTTTTAAACAATACAGTGGAAAGTTGATAACTAAATTTTAAAAGACTTAGAGTGTAAGGTTTTATAATGAAAAAGTTAAAAAATTATAAAAATATTTAATAATTAATTTTTAAATGTATGTGTAAAGTGGCAAAATTAGAATTTATGATTTTTTTACATTTTATTTTTTATTATAAGAAAAAATAATAAAAATTTTAATAAGTGTCAAATTTATTTTATAGGAATTTAAAAGTAATTTTAAAAAATATAATTAAATCCTTCAAATAAAATTAGATATAACTGATATAATTCTTAAGTTGAAGTTAACAAATTAAAATAACTTTTAAAGTAGAATATAATTGATAATTGATAAAATAACTTTTAGAGTTTTTGGATTCGTCCGTGGGGTTCTAACTGTAGTCCCATAATAAAAGGGGTTTTTATTCATTTACTTTTTTGAATCATTTGATTTATTTACTTGTTTACTTACTTTCAAGATTTTTTATTTATAAAAATTATCTTGCTTTTTTCTTTTTCTTTATTGATTTTTTTTTCACTTCCATTGAGCATTTTTGTTCTCAAATTAATGGAATAATTCTGAATAACATTCTCAAACGCATCATAGCATTTAATTTTGGTAAAATTAGTTTGTACATCAATTTTAATTAAAATATTTTCAAATATATTGTTGTCTTTTTTCATATTTCTTTTCACATTTCACTGACACATTTTTTATTTTTATTTTTTGCCTCCCTCCCGTTTCTCAAAGTAGTGGCTTTTACATGTTCTCTTAGATTTACTTCAAGTATTGCTTGGAAAACTCCATTGATTCTTTGTAACCAAAGTTTTTACAATTTTTCCTACTTGTGCTTCAAGGTTGTGGATGGAGACAACATGATTCTTGAGTATTTGTTAAGTGTTCTTGTGCATTAACTCAATTCATGCATTAAACCTTTATAAGGTATTTCTTGTAGAGTTATCCTTTTATTCATTATCTTTATAAATTTCTCTACTATGTTCTTGATGAATGAACTCCTATATTATAGTAATGGTGGTAATGTAGGGATTGAAAACTAGGATTTTCAAATACTCAACAACCCGTGCGATCTTGGTGCTTGGCCTTGTTCTCCTTAATTTCTTCATAAGTTAGGATGATTCCTTCATGAAGGATTGTAAATATTGTAAGGAGGATTTCCCTTCCTTACATATAGTTCACACTTTTCACAGGGCTATTCTTTATAAGATGGCATTTCATTGTTGGATTCTAACCTGGTACATCTCACAATAAAAAGGTGTAATAGAAATTGCATTTTCACTCATCCTATTCATCTTCTTTTGTAAGGCCTCTAGCTTTGCATTCATTATTGAGAGCCCATCAACCTCTACTATATCATTCTTTTTAGTCACCATTACTTGTTATTCCAAAGATGCTGATCTGTAGCCATCTCTTTAAATAAGTCTAAAATATCCTTCAGCATCTTGTTCATGACAAAACCTCCATAAGTTGCATCAACATCAAATCAAAATGAGGGGTAAATACTCTTACAAAATGATTGTAAGAAAGTCTAAAGTGGAATAAGGTATGAAGGACATTACCTTTAAAGATCTTTAAGCCTCTCCCAACTCTTATACAAAGTCTTATCATCCTTTTGGTTAAAAAATTGATCTCACTCCTAATATGTAGTTGTCACACATCATCTCACGTAGTCTAAAATGGACATTTAAAACCAACCACTTAACAAACCATTTAGTTTAGTCAAATTATATTATAAATATAATTATATTTGCTAAAGGAATTATAAATAATCTCTTAGAGAGTTGGCCTTGTTCATGTAGTGTATTTAGAAAATAATAGTTTCTGCAATTACATTCATTTAATAACAATGAACTATGCATAAGGTAGTTGAGTAATGTGAAGAAATATATTTTTAAATTAGATTCACGTTGAAAATATAAGAGTGAGCATCCTGAAAGCAATATAGTCACTATTGTTTATCTTAGGACATATTCATCTACAAAACATATGGAAATAAGGTTAAGAAACAAAAATACAAGGTTTCTTTGATGAAGATGTTGGCCAACCTTACTTTGGAACTTCTATGTGTACTCACTCAACTTATACCACCCACTATCAAGTCTTGTTATATGAAAAATTTTAGAAAATAAAGTAAACTGAGTATAGAAATACTAAATGAATAAAGGTTATCGGCATAAAATAGTTTAGCTAAATTAAACATAATAAACTTCTCAAATCAGATACTACAACATTTAAAATCAAATTATCATTATTAAATACGTTCTTGCTTTCAAACTTATACAAAGTTTAGCCAAGTAAAATACATACCTTTTTAAATAGCATAAAACCTTTCATATGCATTAAACATCCATATAACAAGCATCACAACTCGACTATAACATATAGGCTATAACAAACTCATTCTCTAGATACATTTAGAGGTTAACCTTTCGACTATATTAGCATAAAACAACCCTTCTCCCTTCACTGTCCTGCAATCGAGTGTGCTATTGTCTATTGCGCATTAGCAACCATCACAAACATAAATGTACATATATCATCTTCGAACTATGTATATATATATGTACACACACACACACACGATGATAGGAGGGACAAACAAAATTATGAAAGAATCTTCACTCATTGTTATATATATATTGGATAATTTCATCATTTACTAATAAAAGCAAAATTAAATTAATTAAAATATAATTTTAATTTGATAGAAAGCCTATTTCCTATTTTAATTAGGTTAACTTCTATTTTATCTCTAATAAAAAATAAATTAACTAAAATATAATTATAATTTAATTGAAAATATGTTTCCTATTTTAATTAGGTTAACTTCTATTTTATCTCTAACAAAATTAAATTAATTAAAATATAATTCTAATTTAATTGAAAGTATATTTCCTATTCTAATTAGGTTAATTTCTATTTTATCTCTATATGTATCCTATTTTAATTATGTTAATTTCTATTTTATCTCTAAATGTCTAATAAAAAATAAACTAACTAAAATATAATTCTAGATTAATTGAAAGTATGTTTCCTATTTTAGTTAGGTTAACTTCTATTTTATCTCTAATAAAATAAAATAAAATAAAATTAATTAAAATATAATTCTAATTTAATTGAAAGTATATTTTCTATTATAATTAGGTTAATTTATATTTTATCTCTAATAAAAATGAAATTAATTAACATATAATTCTAATTTAATTAAAAGTATGTTTCTTATTTAAATTATGTTAATTCCTATTTTATCTCTAATACAATGAAATTAATTAGAATTTTAGTGATAATTTTGTTAAATATGTATATTTTCCTATTTTAATTAGGTCTACTTATATTTTATCTAATATAAATAAAATTATATAACATAATGTAATTCCACAAATGCCAAGAGGGGTGGTGAATTGGCTTTTTGATCTAAGTGAGGAATTTTCGTTTTACACCTAATAGTAACAAAAAACAGAGTAAGAGCTGAATTAAATAAAGGATAAGAGTAAGAAAAACACCAAGAATTTATAAAGGTTTGGCTTTTAAAGCCTACTCCTCTCCTCAACCATAAGTTGAGAGTTTCAATCCACTATCAATCTACTTCAAAGTGTAGATCAAACCTTTACAAGCTTAAATCAAGCTACCTATTTGTTTTCCCAAGGCTCACACTCTAACCTAAGTGTTTTTCAATGGCTCACACTTAAATTCAAGTGTTTTCAATGACTCACACTGAAACCCAAGTGTTTTCAATGGCTCACACTCAAACCCATTTACTAAGAACAATCCTCTTAGTTTACAAGTGAATAAAACCCTAACCCAACTCACTCAATCTCATTATTAAGTTTTTGAATAATGGTTTTAAACACTCATCAACCCACGCTAAAGAACACTTTTGAGATAGAAAAGATTTCAAAGAGTTAAATATGAAAGCTTGGGTGGTTGAAGAATGAATTCAAGATTGAATGCTCAAAGTTTACTCTAAATGTGTTTGCTCAACTTCCTTCCTCTTTTTCTAGCCCTGTTCTTGATGGTATTTAAACTCTTTCAAAGAAAAAGAGCTGTTGGAGAAGCATTAAATGCAAAAAGAGTCATATGAACCACCAAATAAAAAGGCCTTTGCATGCTTGTCATGACTCATGAAAAATTGTCATCACTTATGATAGTCGGGCGCCAAGATGAAATTCGAAATCGTGCGTTTTCATGAGTAATGAACTGGTGATGACACTAATCATGAAACTTTCTACCAATTTTTTTATTTAGTTACTCATAACAAATTTTTTCATCACTCATTAAAAGCCTTATGTATTCTTGAATTTTTTGCGACTTGGATTTTTGTAATATTGCCCAAAATTTTTTTTCTAATAATTGGGATTAGCTTGAGATATATAGTAATGAAGATTCCCATCATAGTTGACCAGATTTGACTTCAGGAATTTGACGAAAAATTCAATCTTCGATTTTGTCACTGTCACCACTCATGACGACTTTATCATCACTCATGACAGCTTTATCATCACTCATGACAGAGCTATTGTCTTGGAAATTCAATAACTTGACTTTTCATTGCTTGACTTGTGCATTTTTAAATAACTTGAATATAAACACTTAAGCATAAGAATTAAATCTGATTTTACTTAATTAATTGTAACCATAAAAAAAGATTGTTTTACCCTTTAAGGTTCAACATATAATTTTATACATCTTATTATATTAAATTTAATAAGTAAATAATTAAAATCAAAATAAATAAATTTTATGAAAATAGGAAAAGTATCATTTGTTTTAAAAGTAGATAATTTCATAAATAAAAAATAAAGCATATAATTTGTTTGAAAGTATATTTGTAAGAAAAGTAGTATAATTATCATTTTTAAATGTTTTTATGAAATTTAACAAAAAAAGAGTGTAAATTAAATTAATTAATATTTATCATTTAATTATTAGTTGAACTTAAAAAAAATTACATTAAATTAATTTTTGTGAAAATAAAAGTATTAATATTAAAAATATTGAAGAAATAAAGTGTCATAACTCAAATAAAAAAATTACTAAATTGTAATAAATTATAAGTTTAATGGGATTGTAATATTATAATTGTTATATAAAGAAAAAATAACTTTCAATATTTTAAAATTTTTATTAACAAATAACTAAAAAATTTTAATTATTTTATGATTAATTATTACCATAATATTTTTTTTATATGAAATCAATTCTAGAGTTGAGAAAAATTAATTACAAAAATATTGAAATAATATCATATATTTATTTAAATAAAAGATTTATAAAAATTGTAATGAATTATAACTATATTAAGTTAATATTAAATTTTTGTTGTTTTAAAAAATTTTATTTAAAATAACAATAATAATATATCACGAATCAAATAAATTTTTTTATTTACATGTGAAATATGTGGTTGTCTACAAGTATATATATAGGCAAAGTAAGTAAATTTTTTGATATTTTTAATGACATGAATTCTATTCTTGAGGCTAATATTTAAGAAAATAATTTTTTTCTAGATTTGCAAAATTGATGCAAAGAATACATCTTCAAAAATTGTTTATATATATATATATATATATATATATATATATCGTACAGTCAAAAGAAACATGAATTTCCTTTTTCCAAAAGCTAACCTAATCTCGTTAACATTTTAAAATAATCAAATCAAACATCTCAATTTGGAACTGCTTAGTTAATTTAAAGTTAATATTTTAGAAAATTTATTTTACATTATTATATTTTTAGAAAATTAAATAAAAATATATATTAATTTACAATTAGCATATTGCACGGATTACGAAAAATTTAATAAGTAATTGTCAACTCTAATGTAATGTAAATAGATATTTATATTTCAAAATTTTGATTTATAGATAAATAAAAATGAATTTTAATTAAACACATTTTATTTATATACAGTTGTAAATATATATTGTTAATTTTTTACCATTGTCAACTATTTTAATTTATTAAATAATAAAAATAAAAATAAGGATAAACCTAAATTTTAATATACAATTACTCATGCAAGCACTGAAATATAAATAGTATAGTAATAGGTGTTTGTATAATATTATTGTGATTCAAATTGCAGCAATATTAGAGGATATTTAGGATATAGCGATTAGATACAGAAATTGCTCTGAAATAGCTTTTTCAATACACCATGCTTCCCTTCCTTTTCTTCTAACCTAACCCTATATGCCTAGCTTTTACTCCTTCAACAACCTATGTTAGTCATTTAATAGCTTCCCCTGGCTCAACTACAAACCTTATTACCTCTCCCAACCAAAACAAAGTTAGCACTCCCAACCAAAACAAATCCCCATATGAATCAATCTGTACTTTTGAGCTAAGCCCTTCTACAGATCCTCTACTAAAACATTTCAAAAACCGTTTGGTAGGAAGAATCCTTAGCCTAGGGACCTTTTTGGCAAATGCACTACTCACCATACTTACTTAGGTATATGCTTTGTTACAGGTATGTAAATCCAGGAACTTGGTACTAGGAATATTGTTAACCTTAGCAAGTTATCAATCTTGATTTTGATCTTAACAAATTTAATTTTGAGCAATTAATGTGTTTGCTTCAAGTGTTTATAAGTTAGGAGTAATTTGGAAGTTAAAATAATGATGAACTACCAAAGAAAAATCATTCCGGAAAGACATCACAAGCACTATCTCGATCAGACTCATCATAGGGAATAAATTAAACAAAAAAGTGCAAATCTTGTCATAGTCCTGACTGAGACCAAGGAAGACCAATTTTTGCATAAAACTTAATTTTTGGCGGAACTGATCTCGATCCAATGTCCTGATTGGGACACTGCTTGGGACATAGTAGTCTTGACTGGGACTAGAGCAAAAATTAAAATACAATGGCTCATAACAGCTATTCAATTATCATCCCGACCAAGACTAATAATATCCCAACCGAGACCTAATAAATTGTAGCTAAAAGTCCAAATTTCATTCAAATGGACTTTATTTTTGTTGGGAACAAAATTATTGCTTCCAATAGCTATAATTGAATTGATAAAGTACAAATATGACCTATGAAGATTATTTTGAGGTTAAGAAACTTATTTATTCATTCTATACTTTTAAGGATTCAATTAAACTCTCTAAACTCTTTCAAAATTCAATTTATTTTTGTATACTCTTGTGAGAGTTAGTGAGTGTTAGAATAGAAATTTTTATTCTTCTATTTTTTAGGGTTAAAAAAAAGGGAAGTGAGATTTTATTATAAAGGAATTGGTTTAAGTGTTTAGCCATTAAAGCACTTGGAAATTTTGTTTTAGTGTGAGCCTTGAAAACACTTGTGAATTGGTTTTTGAGTGAGCCTTTAAAACTCAAGTTGTAAGGTTTAAGTTGAGCCTAAAACTCAAGTTGTAAAGTTTAAGTTGAGCTTAAAACTCAAGTTGTAAAAATCAATCCAGAGAAATAGATTGTGGTGATTCAAAATCCTAAATTAGGTATAAGTTAGGTGAAGATGTAGGATTGCTGAGAATTTGAACTCCTTAAATTCTTGTGTTCATTATTCTTCCTTCTCAACATTCCTTTTAATTTTTATTCCAATTTCTTTAATTTCTTATAATTGTTCGATAGTCCTATTCACCCCCTCCCTCTAGGACTCTTTTAATTGGTATCAGAGCTTGAATTCTAGGAATTTCATTGCTAGAATACAAGATTATGGGGAGTGAATCATAAAACATTTCTTCACTTAGACCATTCTTCGATGGTAGTGACTATCCTTATTGGAAGTTCAAAATGAAGCTAAACTTTGATTGTGATTCCATCAAACTTTGGGATATTATCCTAAAAGGTTGGGAACCACGTACAACTTCCATTGATGGTGTGGTAACTATTCTTGTAAACAGTCAATGGAATAATGAGCAAAAGGAGGAAAATCATAAAAATAAAAAGGCTATGATCACTTTAGTCTCTTCCATAACAAAAGAAGAAGAAGGCAAGCTTTAACATTACATTTCAGTTAAGGAAATATGGAAGACCTTGGAGAACCATTATGAAAGCAATATACAAGTAAGAAGAAAAAAGGTTTAACTCCATATGTATGAATATGAACTCTTCAAAATAAAGCTTAAGAATTAATCACGATTATGAAAAATTGTCTCAATGCTCTCCTCACAACCCTTAAGAAACTTGAAAAACATTTCTCTAAGGAAAATGTGAACAATAAGATTCTAAGAATCCTACCTAAGAAGGATTGGAAATCTCGGATGACTTCAATTGAGGAATCTCAAGACCTCTTTACTTTCTCAACCCATGTGTTTATTGGAAAGCTCCTAACACATAAGCTTACAATCAAATAAAGAGTTGAAGAATAAGAATAGAAGGACGAGAAGAAAAAGAGCATAGCACTAAAAGTTGTTCAAAAAGATAGGGAAGAGGAAAGCATAAAAGATTCTAATGATAAAGATGGTGATATTGCCATGCTCACTAGGAACATCAAGAAGTTTTTAAGAAAGAAAATTTCTCAAGAGCAAGGGACTCTAACAAGAAGTTTAAAGGAGATGGTAAGAAGAAAATCAAAGAAGTTACTTGCTATGAATGCAAAAAATCAGGACACATCCGAAGTGAGTACCCCAAACTCAAATTTAAGAACGAGAGAAAAGGATAGAAAGAAAGCCTTCAAAGCTACTTAGAATGACTCCTCCAAATCTGAAGAGGAAGAGGAACAATAAGAAGTGGCCAATCTTTGCTTCATGGCTCTTAAAGATGAAAAAGAGGTATCATCTACTTCTAACTCTTTTTGTGATGAATATTATGTTTATGATGAATATGATGATGATGTTGAGAGTTTTATTGTGAACAAACTCTTGCTTAAATGCAAAAGCTTGCTTTCTAGAAAGAATCATTATAAGCATGAGTTAAATAACTTAACTAAGGAATTTGAGAAGTTGAAAATTGAATTTTCTAGTCTTGTTAAATCAAATGATAAACTTGCTAATGATTTAAAATCTTCTAATTCCTTGGAAGAGCAACTCAAGAAAGCTAGTTATGAAAATCATAAACTTTCTAATGAGGTATTTGAGCTAAAAAATTCCATATCAAAATTTCAAAGAGGAAAAGTGAGTTTAGATAATTTACTTGACTCTAAAAAATTTCATGGAAATACTTATGGAATTAGATATACTAATGGAATGGCCTTATATCCATCACTATCACATATTAAATGTATTAAAACATCATACAATTCCATTCCCTCTACTTTAAAACTGATTGAGACTCAAGCATTTAAAACTAATAAGTCTCTTGTGTCAAATATTAAAGGGAAGTCTCATAAGACTCAATCTTATATGACATAAAGAGTTAAAGCTCAAAATAGAGCACCTCATCCTAAGCATGCTTACATGTACACTAGACACAACACTCATAAGCATATTGCACAATACAATACACTTAAATATGTTGCACAAACCTATCAAATACACATTGCCATTGCCAATATATGTCTCATACTCAAAATAATATGAGACACACACCATTACAGAATAAAAAACATGTTTCACACACTAGGAAAGCATATCATCCTAGGAAAAACAATTTTGAAAATGTTGTTTGTTCATATTGCATGATAAAAGGACATACCAACAATATGTGCTTCTATAAAAACTACACATAAATTTACTTCCTTTGGATTATCTTGAGACTAAGCAACCTAGATTGAGAAACGTTTAGGTTCAAAAGAACACTTAAATTATTTTATGTAGGTGCACATGAAATCCACAAGAACAAAATGCAAGTGGTATCTTAATAATGGATGTTCAAGGCATATGACAGGAGACAAGGAACAATTCAATAATCTTGATGCTAAGGATGAATGACATGTTATATTCAGAGATAATGCAAAAGGAAAAATTGTGGGCATTGGAGAAATAAATAATCCACAATCTTTATCTATACATCATATGTTGCTTGTTGATTGTCTTCAACATAATTTCATAGTATAAGTTAATTATATGATATGGGAAATAAAGTGACTTTCTATCCTAGAAATTGTTTTGTTAGTAGTCTTAATAAAGTCAAAGTAATTTTTAGTGATGAAAGAATAAACAATGTTTATGTTATTGCTTTGAACAAAATTGATAACAAAGACGTCAAATGCTTAATTTCTATTTTCCATGACACATAAATATGGCATAGAAGGTTAGGACATACAAATTTTGAGCTTTTAAATGATCTTTCTAAACATGAACTTATGATTGGTTTACCTAAGCTTAAATTCAGTAAGGATAAACCTTATAATGCTTGTCAAAATGGAAAACAATCCAAGTCCTCATTTAACCTAAAAAATATAGTGTCTATTATAGACCACTTAAACCTATATATATGGATTTGTTTGGATCAACTAGAGTTACTAGTCTTTGTGGAATGCACTATGCATATGTATTGGTTGATGATTACTCTAGATTTACTTGGGTATGTTTTCTTGCTCATAAGAATAATGCATTTAAAGCTTTTAAAAATTTTGCACAAAGAGTTCAAAAGAAAAAGGTTTTTATATTTCTTCTACTAGAAGTGATCATGAAACCGAATTTGAAAATGAATTTTTCAAAAATTATTGTAATAAAAATGGTATTTCATATACATTTTCTTCTCATAAAACTCCTCAAGAAAATTGGGTAGTTGAAAGGAAAAATAGAACTCTTATGGAAATGGCTAGAACAAGGCTTCATGAGTATAACTTGCCTTTATACTTTTAGGCGAAAGTCGTTAACACATCTTATTATATTTTAAATTGAGTTTTCAAAAGACCAATTTTGAACGAAACATCTTATGAGCTATAAAACAATAGAAAATCTAAAATCTCATAATTAAGAGTATTTGGATGTAGATGCTTTATATTAACACCAAGGATAATCTTGAAAAATTTGATTCCAAAGCCAATGAAGGAATTTTCCTAGGCTATTCTATTCCTAGTAAAGCATATAGAGTTTTTAATAAGAGAAGTCTAGTAGTTAAAAAGCTAATGCATGTTGTATTCGATAAATCAAAATTACTTGATCTTAGAAAGGATGTTTGTAGTGTTGATGATCTTATAAGTGATAATGAGATTGTGAAAACTCAAGAAGAAAATACTAGTAAGCCTTTGGAACTTAAAAGTCCAAGCGAGGAGGATAATGATGAGTCATCTCAACCTACCTTAAAGGATAAACTTACAAAGGATTGACAATTTAAAAAAGCTCATCCTTAAGACCTCATTATAGGTGACACTACAAAAGGGGTAACTACTAGATCTAAATTAAAGACTATTGTTAATTTAGCCTTCATTTCTCAAATTGAGCCAAAAAATGTTGATGATGCATTGAGTGATGAATTTTGGGTCCTTGCTATACAAGAAGAGTTAAATCAATTTGAGAAAAAATAAGGTTTGGACCTTAGTTCCTAGACCAAAACATCATCCTATTATAAGCACCAAATGGGTGTTTAGAAATAAGATGAATGAATAAGGTGTCATAACTAGGAACAAACCTAGACTAATAGCTAAAAATTATAATCAAGAAAAAGGAATTAATTATGATGAAACCTTTGCCCCCATTGCAAGGTTAGAAGCTATTAGAATGCTACTTGCATTTGCATCATTCATGGATTTTAAACTTTTTCAAATGGATGTTAAAAGTGCATTTCTAAATGGTTTCATTGAAAAGGATGTATATGTTGAGCAACCTTTGGGTTTTGAAAATTTTGATTCTTCAAATCATGTTTTTAAATTTTTAAAAGCATTATATGGATTGAAACAAACTATAAGAACTTGAGCAACTTTTTACTAAAGAAAGGGTTCTCTAAAGGAAAAGTTGACAACTCTTTTTATAAAAAAATCCAAGCACGATTTATTAATTGTTCAAATATATGTTGATGATATTATTTTTTATGCTACTAACCATTATTTATATGAGGAATTTTCTAAACTAATGCAAGGAGAATTCGAGATAAGTATTATGGGAGAACTAAAATTCTTTCTCGAATTACAAATCAAGCAATGCAAAGATGGGATTTTCATTAATCAAACCAATTATGCAAGAGACATTCTTAGGAAGTTTGGTATGAATGGAGCTAAAACAAGTAAAACTTCAATGAGCACCACAGCCAAACTTAACAAGGATGAGAATGGCAAACCAGTTGATAAAAAGCTATTTAGAGGTATAATCGGATCCTTTCTTTGTGTAACTAATAGTAGACCCAATATTATGTTTACTACTTGCTTATGTGCTAGATTTCAATTAAGTCCTAGAGAGTCTCATTTGAATGCAATCAAAAGAATTTTCAAATATATTTATGGTACAATGCATTTAGGACTTTAGTATCCTAGGAGTTCTTTCTTTGACTTGATTAGTATTATGATCTAGACTTTGTTGGCAATTTACTAAATAAAAAGAGCACTTCCAGAACTGATCAATTTTTAGGACAGTGTTTAGTTTCTTTGTTTAGTAATAAACAAGTTTCAGTTTCCTTGTCCACTGTTGAAACTTAATATAATGCAGCAAGTCTTTATTGTTCACAAGTCTTATAGCAAAAACAACAATTGTTGGTCTTTGGTATAAAAATTGATCACATTCCTATTAAATATGACAATACAAGTACTATAAACCTTAGCAAGAATCCCATTCAACATCTAGAACTAAGCATATAGACATTCGACATTATTTTTTGTGTGATCATGTTCAAATTGGTGAAAGCTCACTTGATTTTGTTGATACAAATAATCAACTTGCTGATATCTTCACCAAACCTCTCAATGAAGAGATATTGAATTTCATTAAACATAAACTTGACATGATTGATGGTTCTAGTCTGTCTTAATTTTAATAGTCCTTTAAATTTTCTTTGTGTTAATTTTTGGTATATAATACTTGTTCACTATATATTTTTTTGGTGTTTGTTTTTCAAACCTTAATTTTTTTTGTAAAAATATACGATGTTTATTTGAATTACTTTGATCTTCTCAAATTAGATTTTTCTTAAATATTTTATTGTAAATTTTTTTAATTCTTCCTATTTTACAAAATTAATAATTAATTGATGAAACCTTCATTAAGTTAATTATTTTAATTTTAGCAAAATACACCCTTTCTTAAATAAGTTCATTTCAAATACTCATTTAATTTTTCTAAGAATCCTCAATTAATTCAAAATACATGCAATTAAATTCGCAAGGACTTAATTGTAAGATATTTTGGACTTAATTACAAACTTTTATTGCCAGGAACTTGGTCCTACCAAGGATCAGATCATGTCCCAATTGGGATATCATTTGTCAATTCTGTGTTTTTACACAGAACTGATCCCAAATGGATATCCCAATCAGGATATCACTCAGGACATTGATCCTAACAGCATTGGGATTTCAAATCCTATTAACCTTTTGACTCTTCAATCAAAATCAGGAATAATTTTTGAAATTCTTATTTAATTCAAATTCAAATTTTAAACTATTTCCAACCCTAATTTTTTGCCTATAAATACCATTATATTCCCACTAGATTTTTCATCTCAATTAAATTTTTTCTTTTCTCTATAAATTCTTCATCTATACTTCTTTTCTCTCCTCATGGCTTTTAAGAAACCAAACAAAGTTCTTTCATCTTCTCAAGATCCTTCCTCTAAAAAGGACAAACCCATAAGAACACACTCTCTATTCTCTTATTCTACTCAAGAAATCAAGAAAAGAATTATTAATTTTAGAAAAGAGCTTTCATTCCCTCAAGATTTATGGATGAACCTACTCTCAAAGTAATTGGTTGTTATGATGAAGTCAAGGATCTTCTTCTCAAAAGTGGAATCTTTGATTTTCCTTTCTCATATTTTCTATCTTATCCTTCTCTCATCATTGAATTTCTTTCTTCATACACTTTTAGTTCCATCAAATTTGAAGATGTTAATTCCTACTTCTCCATACAATTAAAATAGGGAAGAAGAGATCGTTTATGACTTATCAAGAGTTTGATACTCTTTTTGGCTTTTCTTAAGAGGGACACATTCAAGTTAACCCTCATTGGTTACTTCTTCTTTTTGGGATGAAATCAAAGCTCCTATTGCTCCTTAATTCTCCGCTGGACATACTAAAGCCTCACACATCAAATCTAAAGCACTTTGGTATGTTCATCAATTCATTACCTACTCTATTAATGGTAGAACTCTTTCAATGAAGTTCTCTCTTTTCATGATCTTTTCATTCTTTATTGTCTTCATCATGATGAAAAGATTGCCTTGGGAAGATTTTTACAATTGAGAATTTGGCTAATTAGTGATAGTAACACTGGTGCAATTTGTATCGGTAAAATTGTCACAAAGCTAGCTAAATTCAACAATATTAATCTCGACTCTCTACCCTCTACCAAACCCATACTTCTTGATGACTCCTTCATTAGAAATTCCAAACAATTCACCTCTATTAATAGAGTTTGGATTTGGAAACATAAACTTGGAGCAAGAAGGTTAAGACCTTAGGGAAAAAGAACAAGAACCTCAACCTTATATTGCTCCTCCAAGGAAAAGAACAAGAAGTGAAGGTACATCGACTTAAGGTGCCCAAGCTCAAAATGATGAACCTCTTTAGATAGGACAAATCTTTGAATGCATGTCCTTAATGGAATCCAACTTTAATTCTAGCTTTGATGAAGTTGAATTAAATTTCAATGTGTGTTTTAATCAAATCAATGACAACATTGCTCATCTTCAACATGATGTCCATCATATTTATAAGGAACAAGGCTGCACTTGCACCTATCCTCCTCCTCCTTCATCCCCTCCTCTAGAATAAATATTATATTTAATTTTCATTTTTTTATTTTCAGTATATATTTGGTTTGTTTTTCCTATATGAGCCTATAGCTATTAGTTTGTTGTTAGGCTCATTTAATGCTTGTTTATGTTTAGTTTATTTTGAGTATTTTATCTTTGTACTGGATGCATTTTTCTTATTAATGAAATTTTCCTTTCTTTAAAATATAAATTTCTCTAGTATTCATTATTTTTTATTTTTGACAAAGGTGGAGAAATATTTGAGTTTGCATTAAAATTAAAAGGAATTTTTGAATTTTTAATTATTTTAACCTATGTGATAGTGTGCCCTTAATATCAAATTTTTTTTTGGTTTGCATTAAAATTCAAAGGAATTTTTAATTATTTTAACCTATGTGATAGTGTATCCTTAATATCAAATATTTTTTCTTCATATTCTATTTTATTATAGGATGAGAGAAAATTATTTGAATATTATTTTTATATATGTCATATAATGTTATAAAGATTTGGTGTATCTTTATTTTTCATTGTTTTGGTTTGTGATCTTTTATTTCCTTTATTTTTTAATCTTTAACATAGGGGGAGAAGAAGGTATGTGATATTTGTGCTTAATGTTTATATTTGTAATATGCTAAGTGTCACATGATCAATTAGCTAGCTAAGCTCTATATGATCATGTGAGGTAGTCCTATATTTACTATTTTTTGATGCATTATATGCATATATGTTTGAAATTATTTCCTTCATATTGTCAAACATTCTTGTTATGTTTTTAACACATTTGTTATGTTAGGTCATAATTTTCTCATTATATATTTTATATTTTTATCATGGTGAATAAATTACAAATTGATATTTCTTATCATGTTCATATTCATAGGGGGAGAAATAAAGAAATATATTTGACTTTATTTGATATCATTATTATTATCACGATTGTTATCTATCACACTTTACTTGTATTATTTTTATCAACTCAAAAATAAGTTAGTAAAATCAAAAGGGGGACATTATTAACCTTAGCAAGTTATCAATCTTAATTTTAATCTTAAAAAACTTAATTTTGAGCAAGTAATATGTTTGTTTCAAGTGTGTATAACTTAGGAGTAATTTGGAAGTCACAATAATGATGCACTATCAAAGAAAAATCATTTCGAAAAGACATCATAAGCACTATCTTTGTAATATCCTATGTTTTTAAATATTTTAATACTGCATCGGGATATGCAGTGTTAATAATTTTTGTATATATTATGATATTTTTACGAGTTGATATATATTTAAAACCTATTTTAATTATTGTGTATTATTTACAGTACTTTACGTAAAATTTTCCCGAGACTTTTATTTCCGGGGAAATTTTCACGTAAATAATTTATTATTAATTATTTTAAATATATTTTCGGACTTGCATGAACTCATACGTATTTTTAAAATACTAAATAAAGCCTATGTGTACTTATTTATTTAATTAGGGTTTAATTAATATTACCCTAATATTTTATTAATTATTTATTTATTTTATTGTTATTTAATTATTTTTAATTAATATTAAATTTTAAAATATTAAATATTAAGTGTGTGGTGTATATTTAATGTGTGTAATTTAATATTATTTTAATATATAGTATAAAGTATATATATATATACATATAATATATCAAAAATCAAACTTTTGAAAAAATTACCATTTTACCCCCGAAGCATCTTCTTCCCCGATCTTCACCCTCACCGCTGTCCGACGCCTGCAACTGCTGATTTCTCACCGTTGGTGTGCCTTCCGGTGTACCACCACCTTCCCCAGCCTTCCTCGCCGCCTGTAGCAGCCGTCTCCGGCGTCTGGAGGTCGATTTTTGGCCTGAAGCCGAGAGTTTGCAATTTCTTCACACCTCGCGATTCCGGCCACCGTTTTTGACACCGCTAGTCTTTTTCTTCTCCTTGAGCTCCGGTGAGTGTGATTCTAGCTTTGGTTTGAGCTGAATTGGTCTTGATTTGCTTAGGTTTCGAATTTTCAATTTCGGCCATATTAGGATTTCTGAATTTTTTGAACTTTAATTTGATTGATTCATGAAAAATACCTTCACAAATGTTGATCCTAGTAGCTTAATCTACATTTATGATTTTTTTTGGAATTTTTGAGAATTATTTTGATTTTTGGGTATTTTTGAATATTTTATTATTGTTTTCTAATTTTCGAAAATTAATTAAATAAATTATGAAAGTGTGTTTTATGATAATTATAGGTGTTTAAATGAATTATAGGAATTTATTTGGAATTTTTATGAATTTCTATGTATTTATTTTGAATTATTTAAGTTTATGTAATTTTGGAAAAATAGGGTTAATTGTGTTTTTAATTGAAATTAATTGGTTAATTGAGTTTAATTATTGATATTATTGATAAATATGTTGATAAAATTAATTTTGGATAATTATACTATTTTTGGTGAATTTTTGAATGAATTTTAGTATATTTATATATATAGGGGTATTTTGGTAATTTTACCCCGAAATTGGCTAAAAATGTAATTTAATTGGTTTTAATAGTTATTTAAGGTATAAAAATTATTTCTACAAATTATTTGGTATTTTTAACTAATTAAACTATTTTTCGTGAATTATTTTCAATTATATATATAATATACGGTTTTTCTAATAAAATGAGTTTTTATCGATTTTTACAGTGATTTAAGGTTAATTATGTAATTTCTACTTATAAAATGAATTTCTAGGTTATAAGGGTATTTTTGGTATTTTTATAATTGTTCTGTGTTTGTGAACCCCGGTCGGTAGACTGTAGTTTGGAGTCCGACCAAGGGGTTATGGATGAGTGGTTGAGCCGGTTTTTCGAAGTGTGTTTCTTTGCAGGGTCGGCTCTACTCTTTGAGTAGAGAGATGTCCGTTTTACAAGGGAGGTTCTGCCGAATTTTCGATAGAATTCTCGTAAACGTGATGTCCAGTCGATCCCTAATTCTGTTTCTGTGTTTAATATTCTAGATCGAGTTCTAGGATTTTCTGTTAGGTTTATTCTGATTTCTATCGTTATTGTTTGTCTAGTTGCGCCGAAACCAAGCCCTAGTGGACCAGGCCCGTCAGATCCATCTTGTGGAGCGCACTAAGTGTGAGTTGCTATTTTATATATATATGTTTTGGATGCATGATTTAGAAATGCATGTTTTATTTTGATTAAATATGCATAAATAATTTGACTATTACTTAAGTTTATATTTAGTTTATTTTGGTTTATTTTTGGTATATATTAAATTATATGCATGTTTTGTTAATAAATCATATTTAAAATGTTTTTAAATATATTTCTAGCTTAATTTATAATTTGATTGGATTCATTTGACGTATATATACTCGAAATATACTTGGTTTACTTTTGGTATATTTTCGGTATATATATATGGTTTATATTGTTATTTTATTTAAATTCATGCATCATTTATTTGTGAATGGATGTTTTATATTTATTGATGAAGGATATCAATAGAACGTGCTACCTAGTGGGCAGCACTAGGACCGAGTACATACCGGTACGCTTATAGCAGATAGGCTATATTACTAACCATTTGTGGATATTGATTGAATATGATCATTTGATGTGTGAGATGTGATTTGGGTGTGATTGCTGGAGCTCGGTTGACCAAGTGTCTCGGGGCCAATCACACTGGCAGTCAGACTGCTGGAGCTCGGTTGACTTAGTGTCTCGGGGCCAGTCTACTGTCTAAATGGATTAAATGGATATATTTGGATTAAGTGAGCCTGTATGGCTAGAGTGTTATCTAACACTGTTTGAGGTTTTGATATTATAGGGTTCTATTTGATCCTTCATAAAAGATGATTTTCAATAAAATATATAAAAAAAAATGATTTTTCTGCATCTGTGTGAATTTGCCTGTATATATACATATTATATATATATTGTTGGTTGTATGCATTGTCATTTAGTATGCATGTATATATATTATAGTAATTCACTCAGTGAGGTCTGACTCCCCTCCGTTGACTATTTTTCAGGAGAGTCATCATCTTCAGATCTCAGTAGCAGGCTTGTACGCCGGATTTCTTCCGCCCCGGCTTCTTTGTGTAAACTGCTTCTCTGAGTCTTGGATTTATTTTATCTAGACACTGCAATAGTCATTAAATATTTAAAGAGATGTTGTATTGTATTTGAACTGGATTTGTATTCAAAGATTTATATATATGAAATGATGAGGATTTGATTTAAATCCAGTTGGTTGAAATGTTATGGTGATATTTATGATTTTTATTTCCGCTGCATTATATACTGTTGTTATTACTATTGCATGTTTTATTTTATTTTTAGGCTTGCTACGGGTTCCGGATTCGAAAGAATTCCCGTTCCCTAGCGCCGGTCATAGCCCTTATTTTGGGTCGTGACAAAGTTGGTATCAGAGCGGAGTTCTGTGTCAGGGCTTAGTTATGTGAGTCGTGGCCCTAGTTTTCAAGTTGTGTTTTCTGTTGAACTACTACAGTGAATTAGGTTCGAGTACGTCTTGATAAGTATTCCTTGCTTTAGTTTTCTGCGTTATTCCTCCGTTGTCTGTTTTGTCTGAATCTTTCCATTTTTCTTTCAGCATGAGGAGGCGAGCGCGTGTCGCTCCACCGGTCGTTGAGGCCGAGGATGATCAATCTTTTCAGGATGAGGTTTTACCTCCTGAATAGCCAGTTAGACGTAGAGGTCGTGGCAGAGGTAGACCTCGAGGAGCGGTAGGTCACCGTAGGCAAAGAGAGTTACAGGACGAGGAGCCTGTAAAGCCTGAGTTTGATGCTCCTGTGCCTCTAGTTGTTCAGCCTGTTCAGCCTGCCTATCAGCAGGGTATGTCTGACCCTGAGGCAGCTTTGTTCTATGCCTGAGTTGGCAGGATTGCTTTTGACGGTACTTCCGATCCGTTAGATTTTCTGCATGCGATCGAGACTAGGACTCGGATTGCTCATACCGAGTACCAGCGGATCATGATCGTCGAGTTTTTTGTTGAGGGACCAGCCCTAGATTGGTTTATTCAGATGATCCAGCCCTATATGATGACGATGACCTGGGCTCAGTTCCGAGAGCGATTTATAAGGAGATTCTGTCCAGAGACTCTCGGGTGTACTCCTCTACAGATCGATCTCCACGAGAAATACTGGTCAGTTGAGATATGCAGAGGATCTGATGCGAGATCAGTATTTCACGGTCACTACCTACGTTACTGGTTTAGGTTCAGCATTTGCTGGTATGCCTACAACAGGCCTTACTCTCGAGTCTGTGATTGAGTTAGCCAAGGAGATTGATCTGAGGCTAGTTAGGCAGGGAGCGATGCCTGATTACTACCAGCTGGGAGTTCAGTCAAGTGGATTGCAGGCTACTCCGTATTCAAGTTTTCATGTTGGTTCGAGTAGTCAGCAGCGAGGTCCGACTCAGCAGAGTCAGAGACAGCAGCAGCGAGTACATCGGAGCAGTAGACATGGCCATGGAGGTCAGCGTAGATTGTTCAGATTCAAGTCAGGTGCTTCGAGCAGCAGCAGTGGTCATAGTTCTGGATCAGCAGCCAGTGTTTGCCAGACCTGCGGTAGAGTCCATCAGGGACCGTGTTATCTGACACCACTGACATGCTTCAGATGCGGGCAGACAGGGCATTTTGCCAGATCGTGTCCTTACTCCGGGTATCAGCAGCCGCAGATTCCACGATTCCCACAGCAGTCGATTGCTAGTGCTGCACCCGTGCCATTTCAGTTACCACCAACCCAGCATCAGAGTTCCACTCAGCTTATTCCACAGCAGAGTCGTGGTAGAGGTACTAGAGGAGCTGCCAGAGGTGTTGGCCAGGCTTCTACCAGTCAGCAGGGAGGTCGAGGTCAGGCCAGAGTTTTCCATCTCACTCAGCAGGATGCTCAGGCATCTAATGCAGTTGTGGCAGGTATTGTTTCTGTTTGTTACCTGGATGCTTGGGTTTTGTTTGATCCGGGTGCCACGCATTCGTTTGTTTCTCCTGTTTTTACTTCTAAATCTTGTTGGCAAGCTTCGAGGATGGCTTTTCCTTTGTCCGTTACCACTCCTCTGAGAATTCCTTGGACACCGATATTGTTATTTCTGGTTGTCCAGTTCTCGTGGGAGATAAAGAATTACCCGCTGATTTGATATTGTTGGATGTGATGGAATTTAATGTTATTTTGGGAATGGATTGGTTATCTCAGCACTATGCCGTGGTAGATTACAGGAATAAAGAGGTGACTTTCAGAATTCCTGGTGAAGAAGAGTTTAAATTTGTGGGTGATAGGAGTTCAGCACCTCAGAATCTTATTTCTGCTATTACGGCTAGGAAGTTATTGAGGAAAGGATGTCAGGGATATTTGGCATTAGTCAGGGATACTTCAGTGGAGAAGTTGTCACTCACAGATGTTCCTGTTGCTTATGAGTTTGCTAATGTTTTTCCTGAGGAGTTGCCAGGTTTACCACCTTACAGAGAGATTAAGTTCTGTATTGATATGGTTCCAGGTACTACTCCTATATCTATGCCACCCTATCAAATGGCTCCTGCAGAGTTGAAAGAGTTGAAGGAGCAGTTGCAAGAGTTGTTGGATAAGGGTTTTATCAGACCCAGTGTTTCTCCCTGGGGTGCACCAGTCCTGTTTGTGAAGAAGAAGGATGGTACCCTAAGACTGTGCATTGACTACAGAGAGCTGATAAGGTGACGGTGAAGAACAAGTATCCTCTCCCGAGGATAGATGATTTGTTTGAACAGCTACAGGGTGCACAATTCTTTTCTAAGGTTGACTTGAGGTCGGGTTATGTCACGACCCAAAATAGGGGCCATGACCGGCGCTAGGGAACGAGAATTCTTTCGAATCCGGAACCCGTAGCAAGCCTAAAAATAAAATAAAACATGCAATAATAATAACAATATATAATGCAGCGGAAATAAAAATCATAAATATCCAAATTAATATCCATCTCCATATATAAATCTTTTAATACAAATCCAGTTCAAGTATAATACAATATCTCACATAAATAAAATACATAAAATCCCACAATTAATTTACAACTACTGCAGTGTCTAGATTATAAAAAAAAATAAGACTCAAGTAAGCAGTTTACACAAAAAAGCCGGGGCGGAAGAAATCTGGTGTATAGACCTGCTACTGAGGTCTGAAGACAATGACTCTCCTGAAAAATAGTCAACGGAGGGGAGTCAGACCTCACTGAGTGAATTACTATAATATATATACAAGCATACTAAATGACAATGCATACAATCCACAGTATATATATAATATGTATATATACAAGCAATACACACAGATGCAGTAAAATCATTTATATATTTTTATTAAAAATCACAGTTTATGAAGGATCAAATAGAATCCTATAATATTCAACCTCAAAACAAGTGTTAGACAACACTCTAGCCATACAGGCTCACTTATTCCAAATATGTCCACTTAATCCATTTAGACAGTAGACTGGCCCCGAGACACTAAGTCAACCGAGCTCCAGCAGTCTGACTGTCAGTGTGATTGGCCCCGAGACACTTGGTCAACCGAGCTCCAGCAATCACACTCCCAAATCCTTTCTCACACATCAAATAATCATATTCAATCAATATCCACAAATAGTTAGTAGTATAGCCTATTTGCTATAAGCGTACCGGTACATACTTGGTCCTAGTGCTGCCCACTAGGTAGCACGTTCTATTGATATCCTTCATCAATAAATATAAAACATCCATTCACAAATACATGATGCATGAATTTAAATAAAACAACAATATAAACCACATATATACCGGAAATATACCAAAAGTAAACCAGGTATATTTCGAGTATATATATGTCAAATGAATCCAATCAAATTATAAATTAAGCTAGAAATATATTTAAAAAAATTTTAAATATAATTTATTAATAAAACATGCATATAATTTAATATATACCAAAATAAACTAAATATAAACTTAAGTAATAATCAAATTATTTATGCATATTTAATCAAAATAAAACATGCATTTCTAAATCATGCATCCTAAGCATATATATATATAAAATAGCAACTCACATTTAGTGCGCTCCTCGAGATGGGTCCGACGGGCCTGGTCCACTAGTCCTCGATCTTGATGCAACTAAACAAATAATAAATAACCGACATTAGAATAAACCTAACAGAAAATCCTAGAATTCGATCTAGAGTATTAAACACAGAATTGAGATTAGGGTTCGACCGGATATCACGTTTTACGAGAATTCTATCAAAAATTCGGCAGAACCTCCCCTGTAAAATGGACATCTCTCTACTCAAAGAGTAGAGCCAACCCTGCAAAGAAACACACTTTGAAAAACAGGCTCAACTACTCAACCATAACCCCTCGATCGGATTCCAAACTACAGTCTACCGATCGGGGTCCACAACACAGAACAATAATAAAAATACCAAAAATACCCTTATAACCTAGAAATTCATTTTATACGTAAAAATTACATAATTAACCTTAAAACACTGTAAAAACTGATAAAAACTCATTTTATTAGAAAAACCGTATATTATATATATAATTGAAAATAATTCACGAAAAATAGTTTTAATTAGTTAAAAGTACTAAATAATTTGTAGAAATCATTTTTATACCTTAAATAACTATTAAAACCAATTAAATTACATTTTTAGCAAATTTTGTGTAAAATTACCAAAATGCCCTTATATATATAAAATATACGAAAATTACTTCAAAAATTCACCAAAAATAGTATAATTATCCAAAATTAATTTTCTCAACATATTTATCAATAATATCAATAATTAAACTTAATTAACCAATTAATTTCAATTAAAAACACAATTAACCCTAATTTCCCAAAATTACATAAACTAATAAAATTCAAAATAAATACATAGAAATTCATAAAAATTCCAAATAAATTCCTATAATTCATTTCAACACCTAATTTAACCATAAAACACAATTTCATAATTTATTTAATTAATTTCCGAAAATTAGAAAATAATATTAAAATATTCAAAAATACCCAAAAATCAAAATAATCTCTAAAAATTCTACAAAAATTTAAACATGAAGATTAAGCTACTAGGATCAACATTTGTGAAGTGAGTTTTCATGAATCAATCAATTCGAAGCTCAAAAAAATCAAAAACCCTAATAGGCTAGAATCACACTCACCGGAGCTCAAAGAGAAGAAAGAGACCGGCGGTATCGAAAATGGTGGCCAGAATCGTCGTGATCGACGGTAGCTCGACTTTCGGCTTCTCTGGCGAAAAATGGCTTCCATGCGCCGGAATCAGTTGCTACAGGCGGCGAAAGAGGCTGGGGAAGGTGGTGGCACACCAACGGCAAGGGAACGGCATGACAGATGGCGGACGGCGATGGGGAAGGTGATCGGGGAAGAAGATGCACACGGGGGTAAAATGGTAATTTTTCCAAAAGTTTGATTTTTAATGTATTATATGTATATATATATACTTTACACTATATATTAAAATAATATAAAATCACACACATTAAATATACACCACACACATATAATTTAATATTTTCATAATTTAATACTAAATAAAAATAATTAAATAACAATAAAATTAATAAACAAATAATAAAATATTAGGGTAATATTTTAAACCCTAATTAAATAAATAAGTACACATAGGCTTTATTTAGTATTTTAAAAATACGTATGAATTCATGCAAGTCCATAAATCTATTTAAAATAATTAATAATAAATTATTTACGTGAAAATTTCCCCGAAAATAAAAGTCTCGGGAAAATTTTACGTAAAGCATTGTAAATAAGACACAATAATCAAAATAGGTTTTAAATACATATCAACTCGTAAAAGTATCATATAATATACATACGGAAATTATTAACACTCATATCCCGATACAGTGTAAAAATGTTTAAAAATACGGGATATTACAGTCTTCCCCCCTTACAAGAATTCGTCCCCGAATTCCAGAAAACAAGATCAAGAAGGAAAGAGATACGGGTAAGAAGCTCGCATCTCAGCTTCGGTCTCCCACGTATGCTCCTTGACTCTGTCGCTAAGCCATAGAACCTTGACCATCGGAATCTGCTTCGACCGCAACTATCGAACTTGAAAATCAACGATCGCCACAGGTTCTTCCACAAACGTCAAATCTTCACTCACTTCTACACTGTCGGGTTGCAACATGTGTGAAGGGTCTGAGATATACTTCCTCAACATCGAGATATGAAACACTAGATGCACCTGTGACATACTTGGAGGCAAACCCAACCGATATGCAACAGTGCCAACTCTCTCCAGAATCTCAAACGGTCCGATATATCTCAGTGCTAACTTACCCTTCCTACCGAATCTCATCACACCCTTCATCGGAGATATCTTCAGAAAAACAAAATCTCTAACCTGAAACTCCACATCTCTACGCCTAGGATCCGCATAACTCTTTTGTCTGCTAACTGCAGTCTCTAATCTGTGCTTAATCACGGCGACCTTCTCTGCAGCATCCTGAACCATCTCAGGTCCAGTCAAAGCTCTCTCACTAATCTCATCCCAACTCAAAGGGGATCTACACTTCCTTCCATACAAAGCCTCGTACGGTGCCATACCAGTACTGCTATGGTAGCTGTTATTATATGCAAACTCAACGAGTGGCAAATGATCATCCCAACTACCTCCCAAATCCAAGACACACATCCTCAACATATCTTCTAGTGTCTGGATCATCCTCTCAGACTGACCATCTGTCTGAGGATGAAAAGTAGTACTGAAGTCCAACCTAGTGCCCATCGCTTCCGATAACTTCTACCAAAAATGAGAAGTAAACACCGAACCTGTATCTGACAAAATGGACACAGGTACTCCATGAAGGCACACAATATGCTCCATATACAGTTTTGCCAATCTGGCTATAGAATAGGTGGCTTTCACAGGTAGGAAATGTGCAGACTTCGTCAATCTGTCTACAATCACCCAGATAGAATCGTATCCATCCTTCGAACGAGGTAAACCGACCACAAAATCCATAGCTATCCTTTCCCACTTCCACTCAGGAATAGGAAGAGGCTGAAGCTTCCCAGAAGGCTTCTGATGTTTGGCTTTCACTTGCTGACACGTCAAGCACTTAGCAACATAATCAGTGACATCTTTCTTCAATCCATCCCACCAGTATAAATCTCTAATACTGTGGTACATCTTAGTGACACCCGGATGAACGTTGTAAGCTGTAGAGTGTGCTTCCTCTAAAATCTCCTCTCTCAAATCATCCACATCAGGAACACACAATCTACCACTGATCCACAACACACCATCATCATCGAGTATGAAATCAGTGAACTTCCCTGTTCTGACATTCTCTGCAAGCTCTTCCAGAATAGGATCTCATCTCTAAGCTGCTTTAATCCTATCCCTTAGTACAGATCGTACTTTAAATTAAGCTAGCAGTCCACCTGATCTACTAATCTTCATCATCAGACCTTGATCCACCAACAGATACAATTCCTGGATCAATGGTCTCCTCTCAACACCGATATGAGCAAGACTGCCTGAGGACTTTCTACTCAAGGCATCTACTACCACATTAGCTTTACCCGGATGATATAAGATCTCTCAATCATAATCCTTTAACAATTCCAACCATCTCCTCTGCCTCATATTCAAATCTCTCTGCTGAAAAATGTACTTAAGGCTCTTGTGATTAGTAAATATCTCACAAGTCACCCCGTACAAATAATGTCTCCAAATCTTCAAAGCAAAGATCACTGCAGCCATCTCCAGATCATGTGTAGGATAGTTCTGCTCATGCTTCTTCAACTGCCTCGAAGCATAGGCTATCACCCTTCCATTCTGCATCAACACACAACCAAGACCAATTCTAGAGGCATCACAGTAAACTGTGAACTTATCCACACTATTAGGCAAAGCTAATACTGGCGCTGTGGTCAACTTCTCCTTCAACAATTGAAAACTATTCTTATAAGCTTCTGATCACTTAAATCTAACATTCTTCTGAGTCAAGCGAGTCATAGGGGCTGTAATTCTGGAAAAATCCTGCACAAACCGCCTATAATACCCGGCTAAACCCAGAAAACTCTTGAATACTGCCTAGGCCACTCAGATACTGCCTCAATCTTCTGTGGATCAACCTGAATACCTTCTTTAGACACTACGTGTCCAAGAAAAGAAACACTCTCCATCCAGAAATCACACTTCAAGAATTTAGCATAAAGCTGATGATCTCTCAATGTCTGCAGTACAATCCTCAAGTGATATACATGCTCCTCCATACTCCTTGAATAAACCAGTATATCATCGATGAAGACTACTACAAACTGATCCATATACGGTCTAAATACCCTATTCATCAGGTCCATAAAAGCTGTTGGTGCATTAGTTAAACCGAAAGACATCACCAGAAACTCATAATGGCCATATCGAGTGCGGAATGATGTCTTAGGAATATCAGCTTCACTAATCCACAACTGATGATAACCCGACCTCAAGTCAACCTTAGAAAAGAACTGTGCATCCTATAGCTGATCAAACAGATCATCTATCCTCGGGAGAGGATACTTGTTCTTCACTGTCACCTTATTCAGCTCTCTGTAGTCAATGCACAGTCTCAGGGTACCATCCTTCTTCTTCACAAACAGGACTGGTGCACCCCAAGGAGAAACACTAGGTCTGATAAAACCCTTATCCAATAACTCTTGCAACTGCTCCTTCAACTCTGCAGGAGCCATTCTATAGGGTGGCATAGATATAGGAGTAGTACCTGGTACCACATCTATACAGAACTTAATCTCTCTGTGAGGTGGTAAACCTGGCAACTCCTCGGGCAAAACATCAGGAAACTCACAAGCAACAGGAACATCTATGAGTGACAACTTCTCCATTGACGTATCCCTGACCAATGCCAAATATCCCTGACAACCTTTCCTCAATAACTTCCTAGCCGTAATAGTAGAAATAAGATTCTGAGGTGCTGAACTCCTATCACCCACAAATTTAAACTCTTCTTCACCAGGAATTCCGAAAGTCACCTCTTGATTCCTGCAATCTACCAGGCATAGTGCTGAGATAACCAATCCATTCCTAGAATAACATCAAACTCCATCACATCCAACAGAATCAAATCCGCTGGTAATTCTCTACCTCCCACGAGAATTGGACAACCAGAAAGAACAATATCGGTGTCCAAGGAATCGCTCAGAGGAGTGGTAACAGATAAAGGAAAAGCCATCCTCGAAGCTTGCCAACAAGATTTAGAAGCAAAACGGAAGAAACAAACGAATGCGTGCCACCTGGATCAAACAAAACCCATGCATCTAGGTAACAAACAGAAATAATACCTGCCATGACTGCATTAAATGCCTGAGCATCCTGCTGAGTGAGATGGAAGACTCTGGCCTGACCTCGACCTCCCTGCTGACTGGTAGAAGCTTGGCCAACACCTTTGGCACCTCCTCTGGTACTTCTACCATGACTCTACTGTGGAACAAGCTGAGTGGAACTTTGATGTTGGGCTGGAGGTAACTGAAATGGCACAGGTGCAGCACTAGCAATTGACTGCTGTGGGAATCGTGAAATCTGTGACTGCTAATACCCGAAATAAGGACACGATCTGGCAAAATGTCCTGTCTGCCCGCATCTGAAGCATGTCAGTGGTGTCAGATAACACGGTCCCTGATGAACTCTACCGCAGGTCTGGCATACACTGGCCGCTGATCTAGAACTACGACCACTACTGCTGCTCGAAGCACCTGACCTGAATCTGAACGATCTGCGTTGACCTCCACGGCCATGTCTACTACTCCGATGCACTCGCTGCTGCTGTCTCTGACTCTGCTGAGTCGGACCTCGCTGCTGACTACTCGAACCAACATGAAAACTTGAATACGGAGTAGACTGCAATCCACTCGACTGAACTCCCAGCTGGTAGTAATCAGGCATCGCTCCCTGCCTAACTGGCCTCAGCTCAATCTCCTTAGCCAGCTCAATCACAGACTCGAGAGTAAGGCCTGCTATAGGCATACCAGCAAAAGCATAACCCAAACCAGTAACGTAGGTAGTGACCGTGAAATACTGATCTCGCATCAAATCCTCTGCATATCTACCCAGACGAAGAAACTCTCTGGTATACTCCTCTATAGATCGATCTCCATGAGAAATATTGGTCAAACAAAGACGATAACTCATACGAAGAGGCTCTGAACAGAATCTCCTCAAAAATCGCTCTCGGAACTGAGCCCAGGTCATCATTATCATGTAAGGCTGGATCATCTGAATGAACCAATCTAAGGCTGGTCCCTCAATAGAAAACTCTACAATCATGATCCGCTGGTACTCGGTATGAGCAGTTTGAGTCCTCATCTCAATCGCGTGCAGAAAATCTAACAGATCGGAAGTACCATCGAAAGCAATCCTGCCAAGTCGGGCATAGAACGAAGCTGCCTCAGGGTCAGACATACCCTGCTGATAGGCAGGCTGAACAGGCTGAACAACCGGAGGAACAGGAACATCAAATTCAGGCTCAACAGGCTCCTCATCCTGTAACTCTCTCTGCCTACGGCGACCTGCCGCTCCTCGAGGTCTACCTCTGCCATGACCTCTACGTCTAACTGGCTGCTCAGGAGGTAAAACCTCATCCTGAAAAGACTCATCATCCTCGGCCTCCTCGATGGAGCGACACGCGCTCGCCTCCTCCTTCTGAAAAGACAAACGGAAAGATTCAGACAAAACAGACAACGGAGGAATAACGCTGAAAACTAATGCAAGGAATACTTATCAAGACATACTCGAACCTAATTCACTGCAGTAGTTACCAAAAGAAAACACAACTCTGAAAACTAGGGCCACACTCACACAACTAAGCCCTGACACAACTCCGCTCTAATACCAACTTTGTCACGACCCAAAACAGGGGCCATGACCGGCGCTAGGGAACGGGAATTCTTTCGAATCCAAAACTCGTAGCAAGCCTAAAAATAAAATAAAACATGCAATAATAATAACAATATATAATGCAGCGGAAATAAAAATCATAAATATCCAAATTAATATCCATCTCCCATATATAAATCTTTTAATACAAATCCAGTTCAAGTATAATACAATATCTCACATAAATAAAATACATAAAATCCCACAATTAATTTACAACTACTACAGTGTCTAGATTATAAAAAAAATAAGACTCAAGTAAGCAGTTTACACAAAAAAGCCGGGGCGGAAGAAATTCGGCGTATAGACCTGTTACTGAGGTCTGAAGACGATAACTCTCCTGAAAAATAGTCAACGGAGGGGAGTCAGACCTCACTGAGTGAATTACTATAATATATATACATGCATACTAAATGACAATGCATACAATCCACAGTATATATATAATATGTATATATACAAGCAATACACACAGATGCAATAAAATCATTTTATATATTTTTATTAAAATCACAGTTTATGAAGGATCAAATAGAACCCTATAATATCGTAACCTCAAAATAGTGTTAGACAACACTCTAGCCATACAGGCTCACTTATTCCAAATATGTCCACTTAATCCATTTAGACAGTAGACTGGCCCCGAGACACGAAGTCAACCGAGCTCCAGCAGTCTGACTGTCAGTGTGATTGGCCCCGAGACACTTGGTCAACCGAGCTCCAGCAATCACACTCCCAAATCCTTTCTCATACATCAAATAATCATATTCAATCAATATCCATAAATAGTTAGTAGTATAGCCTATTTGCTATAAGCGTACCGGTACGTACTCGGTCCTAGTGCTGCCCACTAGGTAGCACGTTCTATTGATATCCTTCATCAATAAATATAAAACATCCATTCACAAATACATGATGCATGAATTTAAATAAAATAACAATATAAACCATATATATACCGGAAATATACCAAAAGTAAACCAGGTATATTTCGAGTATATATATGTCAAATGAATCTAATCAAATTATAAATTAAGCTAGAAATATATTTAAAAAAATTTTAAATATAATTTATTAATAAAACATGCATATAATTTAATATATACCAAAATAAACTAAATATAAACTTAAGTAATAATCAAATTATTTATGCATATTTAATCAAAATAAAACATGCATTTCTAAATCATGCATTCTAAGTATATATATATAAAATAGCAACTCACACTTAGTGCGCTCCTCGAGATGGGTCCGACGGGCCTGGTCCACTAGTCCTCGGTCTCGACGCAACTAAACAAACAATAAATAACCGACATTAGAATAAACCTAACAGAAAATCCTAGAATTCGATCTAGAGTATTAAACACAGAATTGAGATTAGGGTTCGACCGGATATCACGTTTTACGAGAATTCTATCGAAAATTCGGCAGAACCTCCCCTGTAAAATGGACATCTCTCTACTCAAAGAGTAGAGCTGACCCTGCAAAGAAACACACTTTGAAAAATAGGCTCAACTACTCAACCATAATCCCTCGATCGGATTCCAAACTACAGTCTACCGATCGGGGTCCACAACACAGAACAATAATAAAAATACCAAAAATACCCTTATAACCTAGAAATTCATTTTATACGTAAAAATTACATAATTAACCTTAAAACACTGTAAAAACTGATAAAAACTCATTTTATTAGAAAAACCGTATATTATATATATAATTGAAAATAATTCACGAAAAATAGTTTTAATTAGTTAAAAGTACTAAATAATTTGTAGAAATCATTTTTATACCTTAAATAACTATTAAAACCAATTAAATTACATTTTTAGCAAATTTTGTGTAAAATTACCAAAATGCCCTTATATATATAAATATACTAAAATTACTTCAAAAATTCACCAAAAATAGTATAATTATCCAAAATTAATTTTCTCAACCTATTTATCAATAATATCAATAATTAAACTCAATTAACCAATTAATTTCAATTAAAAACACAATTAACCCTAATTTCCCAAAATTACATAAACTAATAAAATTCAAAATAAATACATAGAAATTCATAAAAATTCCAAATAAATTCCTATAATTCATTTCAACACCTAATTTAACCATAAAACACAATTTCATAATTTATTTAATTAATTTCCGAAAATTAGAAAATAATATTAAAATATTCAAAAATACCCAAAAATCAAAATAATCTCCAAAAATTCTACAAAAATTCAAAAATTAAGATTAAGTTACTAGGATCAACATTTGTGAAGGGAGTTTTCATGAATCAATCAATTCGAAGCTCAAAAAAATCAAAAACCCTAATAGGCCGAAATTGAAAATTCGAAACCTAAGCAAATCAAGACCAATTCAGCTCAAACCAAAGCTAGAATCACACTCACCGGAGCTCAAGGAGAAGAAAAAGACCGGCAGTGTCGAAAATGGTGACCGGAATCGTCGTGATCGACGGTAGCTCGACTTTCGGCTTCTCCGGCCAAAAATGGCTTCCAGGCACCGGAATCAGCTGCTACAGGCGACGAAAGAGGCTGGGGAAGGTGGTGGCACACCGGACGGCACACCAACGGCAAGGGAATGGCGTGACAGACGGCAGACGGCGATGGGGAAGGTGATCGGGGAAGAAGATGCACACAGGGGCAAAATGGTAATTTTTCCAAAAGTTTGATTTTTAATGTATTATATGTATATATATATACTTTACACTATATATTAAAATAATATAAAATCACACACATTAAATATACACCACACACATATAATTTAATATTTTCATAATTTAATACTAAATAAAAATAATTAAATAACAATAAAATTAATAAACAAATAATAAAATATTAGGGTAATATTTTAAACCCTAATTAAATAAATAAGTACACATAGGCTTTATTTAGTATTTTAAAATACGTATGAATTCATGCAAGTCCATAAATCTATTTAAAATAATTAATAATAAATTATTTACGTGAAAATTTTTTCGAAAATAAAAGTCTCGGGAAAATTTTACGTAAAGCACTGTAAATAAGACACAATAACCAATATAGGTTTTAAATACATATCAACTCGTAAAAACATCATATAATATACATACAGAAATTATTAACACTGCATATCCCGATACAGTGTAAAAATGTTTAAAAATACGGGATATTACAGGTTATCATCAGTTGCGGATTAGTGAAGCTGATATTCCTAAGACAGCATTCCGCACTCGATATGGCCATTATGAGTTTCTGGTGATGTCTTTTGGTTTGACTAATGCACCAGCAGCTTTTATGGACCTGATGAACAGGGTATTCAGACCGTATGTGGATCAGTTTGTGGTAGTCTTCATTGATGATATACTGGTTTATTCGAGGAGTGTGGAGGAGCATGTATATCACTTGAGGATTGTAGTACAGACATTGAGAGATCATCAGCTTTATGCTAAATTCTCGAAGTGTGATTTCTGGATGGAGAGTGTTTCTTTTCTTGGACACATAGTGTCTAAAGAACGTATTCAGGTTGATCCACAGAAGATTGAGGCAGTGTCTGAGTGGCCTAGACCGACTTCTGTTACAGAGATTCAGAGTTTTCTGGGTTTAGCCGGGTATTATAGGCGATTTGTGCAGGATTTTTCCAGAATAGCAGCCCCTATGACTCGCTTGACTCAGAAGAATGTTAGGTTCGAGTGGTCAGAAGCGTGCGAGAATAGTTTCCAATTATTGAAGGAGAAGTTGACCACAGCACCAGTATTAGCTTTGCCTAATAGTGTGGATAAGTTCACAGTTTACTGTGATGCCTCTAGAATTGGTCTTGGTTATGTGCTGATGCAGAATGGAAGGGTGATAGCCTATGCTTCGAGGCAGTTGAAGAAGCATGAGCAGAATTATCCTACACATAACCTGGAGATGGCTGCAGTGATCTTTGCTTTGAAGATTTGGAGACATTATCTGTACGGGGTGACTTGTGAGATATTTACTGATCACAAGAGCCTTAAGTACATTTTCCAATAGAGAGATCTGAATCTGAGGCAGAGAAGATGGTAGGAACTGTTGAAAGACTATGATTGCGAGATTTTATATCATCCGGGTAAAGCTAATGTGGTAACAGATGCCTTGAGTAGGAAGTCCTCAAGCAGTCTTGCTCACATCAGTGTTGAGAGGAGACCATTGATCCAGGAGTTGCATTTGATGGTGGATCAAGGTCTGATGATGAAGATAAGTAGGTCAGGTGGACTGCTAGCTCAGTTTAAAGTATGATCTGTACTGAGGGATAGGATTAAAGCAGCTCAGAGCCGAGATCCTATTCTGGAAGAGCTTGCAGAGAATGTCAGAGCAGGGAAGTTCACTGATTTCACACTCGATGATGATGGTGTGTTGTGGATCAGTGGTAGATTGTGTGTTCCTGATGTAGATGTTTGAGAGAAGAGATCCTAGAGGAAGCACACTCTACAGCCTACAACGTTCATCCGGGCATTACTAAGATGTACCACAGTATCAGAGATTTATACTGGTGGAATGGATTGAAGAAGGATGTCGCTGATTATGTTGCTAAGTGTCTGACGTGTCAGCAAGTGAAAGCCGAACATCATAAGCCTTCTGGGAAGCTTCAGCCTCTTCCTATTCCCGAGTGGAAGTGGGAAAGGATAGCTATGGATTTTGTGGTTGGTTTACCTCGTTCGAAGGATGGATACGATTCCATCTGGGTGATTGTAGACAAATTGACGAAGTCTGCACATTTCTTGCCTGTGAAAGCCACCTATTCTGTTGCCAGATTGGCGAAGCTGTATGTGAAGCATATTGTGTGCCTTCATGGAGTACCTGTGTCCATTGTGTCAGATAGAGGTTCAGTGTTTACTTCTCATTTTTGACAGAAATTGCAGGAAGCGTGGGCACTAGGTTGGATTTTAGTACTACTTTTCATCCTCAGACAAATGGTCAGTCTGAGAGGATGATCCAGACACTGGAAGATATGTTGAGGATGTGTGTCTTAGATTTGGGAGGTAGTTGGGTTGATTATTTGCCACTCGTTGAGTTTGCATATAATAACAGCTACCATAGCAGTATTGGCATGGCACCATACGAGGCTTTGTATGGAAGGAAATGTAGATCCCCGTTGAGTTAGGATGAGATTGGTTAGAGAGCTTTGACTGGACCTGAGATGGTTCAGGATGCTACAGAGAAAGTCACCGTGATTAAGCAAAGATTAGAGGCTGCAGTTAGTAGACAGAAGAGTTATGCGGATCCTAGGCGCAGAGATGTGGAGTTTCAGGTTGGAAATTTTATTTTTCTGAAAGTATCTCCGATGAAGGGTGTGATGAGATTTGGCAGGAAGGGTAAGTTAGCACCGAGATATATCGGACCGTTTGAGATTCTGGAGAGAGTTGGCACTGTTGCATATCGGTTGGATTTGCCTCCGAGTATGTCACAAGTGCATCCAGTATTTCATATCTCGATGTTGAGGAGGTATATCTCAAACCCTTCACACGTGTTGCAGCCCAACAGTGTAGAAGTGAGTGAAGATTTGACATTTGTAGAAGAACCTGTGGCGATCGTTGATTTTCAAGTTCGACAGTTGCGTTCGAAGTAGATTCCGATGGTCAAGGTTCTGTGGCGTAGCGACAGAGTTGAGGAGCATACATGGGAGACTGAAGCTGAGATGCGAGCTTCTTACCCGTATCTCTTTCCTTCCTGATCCTGTAATCTTTTCTTTCTGGAATTCGGGGACGAATTCTTGTAAGGGGGGAAGACTATAATATCCCGTGTTTTTAAATATTTTAATACTGCATCGGGATATGCAGTGTTAATAATTTTTGTATATATTATGATATTTTTACGAGTTGATATGTATTTAAAACCTATTTTAATTATTGTGTATTATTTACAGTGCTTTACGTAAAATTTTCCCGAGACTTTTATTTCCGGGAAAATTTTCACGTAAATAATTTATTATTAATTATTTTAAATATATTTTCGGACTTGCATGAACTCATACATATTTTTAAAATACTAAATAAAGCCTATGTGTACTTATTTATTTAATTAGGGTTTAATTAATATTACCCTAATATTTTATTAATTGTTTATTTATTTTATTATTATTTAATTATTTTAATTAATATTAAATTTTAAAATATTAAATATTAAGTGTGTGGTGTATATTTAATGTGTGTAATTTAATATTATTTTAATATATAGTATAAAGTATATATATATACATATAATATATCAAAAATCAAACTTTTGGAAAAATTACCATTTTGCCCCCGAAGCATCTTCTTCCCCGATCTTCACCCTCACCGCCGTCCGACGCCTGCAACTGTCGATTTCTCTCCGTTGGTGTGCCACCACCTTCCCCAGCCTTCCTCGCCGCCTGTAGCATCCGTTTCCGGCGTCTGGAGGTCGGTTTTTGGCCGGAAGCCGAGAGTTTGCAATTTCTTCACACCTCGCGATTCCGGCCACCGTTTTCGACACCGCCAGTCTCTTTCTTCTCCTTGATCTCCGGTGAGTGTGATTCTAGCTTTGGTTTGAGCTGAATTGGTCTTGATTTGCTTAGGTTTTGAATTTTCAATTTCGGCCATATTAGGGTTTTTAATTTTTTTGAACTTCAATTTAATTGATTCATGAAAACTCCCTTCAAAAATGTTGATCCTAGTAGCTTAATCTACATGTATGAATTTTTTTGGAATTTTTGGGAATTATTTTGATTTTTGGGTATTTTTGAATATTTTATTATTATTTTCTAATTTCGAAAATTAATTAAATAAATTATGAAAGTGTGTTTTATGATAATTATAGGTGTTGAAATAAATTATAGGAATTTATTTGGAATTTTTATGAATTTCTATGTATTTATTTTGAATTATTTAAGTTTATGTAATTTTGGAAAAATAGGGTTAATTGTGTTTTTAATTGAAATTAATTGGTTAATTGAGTTTAATTATTGATATTATTGATAAATATGTTGAGAAAATTAATTTTGGATAATTATACTATTTTTGGTGAATTTTTGAATGAATTTTAGTATATTTATATATATAGGGGTATTTTGGTAATTTTACCTGAAATTGGCTAAAAATGTAATTTATTTGGTTTTAATAGTTATTTAAGGTATAAAAATGATTTCTATAAATTATTTGGTATTTTTAACTAATTAAAACTATTTTTCGTGAATTATTTTCAATTATATATATAATATACAGTTTTTCTAATAAAATGAGTTTTTATCGATTTTTACAGTGATTTAAGGTTAATTATGTAATTTCTACTTATAAAATGAATTTCTAGGTTATAAGGGTATTTTTGGTATTTTTATAATTATTTTGTGTTTGTGGACCCCGATCGGTAAACTGTAGTTTGGAGTCCGACCGAGGGGTTGTGGATGAGTGGTTGAGCCTATTTTTTGAAGTGTGTTTCTTTGTAAGGTTGGCTCTACTCTTTGAGTAGAGAGATGTCTGTTTTACAGGGGAGGTTTTGTCGAATTTTCGGTAGAATTCTCGTAAAACGTGATGTCCGGTCGATCCCTAATTCTATTTCTGTGTTTAATATTCTAGATCGAGTTCTAGGATTTTCTGTTAGGTTTATTCTGATTTCTGTCGTTATTGTTTGTCTAGTTGCGCTGAGACCGAAGCCTAGTGGACCAGGCCCGTCAGATCCATCTCGTGGAGCACACTAAGTGTGAGTTGCTATTTTATATATATATGCTTAGGATGCATGATTTAGAAATGCATGTTTTATTTTGATTAAATATGCATAAATAATTTGACTATTACTTAAGTTTATATTTAGTTTATTTTGGTTTATTTTTGGTATATATTAAATTATATGCATGTTTTGTTAAAAAAATCATATTTAAAATGTTTTTAAATATATTTCTAGATTAATTTATAATTTGATTGGATTCATTTGACGTATATATACTCGAAATATACCTGGTTTACTTTTGGTATGTTTCTGGTATATATATATAGTTTATATTGTTATTTTATTTAAATTCATGCATCATTTATTTGTGAATGGATGTTTTATATTTATTGATGAAGGATATCAATAGAACGTGCTACCTAGTGGGTAGCACTAGGACCGAGTACGTACCAGTACGCTTATAGCAGATAGGCTATATTACTAACCATTTGTGGATATTGATTGAATATGATCATTTGATGTGTGAGATGTGATTTGGGTGTGATTGCTGGAGCTCGGTTGACCAAGTGTCTCGGGGCCAATCACACTGGCAGTCAGACTGTTGGAACTCGGTTGACTTAGTGTCTCGGGGCCAGTCTACTGTCTAAATGGATTAAGTGGATATATTTGGATTAAGTGAGCCTGTATGGCTAGAGTGTTGTCTAACACTGTTTGAGGTTTTGATATTATAGGGTTCTATTTGATCCTTCATAAAAGATGATTTTCAATAAAATATATAAAAAAAAATGATTTTTCTGCATCTGTGTGAATTTGCCTGTATATATGCATATTATATATATACTGTTGGTTGTATGCATTGTCATTTAGTATGCATGTATGTATATTATAGTAATTCACTCAGTGAGGTCTGACTCCCCTCCGTTGACTATTTTTCAAGAGAGTCATCATCTTCAGACCTCAGTAGCAGGCCTGTACGCCGGATTTCTTCCGCCCCGACTTCTTTGTGTAAACTACTTCTCTGAGTCTTGGATTTATTTTATCTAGACACTGCAGTAGTCATTAAATATTTAAAGAGATGTTGTATTGTATTTGAACTGGATTTGTATTCAAAGATTTATATATATGAAATGATGAGGATTTGATTTAAATCCAGTTGGTTGAAATGTTATGGTGATATTTATGATTTTTATTTCCGCTGCATTATATACTGTTGTTATTACTATTGCATGTTTTATTTTATTTTTAGGCTTGCTACGGGTTCCGGATTCGAAAGAATTCCCGTTCCCTAGCGCCGGTCATGGCCCCTGTTTTGGGTCGTGACAATCTTAATTAGACTCATCAGAGGGACTAAATTGCACAAAAAGTACAAATCTTGTCATAGTCCCAACTAGGACCAAGGAAAACCAATTTTTGCATAAAACTTTACATAAATCCAATGTCCCAATCAGGACATTGCTCGGGACATTGTAGTCCTGACCAAGACATTGATATCTTGACTGGGTCCAGAGCAAAAATTCAAATATAATGGCTCGTAATAGTTATTCAATGATCATCCCAACCGGGATTGATAATATCCCGACCGAGAGCTGACAAATTGCAGCTCAAAAATTCAAATTTCATTCAAATGGACTTTATTTTTGTTAGGAATGAAATTATTACTTCCAACAGTTATAATTGAATTACCAAAGTATAACTATGATTTATGAAGATTATTTTGAGGTTAAGAAACTTGTTTATTCATTCTATACTTTCAAGCATTCAATTAAGCTCTCTAAACTCTTTCAAAATTCATTTTATTATTGTATAGTATTGTGAGAGTTGGTGAGTGTTATAATATAAATTCTTATTCTTCTATTTTCTAGGGTTAAGAAAATGGGAAGTAAGATTCTATTTTAAAGGGATTGGTTTAAATGTTTAGCCATTAAAACACTTGGGAATTCGATTTTAGTATGAGCCTTAAAAACACTTGTGAATTAGTTTTTGAGTGAGCCTTTAAAACTCAAGTTGTAAAAATCAATATAAGGAAATTGATTGTGGTAATTCAAAATCCTAACTTGAGGGTGGAGACGTAGGATTTTTGAGAATATAAACTCCTTTAATTCTTATATTTATCATTCTTCCTTCTCAACATTCCTTTTAAGTTTTGTTCTAATTTCTTTAATTTCTTATTATTGTTCAATTGTCCTTTTCACTCCCCATCCCTCTAGGACTCTTTAAAATAATTTTTTATTTATTTTCTATAAGCATGATGAGAAAGAAAGGGTTAGACATGGAGTCCCTTAGCCAATCAACCGATCCTTAATGGTATTAATTGAATGGAACCATTCGTTGTATATAGAGGAATTCGACTTCTCATCTAAAATATTTTGGGTGCATCTATTTGGTCTTCCTTTAAACCAAATAACCTATAACAATGCAACCATAATAGCTCAAGCTTTGTTAAGGACTTGGTTGCTAATGATGATTAAATGTATTCTGATCATTATTGTGTTCACATAATGCGGATAAAAGTTAAGGTGGATCTCAATAAGGCTTTGCTAAAGGGATTTATGAACAAAAAGGAAAATAGGTCCAAAATGGATTGTAATTTAGTATAAAAGGCTCCTAAGTTTTTTTCAACTGTGTGTTTATTTACCCATATTACCAAGAATTGCCCTACCTTCACAAATGAAAAGGAAATCACAAATCAAATTTATAGCAATAAGGCAAATAGCCTTTAATTGCATGTTGATTCTTACAGAAAGTCATTCTCTATCCTTTCGTTTCCATGAAAGAGAAACCTATTGAAGCTACTTTGTTTTCCTCATAGAGAAGCTTTTTATGAGCAATTCTCCTTTGCTAGAAGCGCGTGTCTCACAACTTCCTTCCTTGGCAAGTCAGGAAGATAGTTAGCTGTTGAAGTGCAGTGCTCGAGAAATTGCTAATGATGGTCTATACCTTTTCGCTACTTAGTAAAAAAGAAATGATGGCTTCAAGGGCAGTTATTGGGAACTGATGAGATGATTGCTAAGAGTAAGGAGTTGGTTACCCAACCCACTACTAAAGACCAAGCCCATGCTGAATTTTCTCCCCTTACAGCAAAACATACAAAGTCCGAAGAAAGCAACCCAAAGAGCTCTAACATTCTAACAGATGGAAGCCCATTTAAGTCAGGCCCCTTTGCTATTTCCTCTCTTGCTGAAAATTTTAAGAGTGCAATGATAACTATAGAGTCTCTATTAGGAAAGCCCATTATTGACAATGCCAAACAGAATTCCTCTACTATAGGAACTAAGGCAACCAATAGGAAAGTAAGGAGATTTCAAATGAAGATTCCAGTACATTCCTCTCAAGCTCTATCATTGGCTCACGAAGGTTCCACCTCCAATACCATCAACCCATCTAGTGCATCTTAGAAGTTATAAGGCTCATTTGTTCTTTTTTATTTACTTCTACATGTAGGTATCATGTTAGTAAGAGTGAAATTAGTGATTATCTTTTGTAGCTGGATGCACTATTCTCTCTGTTCGTAAGCTTGTTAGTTTCTCTTTAACGAAGATCAATTGTTCAAAAAAAAAATGCAGCAATATTATTAAAACTGGTTGTTGTCAGTTGTTACCTATTATTTTATTTTTGAATTAGTAAAATTACTCATCTAATCTTATATTGGTAGGGATTGTATATCACTAGTTAAAGGAAAAATAATAAATTGTTAGTTAAAGGAATAAATAATATCTTTTTACCTACCATCAGTATTCCATATAAATAAAAGTTTAATTTACTGATGATTTTTTTTTGTTCAGTCCAATAGAGACTTAATGAGTCATAGGTTAATAACAATAATAATAATAATAAGGTGATAACTTACACCAGAATTATGAATAATATATATGTAAATTTAAATTTGAGATTTTTACAATTTTTACAAATGATAATAGTAATAATTTAAAGTTCATTTTTAATATTTCACATGCTTAGGGACATTTGAAATCAAATGTTTGTTCACCTTAAATTAAATTTAAAAATATACATTTAGATATAAAATAAGTTCCAACCGAAAATTTAAAGACAACAACAAAAGTTAAAGCTGTTAAGCATTAATCATGCAAAATTTAAGATGTAAAAAATTTAAGGATGAAACTGTGCACTCCCTTAAGAAAAAATTCAGTTTTAATAAAAGTGATTTAGTCTTGGTTTCAGACCTAATTATAAAAAAAAAAAAAATCAGTTGTAATATTTCTTTCTTTCTTTCTTTAATTTATTATAATTTATAGTGTATTAATTTATTTATATTTATTGTTGTAATCTCTATATATCATTTTCAAAAGTTGGCTTAAATAACCTCTAATGCAAAGAATTTGATTATGAATCAGATCGCTTAATTATTGAAAATTATATGAATTTGAACTAATGAGAATTTAAAACAAATTCATAACAAACTTAAAAATGTCATTTACCCAGGATTTTATATAATCTTTAACTAATTACTTGAAATGATTGTATTTGAATTTTAATATTTAAAATTTAAAATCTCACATCAAATATTTGCTTTCAAAAGCGAAGTAACTAATTTTTTTTAATCTCTTTAATGACATGAATTCTATTCTTGAGGCTAATATTTGAGAAATAATTTTTTCTAGATTTACAAAATCGATGCAAAGAATACATCTTGAATATTATTCAAAAGTGTATATATATATATAACTGCTCTTATTTTGTATTACAAAAATAAATATTAATGCAACAAAACTAAAGGGGCAAAAGTGAAGACAATTCCACAATGGATCAGGTGGACTGCTATTACCTTGAAAATGATTAGGTAAATTCTATTTGCTAAGTAAATGAAAAAATAAAAAATAAAAAATAAATAAAAAGCTGAGAATTAACACAATTCCAAAAATAAGGACAAAGGCACTTGAAGGTTACTGTTCTCGCGTTGATCCATTCCTTTCCTGTAGGTTCAGAACAAGTATACATCTCCCGGTTCTGTGATGGAGAATAAAATAAGAAAATAATACTTTCGCTTTCGCTGCTACTAGTGATGCTTGTCTTACTTTCCATTTTGATAACGTAAGGAGAGAGCCTAATTAAACAAGCAGAAAACTCCAAAATTCCTAAACCAAACCACAATTTTTTTCGACATGCCAAACTTTCTTTCTTCTTGCGATCCGCAAGTTTGCTATCTGTGGCAGTCGACATCTATGCTTATCTTTCTTGCTCTTTTTCCCCCAATGTTTATTTTCCCAATGTTTTTAACCAACATGACTGACTTTGCATAATATTATTAAGGGATAAGTACAATTTTAATCTCCAGTGTTTTACTCGACAAAATCATTCCTCTGATTTTTATTTTTTTTGAGAAATTGTACAAAAACATCTCTAACATTGTGTTCTAATCTCAAATCCACCACTAACGCTTTTCAAGATACAAATGCATTTTTATCATTTTAAAAATCATATATTTAATCCCCTATTTGCAAGCAGTGTTAATTCTCACCGTTAATAGGATCCACTTTTATTGACTTGCACAAAAAATTATTAGATAAAGATATAAAAAAAATTTTCAATAGGACAAAATTTTTAAAAAAATTCATAAAAAAATTAGATGTCGATTATTTCAATTTTGTATTAGCATTACTTGATTTCATGAGCATAAAAAATAAACAGTTATTTAATATTTTTATTAAATAAAAATTTAACTTTTTTGAAAAATTTTTATGTTAAAACATTTAAATTTTTTTTAGGAGTTAATTTGTTCCTTGTTATAAACATTAGAGGTAAAAATGTATCTTTATCTAATAATTTTTTTTGTGCGTGTGAGTAATAGTGGACCCTACTATGGTGAGAATTAACATTGTCTGTAAGAGGGGCTTAAATATATAGTTTTTGAAATTATAAAGGTGTATTTACACCTCGAAAAACGTTAATGATGGGTGTGAGACTATAGCACAATGTTAGGGGCATTTTTATACATTTTCCTTTTTTTTTTTACTACGTGTTTCATATTTTTTTTAAATTTTGATACCCTTCTAACAAATATTGTTTAAAATGTATGCTTTAATATAAAAATAATATGCATTTTCAATGTTAAAATCATATAATGAGTAATATATTATTTAACTATTACAATAAACTCACAAAAAATCAAATTTAGATGTATTTTTAATTTAATTATGAATATAAAGAAATTATTTTTAAAATAAATTTACAATATTTTTAAAAATAACAAATTAGTTAAATTGATTGTAAATCATATATAGAATAAATTTATCATTGAAATTTAATATTATATTAATTTTTCTCATAAAATAATAATAATATTAGTTAGAAGGGTATTAAAGTATCAAAATGTGAAATACACAATAATTAAAAGCAAAAAAAACCACAAAACTAGTTTTGCCAAAAGACAAAACCACAGTGATTAAAATTGTACTTATCCTTATTATTAAGATGCAAATTCAAATATATATATATATATATATATATATATATATATATATATATATATATATATATATATATATATATATATATATATTGGCCGAATACACCTTTCCACCCCTGAACTTTTCAACTTTAACTTATTGCACCTCTCAACTACATATTTTTTTCCTATAGCACATATATACTCCTATTTTGGACCTAGGACACCCTATATTTAGTAACAGTAATCGCGTGGGAAAAACATATGCTGACATAGATTAAGTTATATGACATGGCATCCATGAAATTTTAGAGTAATTTTTTAACCTAAGTGTGGTATGCAAGTGGTGATCATGGCTCATAAAAGATAGGCGACATGAATATTTGTTTTCTGATGTTATTAATATAGGAGGGACAGCCTTGTGAAGCCATCATTGTGAGTTTAGAGTCACCACTCAACCACAGTCGAGAAATAAGAAATGAGTCGGGAAACTCATTTGTTAAGATTATGGGTTTGAAGAGTCAGCATCTACTGAACAGTGTTTTCTTAATTATCCATATCTTATATTCGCTTATCGCATTACCCTAGTTTCAGCTTTAATGATACATCTACCACACTTGAATATAGTCAAATTAAAATGGCATTGGATTGATGGTTGGAATGCAAGATAATTGAATTTAGCACGCATACATTCCAAGTATAAATAAGAAGAAAAATAAATAAGCAAATATAACTAATCATAACAAATCAAACAATTAACATGTATTTCACACAAGCATGTAAGTAAGTAAGCAAGTAGCAAGCAATATATAAGCATGTAAGAAATAATCAATCAAAATAAAATAAAGCAAACAAAATAAAACGGGGAAAAGGATTAAGGGTTATAACCCTTGAAATAGCCTATTCTAATAAATACATTGTTATGTATGGCTCATAAATAGTAGTAAGTAGACAAATGCTAGAGCATAACGGAGTGAAGCCACAAAACATGAGCAAGGAACGAGGGTTCGAGGACAACACCCCCATGGTATGGTTCAAGGGTGATTTTATAATATATACCATACCTATTTCATTATATATACGATGTATATGTAATCCTAGCACATAGCAGTTTTTGAATAATAAAATGCTCCAGTCGCTCACTCCCAAGGACATAGGCACATTGTTAAACCTTATTAAATCTCTGTGTCTTATTTTTCTTTTTTATTTTCTTTGTTCTTAATCTTATATCTCAATAACTGGTATCAGAGCTTGGCTAAGATGGCTCTAAACTCAAGTAAAAAATTTAAAGTAGGAAAATTCAATGGAACTGGTAACTTTTTATTGTGGTAGACACGAGTTAAAGATTTGTTACTGCAGTTAGGGATTTTAAAGGTGTTGCATGCAAAGAAACCAAAGGGCAAGGATGACCTTGATTGGGAGGAGTTACAACAGTAGGAAATAAGAACCATACAGCTGTGTCTGGTACATAAGATTATGTACTAAGTTATGGACATTAAATCTCTAGGAGAGGTATGGTAGAAATTAGAGAGTCGGTATATGTCCATATCACTTATGAAGAAACTGTATCTTGAGAAAAGATTATATGGGTTGAAGATGCATAAGGGTTTGAATTTGGCACAACATATCAATATCAATTAAATAATCACAGACTTGGTTAGGGTTAATGTGAAGATTAAGGATGAGGACAAAGAAATTATACTGATGTGTTCTTTACTATTATCCTATGAACACTTGGTGACTACCCTTATCTATAGGAAATACGCTTGGTAGAGATTACTATAGCATTAATGGTTCTTAACCAATAGAAACAGAATGTAAGTAAAGAATCTTAAAGTGAAAGACTGTATGTGAAGGGAAATCTAAAACGTAGTAGGAGATAGGGTAGAGAAGGTTTTGCAAAGGGAAAGTCTAGGTCGAAATCTAGACCTAGAAAAATAGTGTAGTCTTTTAAGTGCAAGGAGTATGGACATATAAATAAAGACTATAAAGACAAAAAGGGTAGAATGACAATAAGAAGAATGATGGCTCATCAAAGTCTGCAAATGTGGTCCAGAATTATGATTTAAATTTTGATGATAGGGATATGTTGTCAATTTCATTAAATTAGTTCGCAGATGCATGGATTCTTGATTCAGCATGCTCTTATCACATGACACCTAACAAGGAGCGGTTCACCTCATACAAGTCAGGTTGCTTTAGCTATGTTTATTTAAGTGATAATAAACCTTGTGCAATTGCTAGTATAAGAATTGTTGGGTTATATGATTCCAAAATGCAGTGGAAATTTAAAAATTTAATCACAAACTCAAACCATGATCCATATAAAAAAATTAATTGATTGATTTAGGGTTTCTGAAAACCTTACCACGAATGCAAAGAACAGGCAAGAATGATAGTAGGACAAGAGGGGGTTTGCTTCGGTAACACCCTACCTCAAACTTTTGGTTTTCTTGGTCGGCTTTAGATGTCTTCAATATGGGTACATCCTCTATAAGTATCCACACGAACGCCTTTAAATCAAAATGAATGTGTGCTAGCACCCGAATGAATATGTTATATTTATAAACCTCTCAGGGTCTCACTTACCAAAAAGAATTTCAGTAATTTCTCACTTACCAAAACATTTTTAGTATATTTCACTTATTTCAATTCTGATTTTATTCAAATACCAAATAAAAGATAGTCTCTTATTTATTTAAAATAACCATTACCTTAAATAAATACACACACACACATATATAAATATATTTATTTATTTCCATAGAACTTTATTAGGCTTGGTAAATCTATATATGTTTTGGGCCTGTTCTAAGTGTGTGACCTTATAGGTTCACATGACATTAGTAGTGGGCTTGAAATCCCTATTTAGATCTACAAGTCATAAGTGGCCTCTAACAAGACATTATGACTACTCAAGTCATGTGAAGGTCAATAATCCAACATAATCTAATTTACCATGAATATCATAGTCCTTTTGTCATATGATATCTTGATTGAATATAAGGAATAGTTTATGTCATCCTTATACCATTCAATCATATTATTTCTTGATTGTAAGTAGATTGAGAATGATAACTCTTTATGAATTCACTTTAACATAGCCTTGCATTTTCCTCAGTCTATCTTATCAAGGGGCCCATAGATATCTTACTTATATCAAATAAGGGACAAGTTATGTAGAAATTTATGGTGATTTCAAGGTTAGAGGAATAAATCAATATTACTATGATGAGAATTACTTATGACAATTATCTATATACTATTCTCATGATGGGTCAATCCAGTACATTATTTCTTAAATAAGTACCTATGAGTTGACTTAATATCTCATATTCATGATTAGTAAAACATAATCATCAATTAACACTATACTAGCCTTAATACATTATCAGGACTAAGGATAATTTGAATAGAACTCATATTTAATCTAAGAGTTTTACTATAAAGTCACATACTTAATGACCTTAGGAAGAAGAATTGACTAGTCAAGTAATTATCATAACATAAAATGATAATGAAAATGCCTCTTTATTAATAAAATAATAAAGTTAAAACATGGTCATACATGATTGACCTAGTGCATATCAATAATAAAAGTAATTAAAATTTAGATGCATGATGGTGTTGCTAGAACGTTAAGTGATGTTAGGCATATATCAAACCTAAGAAAGAATTTGATTTCCCTAAGCACATTACATGCTAATGGTTTTCAATATAAATCTAATGAAGATAGAGAAAACACTAGAGTAACTAATTGTGTGTTAACTATGATGAAAGAGAAAAGAACAACAAGAAATATTTATAAACTACTAAGGAATATTATTGTAGGTGAGTTGCATCAGTTAAGTCAGATGATGATAGTACAAAATTATGGCACATGCATTTAAGTCATCTTAGTGAGTGTGGAATGACTGAATTGCGTAAATGAGGTCTGTTAAAGGTATTAAAAGCTGTAAGTTAGAATTCTATGAGTTCTATATGCTTAGGAAATAGTTTAGAGTTAAATTTATGACTAGTCAGCATACAACAAAGGGAATTCTTGATTATGTACATTCTGATGTATGGGGACCTACTAAAGAATTGTCATTGGAAGGGTCTCAATATTTTATCACTTTTACTGATGATTTTTCTAGGAAAGTCTAGGTGTATTGTCTAAAATAGAAATCTAAGGTCTTTAATAAGTTCAAGTAGAGGAAAATAGAGGTGCAAAACCAGACAGGGAGAAAAATCAAACAGAGATAACACAAACAGCCTAGCAACTACTGACAATGGTGCTTTAGTAGTGCTCATGGTTATGGTGTATTGACTCAAATGAATCCTTGGATCTGCTCTCCCATCAAACTTATGTAGTTGAGGCATTTTGAATTTTTCAGGAAGCTTATCTCCCTTTATTTGCAGCATGTCATCAAAGTTAAAAGAATATCACATTCCTTGTCCTCTAATCAGCTCTTCCATCTTGGACATTTTCTGAGTCAATGCTTGCATCTGCTTAGACTCAAGGTCTTAAACCAATTCAAGTGATTCTCTCTTCACCTTTTCTACCATGTAGGTTTCAATGTCTTCCATTCTCACATCAGTAGCAGGCACATTTCTAGGAGCAGGTTGCCCCTAGCATTGTTAGCAGCAGGTGGAGGAGCTATAGCAACAGGTGGAGCTCCTACAGCAGGTGGCTGTTCAACAGTAGCAGTCGGTGGTTATTCAATAACAGCAGCAGGTGGTTGTCCAACAACAGGTTGCACTAGTCTGGCCAAAGCCTGTCTCAGTTCATCTTGCATCATAGCTCTCATGTCATCCATCAAAGCTCCCTTAATATCCTCTAAGGTCCACATCTCTGGTTGTTGTTCCATTTCAGTCTGTTCAGTCTGAGCTGATTCAGCTTCTAGGAATAGTGGATTGATTGGACTCCCCTCTAGTCTCTCCAGTCTGTGAAGAATGCTTTGAGCTATGGACTCCGGACTTAAATCAACTCTAGTCAATCTGCCACCTCTTCGTCCCCAGACACGAGAAAACCTAGATGAATCTATGATGGCTGCAAAACAAGGTGTTAGTATGATGCATGGACTGCATGTATGTATGTATGCATGATGCATGTGATATGCAATAAGTAGTAGGCAAGCACTTAGTAAGTAGCAAGTAGCAAGAAGTAATCAACAAGCAACATGCAAGCATAAGCCTTCCAACCTTATTCCTCCCACACACATGTTCAATGGTGAGTTTCTTTTCCTAGCATTTTTTGTCTTGGCCTTCATATCAACAGGGGATATTAAGAGCCGATGCGCATGCCAAATCTCTCTTTAAAACAAAAACATAGAAACAACATTTCTAAGTATAAAGGTCTAGCCTGATCCTTATTAGCCTGAGTGAGCTTAAAAGGTATAGGCCTAAACTTTTATAAATAGAAATACCTCATGGTAAACAAATAAGCACTTTAGGTAAAACATCCTAGGGGAAGTAACTAGGCCATTATATGTGGTTAGGGTCCGGTGAAGAGTTAAGGTTCCCTTAGCAAGATGCTCTCCATTATGGACTTTGAGTTACAGGCCAAGGTTAAAGGGGCCCAGCATCCTTTACCAACTCGAGAGAAGATTACCCCCCTTAGGGACTTAGGTTACAAACTCTGGTCAGATGAGCCTAGTAATCTATCTTGAACCCAGTTAAGGCTAAGAGTGATGGTTAGCCAATCTATAACTCCATGAAGCTAGTGGAATCATGGAATCATAAACCAACTCCATCGGTTAATAGGGACATGTAGAATGAATGTAAGAATGAAATAATAATCAATAAAACAATTCTAAAGAACACAAGTAGAATCAGTATCTCTTATCCCCAATGGAGTCGCCACTGCAGATGGCGGGGTTTAGTGTGCGTCCAAGATTTTAGCAACTGCGACACTGTTTAGGCTCAGGGCCTTAGAGAACACACTAACCACTGTCACAAAGACATGGCATGGAGATGAGGAGTTGCCACCCAGGGTAATAACTGGGACAATTTAATTGGTAGTACTCGATTCTCTAAAAGAAAATTAGCACCACAACCAGGAGATTCTGGATAAGGAATACTAACTTCTCTTAGTCTCGTGTTCATTTAGAATAATTTTATAAATGATTATTTCATCCTCTAATTACATGCAATTTTATTAAACCCTAATTAACATCCATCTACCTAAAAAGGCAACAAGTCAATAAAATTACAAGTAAAAATGCACTCAAGATCACGTTGTCCCTAAGTCTAAACTATGTTAATTTTATTAAATAAGTTAGCTAAATTTACATTTTATTTACAAGTGAAATAGAATAAAAGTGGACCTACATTTTATTAATTAATGAGCCTAAATCTATTTTTTAGTCTTTCTAAGATATGGGCTTAAGTCTACTCAATTTTAAAGAAAAAAATTAAATTAGTGGGCCTAAGTCTAACTTGGTTTTATTTTAAGTGAAATGTGGGCCTAGGTCTATTTATTTTAAAAGAAATAAATTTAAGTGGGCTGAGCTAAGTCTAAACAAGTTTTAATTAATTAAGCGGGCCTAAAATCTAATTAACCTAATGGGCCTAATTTGATTTTAATTATTTAAAGTCCTAAACTATTTTTAAGCCTATTTATTTAGTGGGTTAGACCTAAATGTGGGCTTGGAGCCCAAAAACATAAAAACATAAAAAAACAAGTCCAAAATAAATAAAACACAAAAAATAGATCAAACAAACATTACAGTGATTTTCTAAAAAAACCCTAAATTAATTACATGCAAACCCTAATTTAAGCTACTGCCACCATTGATTTTAATTGATTTTTTACCCAATTGAAGCTAATTACTAATCAATTTTAAAATACAGAAATTTAAATCTTTCACTATTCCCACTACTGGGGCTATTACAAACTACGTACAGAATTAAAATTGAATAATTATACACCCAGAAATTAAAATAAACTACACAGGATACCAAAATGTAGAACAAAAATTAAAATCCTAAGAACTATTATTAAAACAGTACAGGTTCATCCATGGCATTCTATGGATCTTCTGTTCAATTAAACACAGGCGGTATCCTCCTCCTCAATCCACATACGGACATTAAAACAAAAAAAAGTAAATTAGCAATGAAATCAAATAATCAAAACATTAACAAAAATAAAAGAAAAAAACATAAACAGAAAATAATAAAAAAGAGTAATAAAAGAAATAGAAAAATAACACTGGAGATGTTGTGCAAATGCCCCTTTTTGAGCCCCTTAGATTGAATTATCACCATTAAAATTAAGATATTATTGATTCTGGACTATTGCCTTTGGAAATTTCAGTATCAAAAATTAGGGTTTTATGCTCGCAGTCTCTCTTTTTTCTCACTGTGTCTTCACGTGCTTCTCCAAAAAATCCTCTCAAAAACCAGAAGAAAAAAAAGGTCCTCCAGCCAAGCCCCCTCCGCACGCATGCAGACTCTGCGCATACTGAACTTCCTCTAAAGGAGGAATAGACCTATCTGATCAAATCATATAGCGCTTGCTTTGAGTTCAAAAATATCTTCTGCGTTTTTTAAAAAAACCTTATTATATAAAATTTGAATTTTCAACCAATCAAAACACTGAAAAAATCGATAAAAATAAGGAAAAGTATGTGAAAAAATTAAAAAAATGGAATTATTGCGCATTGACACTATGTAATACCGACCGGCATTGTACAATGTCGATCAGCATTATGTAATGTCAGTCGGCATTACACAATGTCGATCGGCATTACACCAATGTCGATCCTAAAACTCTTTTTTTTTTACTTTTAATTACCAAAAGACCCCTGAAAATTTGACTTATTTGCAATCAAACCCTAAAAAAATATTATAATTTAGTCCTTAAAGTCCAGAAAATCAACAACCAAGTTCAATTTTTGAATAAATTTCATCATAGGGGCTTATGTCGTAATTGTGCATAATTGTATCCCGAAATTGGGTGCTTACAGCCTTAGTGTGGTAGGATCAATTAATGTTGACAAGAAGGCGTTATGGAGAAGAACCTATATTTACATGGCAAGAAATGAAGGCTATCATGAGGAAGTGATTTGTGCCAAATCATTACTATAGGGATTTGCATAATCAACTTCAAAGCCTTAGACAAAGTTTAAAAAGTTTTAAAGAATATTATTAAGAGATGGAGATGATTATGATAAGAGCTAAAAATGATGAAGACCATGAACAAACTATGGCTTGTTTCATGAATGGGTTGAATAAGGAGATTACTAAAATTATGGATTTACATTTATAGGTGGAGTTAGAAGATATGTACCATATGGCACTTAAAGTGGAGCAAGAAATAAAGAGTAGAACTTCTAAATCTCATATGACCACAACAACATCCAATTAGAAGACAAAATGGAAAGATGGTGATAAAAGCACTTCCAAGCTTAAATATGAAAAAAGAGGTAAGGAAGGAGGGAGTTCAAAGCAAGTTGAAGCAACTAAGCCTAAAACAAGTTCTGTTGAATGTTTTAAATGCAAGGGAAGACACATGCAACGAGATTGTCTAAATGAAAGAAAAATGGTCAATATTAGTAGGGAATATGATAGTAAAGATAATAAGGAAGAAGATGAGATGCCCCTTTTGAAGATGCAAGTGATATGGAAAAGGACCTTAAGGAGGTTGACTGCAAAGATTTTCTAGTTACAAGGTGCACATTGAGTACATAAACAAAGGTAGAAAAAAATGAACAACATGACAACATCTTCCATACAAGATGCCATGTTAAAGGCAAAGTATGTTGTTTAAACATTGATGAAGATAGTTGTATAAATAAAACTAGTACTTTGTTAGTTGAAAAGCTTAATTTACTAACTTTGAAAAATCATAGGCCATATAATTTGCAATGGTTGAATGATTGTGGAGAAGTTCAGGTGACTAAACAAGTACTTTTTTCTTTTTCTATGGGGAAATGTGTTAATGAGGTCCTTTGTAATGTTATGCCCATGCAAATCGGTCATATTCTTTTAGGGTGACTATGAAAATTTAATAATAGAGCTATTATAATGGATGCCCCAATAAATATTCATTTGTCATTAATGGTAAAGAAATTGTACTTTCACCTCTGTCACCTAAAGAAGTCTTTAAAGATTAAATGATAATGAGCGAGAGAGAATGTCCCCATAAGAGAGACAAGGAAAAGAATGTGCAACAAAATGAGAGATGTGAGAAAACAAGTGAGAGGTGTGAGTAAAGAGTGGAAAAAGGAGAGCTAAACAAAAAGAGAGGTTGAGGGGAAAAAGAAAGAAAAACAAGTGAGTTTCTATGCAAAATCGAGTGATGTCATGAGCATATTTTTCTCAAATGCCAATGATTGTACTATTGTACACAGAGGCATATTTCGCTACTAACGAATTTAATGTTTCTTTGCCTAGTGTTTTTATGTCTCTTTTGTAGATTTATAAGGATGTGTTTCTCGAGGTAGTGCCTAAAGGATTACCACCCTTAAGAGGGATTGATCATCAAATAGATTTTATTTTGGGTTCCCAAATTCTAAACAAACCACCATATCGATGTAATCCCGAGAAGACAAAGGAGTTATAATAACAAGTGGAGGAATTAATAGATAAAGGGTTCATTAGGGAAAGTATGAGCCCATATGTCATACCCGTCTTATTGGTACCTAAGAAAGATGGCTCATGGTATATGTGTGTTGATTGTAGAGCTATTAACAAAATAACGGTAAAGTATCGCTATCTTATTCCTCACTTGGATGACATGCTTGATGAGTTGTATAGTGCACGCATTTTCTCTGAAATTGATCTTAAATGTGGTTACCATCAAATTAGGATGAGAGAAGGAGATGAATGGAAAACTAATTTTAAAACAAAACATGGGTTATATGAGTGGTTAGTTATGCCTTTTAGGTTGACTAATGCACCTAAAAAATTCATAAGATTGATGAACCATGTTCTGCGTGCATTTTTAGGGAAGTTTGTAGTTTTTAATTTTAAAGATATGCTTATTTATAGTAAGTCATTATACTAGAATTTTGAATATGTATGTTTGGTTTTTAATGTTTTGTGCAAGGAAAGATTGTTTGCTAACCTTAAGAAATGTTCTTTTTGCATAAGTAAATTTATTTTCCTATGGTTTGAAGTAAGTGCATAGGGCATTAAAGTGGATGAAGAAAAGGTTAACGCAATTAAGGAATGGCCTACACCTAAGTCGGTTGGAGAAGTTCGTTCATTTCATGGATTGGTAAGTTATGGGTATTGGAGCTGTACTTATGCAAGAGGCTAAACCGATTGCTTACTTTAGTGAGAAGTTGAACAAAGTAGCCTTAAAATATCTTACATAAGACAAGGAGATGTATACGCTAGTTCGAGCCTTACAAACATGGCAACATTACTTGTGGCCTAAAGAGTTTGTGATTCATACAAACCATGAATCTTTGAAGTACTTAAAAGGACAACAAAAGCTCAACAAAAAACATGCCAAATGGAGTGAGTTTATTAAGTCTTTTCCATTTTTCATAAGGTATAAGCAATGTACAAAATAGATTTTTACACATATCTATCTTTTTATGGTACTTTATATATATTAAATGGAATATTTTTTTGTTTAATTTTCATTTTTCTTTTATATATTTTTGGTTTTTTTTATATATTTTTAGTTTATTTTTCGTATATGAAATAATCTTCCAACTATTTATATATCCAATGATATTTATGTCTAAATAAAAATAATGTACTATAATTTGAATGGAACAACTACTGGTTTTAATTCATTGCAATGGCAAATAGAATGAAATTTTTTTTCAAATATTTTAAAGTAACTATATTTTAAACTCCAAATGCATGAAACTTAAAATATTTTTTATTTATTTTTATCTATTTTCATATATTTTTAATTTATTTTCCCATATATAAAATAATTTCTTACACTTTTATTCAATTTCACTAAAAACACAGAATAATTTCATCATATTTTTATTATTTTTGTTTGAAAGAATTATTATTATTACTATAGATAGCCTCGTGACTATTATGTTAACGGTTTTATTCATGGCCATTGCAATACAAATTCCTAAGGCATGAAACTTGATATATTTTTTGTTTATCTTCTATATTTTATTGGTTCATTTTTTGTATAATTTTAGTTTATATATATATATATAACACACAAATTTATATTTCAAAATATTTTCAAGTATCGTAAAAAAATCTATATATCCAAAATTTTAATTATGTATTAAAAAATAATGTGATATTTATAATTTAAATATGTTAATTATTTTTTTTTCTCAAAAATCAAGTCATGTCTATCTTTTTTTAATCATTTATTGACTGGGACACCACAAGTCTTAAATACTTGTTGTATAACTCTTCTCAAAGTCTTCTTGTGACCATTTTCAACGATAAAATAATTTATGGATATCAGCATAATGTTGAAAAAAGAATATTAAAAACAAAATAATAACTATAACAATTGAGTATAATGAAAACAATAATTATAATAATTGAATATGATGATGGCTGAATATAATTGTTGGCATTTTTTAACTAAATAACAACAATAATAATGTTTCTTGTTAGATTGATTATTGAAGTTAAGAATGATTCCATAGAATACGCCACTAGTGCCTACTTTGCAGCTTCTTTATCTTTCTAGTTGCAACTTTTTTATCTTTCTAGCATTTGTACGTACATATAAACTCAATTATTTTCTGATAATAAATGAATTAATGTTACAAGCATTGATAATACAAATGATTTAATAAGGTGCGTTACTAGCAAAATATGCAAACATTATCACATTACAAATGAGCAAGAAAAAGAGATCACCTAAAGCAATAGAGTCATCATGACTTGATTACTTTCTAAATATAGTTTTCATTGAAGTTGTCCTTTACAATATTAAATCAAAATTCAATGGATCTATGAAATTATTTTATTTTCCTTTAATTTTTTTAAAGTAAAACATGTAAATATTTATGTGTCACTATTGAAAGCAAAAAGGTTGAGACAAAAACTCATAATCAAAAGTAATGAATTTAAAATTCACCAATATCAAATAAAATATTTGAAATTAAATTATATATCTTATCCTATATTATATTTTCATTAATCATATATAAATATAAACATAAAGTATAAATAAATATTCTTTAAAAATTAAATATCATAGAATTTCCAAAAATTTATGCAATTAGACTTTTAGTACAGTCCCAAAGAATATGCATTTATAGAGCCCATGATATTGGCTAAATGTTCAATTAATTAAAAAAGAAAGAGAAAAACAAGAAAAAACTTTTAAAAAAAAAAGAGAAAAGGAAAAAATAAAAAAGAAGAGAAAAAAATTAAAGAGGAAATAAAAAGAGTTATAAAAGAAATCATTTTAGAAAAAAAAAAATGGTAGAAATATAATAAATGAAAAGTGAGTGTATTTTAGTAAAAAATTCTAAAAAATAAACTTTTTGGTAAATTTCTCAAAAATTACAATCTTTGCGAGTAGAACCAGGGGAAGTCTTGGGCTAACCTACTTGCTTGGCAATTGTGGTATTTCATATTTACTGGTATCCTCCTCCCTTAAAAAAAAATAAAAAATGAATCTAAAATGTGATAGTTAAAATATTTTTCATTTAAAAGTGAGGAACAAATTTGAATGGAAAAAAAAATTATTAGCAAATAAATCTTGAGCACAAAGTTAATTTACAATTTTCTTATTCAGAGGGATATTTTTTAAATGGCATAATACATCTATAATTTTTTGTATTTGTCATTTTTTTAATCAATTTGACATCTTAATTTACAATTTTACTATTTTAACACTTAAATTTATTTAAAATATAATTTTAAAACTTTTATCAGCAGACATAGTATAAAGCAAATCAATATGTGTCACATCTCAAAAGTTTAATTGATAAAAATCACAAATAAAGATGTCACACTGATAAAAAGTGAAAAATAAAAAGTAATATATACATTACATTATCATATTAATGCATTTTAAATAAATTTAAATATTAAAATAAAAAAATTATAAATTAAAATATCAAATTAATAATTATATCAAATATAAAGAACCATAAACATATTATACTTTTTTTAAATCTATTAGAGGGCTAATGGATTATATACTGCATAATATGGGATAAAATTGTCACTTTAAAGAGGAAAAGAAAATTGAAATCCTCACTTCTTATAAGTGTCGTACCCGCTATAGAATGGAAAGCAATCCCATCCTAGATAGGCCAATAAATTTTTTTATAAAAAAAAGTTATTTTTTCAATAAAAAATAAGTTTTTTATTATTATTCACTATAAAAAAAAATAAGTTTTTATTATCAAATGCCCTCTATTTTCAATAAATTACACGTGTGTCCTATTTTCCTCTAAAATTACACGCATGCCCTGAAAAAACGCTGCTCTTACTCCTGTTGCATCTTCTCCTCCTCCTTCATTTTTTTTTTTTTTCATAAATTACCATTTTTCCTTGGATGGCTTCATTTTAAGTGGATCCTTTTTTATCCTTCACTTCATTTTACAGACAATAAACTATAAGTGGCTTCTTTTTATTCTAAGTTTTCTTTGATCTTAGTTGTGATTTTTGTTCATAATTTCAATCTCTGTTCTGTGTAATATGTGTTTATTATGGTTCTCTGTTTGGTTGTGAGGAAATTTTATGTCTTCGAAATGCTAGATGCTATATTTTCTGGATCTATGTTTCGATGCGTTGAAAATGGCTCCATCAAATTTGAATCTTCTTAAAATTTATTGGATGATCTAGTGCTAACCAGAGATTTTATCTTTCTATTGTTGTACAACTATTTCAATTTTTACGGAGAAACCGTACCTGGAGGAGCCTCCGTGCAGAGCTGTGTTGCTAGCCATGATCCATTCAGTATCACTCGGTTGTGCAGGATTGAGGTGAACACAACAAATTGGGGTTTTGCTAGGGCTTTGCTACTTCACTTGCTAAATTCAACTGAAACTCGACAAGAAAAATTAAAAAAACAAAAATAGCAGGTCAGTTGCTTTATTGTTTTATGTTTAATGCCTGTTCAATTTTGAAATTATTGTAGTTTCTGCACAAAATTTAAGTAAATGGGTTGATGGGTAGAGATTGTTTGTTTAAGGTTAGCTTGAAACATTTTAGAACTCTAGAATGTAGCTATGAAGAAAAAAATATAAGAAATGGGAGAAGGATCCTGCTCCATTTGGTGGGAATGGTACATTCTGATATCTGCTTGTTTATTTATTCTTTTTCATTATTTCTTCGTGTTTTAATTTGACCTTTAGCGTGTATATAGTAAATCATATGCATATCTGTCTGTGTATTAGTGGTTTATTGTTTGTAACCTTGAAATCATGGATGGAGCGAGTGTGCCTATGGTTTTGTTGACTTATATGCACATCCATGTGAAGTTAATCATGAAGTGAAATATTCTTCTTTCTTATTTTAGGTATCTGATGGTGAAATTGATATACATTCTTCGACAGTGTTCAATCAAAAGACATTGTATAAGGCATGTAAAAAGCGGACAAAGAACATTGAGGTTGACCTGGAAGAATATAACAAAATGAAAGAAGTTGATCCTGAGTTTTACGTGAAGCCTTGAGTTGAGTCTCCAATATCGAAAGGTACTGCTGAAAGAATACATGAACTGATGTTCCTGAAATGTGCCCGTGTGATAAGAATCTGAGTTGCAACGCAGAGAATATTACAGTTCTATGAAATTTGATTTTTTGATCCACTGTTATGTAGCATTTAACTAAATAATTCCTTAAGTGTAAATACCTAAAACTGGTCCATCGAGTTTGGTTTCACTTATTCACTTTGCGTATAAAGATGTAGATAAAACGTACGTTACTTAAATACTCCAATACACTATGATTTTCAACACAGTCCTGATATTTTTTTGCATATTTTTTCCATGGCTCTTTAGTTTTTCAATTCAGTGTTAACAGTATGATAAAAGCTGTAACGCCTTCAAAACATGCCTTTTAGTGTTATTTTTATCTTTTATGCTTGCACAGATTTAGTTCTCTTATTTTTTAATTTTATGTACAGATCATGAAGTTTTTGGCCTCGCTATTGCATTAAGAAAAAAAAATCCAGCTTTTGGATTATTTCTTTTGGACTACAAAATATAATTTTTTAATATATTATTCATATATTTATTGTATATTATACGAATAATATACTAATTGTATATTAAAAATAGTATGTAACATGTATACTATTCATATATTTTTTATTTTTTATACATTTTAAAACATTTTAAAAAAATCTAATATATCATTTGTTGAGAAAATAGTTAGCCTTAAGCATGGGCAAATTATATCATACATTTCTATTTATATTGCAATATGGACCAATGCTACGTTACACGTGAACATACTTTTTTTTTTTTAAAAGGCTTTTGGTTTATCACGCTGTCTTCCTCCCTTTTTCACGCTTTCCATTCAAATCTGTCAAAGCTTTTCTCCATTTTTTGTTCTATTGTTTGATTCTTTGTTCGATTAAAAGTTTCTTTTGGCTATTTTTCTCCATTCAATTATGTTCTTCTTCTTCTCCATTCAAAGTTTGTTTATTTGTTTTGTTTATTTTGTGTTTGAAGCTTTTTTTTTTTTTTTTCATTGTGTGATTTGTGTATGTTGTTATTGTTTTTATTGATTCTGAGATTGCCATGGTTATTTTTATTGTTGATTTTTTAGCTATCAATTTTTCTATGTTTTTTAATTTTTTTTTTTGGTGTTTGATTCGTTTTTTTTTTTAGTTTTTGTCTGTTTATTTGTTTGTTTAGTTATAAATTCTAGATTCATGGAGATTTTCAAGATCTTTACCATTTCAAGATACAAAATTTCTTTTGCTCGTTTGGGAACAAAAATTGCAGGGCATGCACATGTATAATAATGGATACAAATTGGAAAAAGTAGTGAATGTGTGAGAAAAAAAAATCAACCCTGAATTGAATCTGCAAATGAAAATCAATGAGTCTATAGGTTGAGGTTAATGAAGCCAATGAACCTGTTGTACCTTCATTGATCTTTATTTGTAAATTTATTGATCTTTACTTGCAAGTTCATTGATCTTGTAGGTAAAAGTCAATAAACTTGCAATAAACTTATTGATCTTCACATGTAAATTCATTTATCCTTGATGAACATTCATTAGTTAACATCAAAACAATCAAGAACCAATAATGAGGACCTTCTGAGACAAATATATATCAAAACAATTTTGAAGGGATGCAAGAATGAAGGGAGAAGAAGAAGATTCAAATAAGGATTACAATGCAGTGACTAAAGATTGTACAAAATTTTCCATCAGTGGACTCCATGAAATAGTAAAAAGCATAAAAAAAAAATCACTAGTCTAAGGAATGATTTATGCGTTCTTGCATGAACGTAATGATAGAGTTTTCAAGAATTATGATCAACAACCCAAGAAGAGTTTTCCTGAATGGGCACAAATTCAATTGAGGAAGAAAGATTCTGAGAAGGCAGAACTGGAGAGGGAGGCGAGGGCTTCCAAAAGGAAGAACTTAATTACAGAGATGGAAGTGAAGAACATTAAAAAAAAAAAAGTGTTTTTTAGTTTGCACGTACTATGGATTCCTGATTCATATTACAATATAAATAAGGGTCCATGGTATAACAATTGTTGAGCATGTACTCAATTTTATATTTAATAAAAATATTAAAAATATACTAATCTAATTAACCCGACCTTAAAATAGTTAATTCTCTTCTTTTTTAATTGTCTCTTCGAAATTTTAATTATTTATTAAAAGTTGTTTTCAATTTTATAATTTGAATATGTTAATTGTAATTGTTTAAAAAATTAAGTCATGTGTATTTTTTAGTTATTCAATTTTTTAATAAATTTTAAATTTAATAATAATAATAATATGTACTTTTATTTTGCATTAATGGGTCTTGCATTGCTTTTTATAGAAAATTAGGAAGCACTTTTCGAATATTATAAACATCATCTTGCAAAAGGGAATGAAAAGAGACAAGGAGGAGAAAAAATATAAAATTAAAAAAAAAAAAAGAAGAATAAAAGAAGATGAGGGAAAATAAGGAGAAAATAAAAATAAAAAAGGAAAGGAAAAAAGAATATAAAAAGGGAAAAGGAAAAAATAATGGGAGAATGGAAAAAAAATAAAATAAGGAAAAAATGAAAAATAAGGAGAAAATAATAGTCAAAAATGAAAGAAAAAATGAAATAAAAAAAAAAGGAAAAATAATGGGAGGAGGGAAAAATAAGAAAAAATAAAAATAGGAAAGTTCACACTTAAAATAAGTCAAATAAAAATAGGCAAAAATGAAAATAAAAAGAAAAACAAGGCACTATTGAAAAAAGGGTAAGCATGTAATTATCTTAAAAAATAAGACATTTCTTTGTAAACCAATAAAAAAAAACTCATCCAATCTTATAAATTTTAAAAAAATTAATCAAGAAAAATTTTTACTTTGAAATTGGAGGATTTTTTTTTTTTCTTAAAAATTCTTCTTGAAAGCAATAAAAATCTGTCTATTAATATTTGTAAACACAATTAAATCATTGAATTGAAACATTTATTTCTTTTTTGTTATTTTGTATCATACAAAATTTTTTTTAATGGCATTTTCATACTGATGGGAATATCAAACAAATTATAACTCATTTAAAACAAATTATATAATACTTCTTTATTCTTGCCTTAATTGTGAAGTACAAACTTGAAGAAAATAGGGTCCCTGGCCTGAAACATATACAGCTTGCCTGCCAAGTGAATGAGTGGTTGAAATCTTGCAAATTGTTAGTCATGGTGCGTACGGGAAGCAAACTTAGTTTTAAGCCCTTGCAAATTCTCCTTAAGATACAACCTTTGATAGCATCCCAAGTCATTAAGATTATATATATATAACATATGCAAATACTTGGGCAATTTCTCTGCTACCCAAATAAAAATTAAGTTATTATTATTATTATTTGAGCTAATACGAATGATTAATTCCTAACACAAGGGGAGAGAGTGCGGGTGAGAAGTTCGAACCATACTCTTCTCAACTAAATGTCTATACATTTTGTCACTTAAGCTAATCGTAGGGACAACTAAGTTATTTTTGTTATTTAACTTTTTCAAAGTATAAAAAAGAGCTTTCCTATTCAATTGATGATATTTGATTTAATAGACCCAAACTTATTTTTCACTTTCTTCCTTCTTTTTTTCCCATGTCCATGCCAAATTTTAAGAAAAAATGAATTGATTAAACATGAAAAGCAAAGGGCATCCCAACAAGAAATTAAAGCATTCTATTTCAATTGATTAACCTTTGATAAATATACAAGCTGCAAGAGTAAGAAGTACACATAACATGACCAAACCAAACATCCATTTCTATGTCAACTTCCACAAAAACAGACTTTGGAAGAAGGCATCACAAGAGCCAATCTACATATCTTATCAACTCTCAAAATGGGTAAATTCTATAATGTACAGTTTGCCAAACAAAGATACTGATATAGGACTTCCCCCAACACAAAAATTCTTCACAATAGGGGGCATAAAACTATATAGCAAACAAACAAGAATCTACTAAAAGGACGAGAGGATGCACAAAGATTGAAGAGTATGTGACTAGCTTACTTCTAGAATTAGTTCATCTCTATAAATCCCATCCATCCTTCCGCCGATCAAATTCTGACTTCTGGCCAGCTAGGCTTCCGTACATTTCTGAGAATTTCTGGAGGCAATTACTTCTAATCTTGTAATGTGCTTGCGTATTTCGGCTTATTGCAGCACCTGAAAATTTTGATGTGTCTATTGCCCATGTTGGTCTGACATATTCAACAGTCTTAGATGAGCTTGCATTTGCATACAAATAATTCAATAGTACGTCCTCACAATTAAAATTTTTGTCCACAAATTCCCTCCCTGCCTTAGCCTCCTCACCCCAGTACCTCTCAAAAGCCAACTTACTGTCTATGAAAGCTGCTCCAGTAAGAATCATGTTATAACCTTTATGAGTGCGGGCATATTTCTCACCCCTGTATTTCAATGGGCTTCCACCAATGAGTCGAGGATAAAATCCAACAATCCGATCAGGATACTGGCGCCATACGTTGAATCCTCGCTCAACATCGCTGCAAGTCATCATAATATCGTCATCAAGCTCAAGAACAGCACGGTTCTTTATCAAAGAGTCCTTTTTAAACCGATTGTTTAATGAATTCTGGTTTTCTACTCTAATTCTAACAGGCACAGCAGAGTCCAGATCACTCAGTTTGGGGGGTATCCCTTTGTTCCAAACTACAACAATCTCATTCACCGAGGAGCACCTTGAGTAATGCTTAACATACATTTTCAAATTCCAAAGGCGAGCATCATATGTCATAGTCAATAGAGTAAATTGAGAATAGTAACCTTTTACTGGGTAAGGTTCCTCAGCACCATTGCCTCCATATGCATATTTAACGCCCATACACGTTAGTGCAACTCCCGCTATAAATATCGCTGCCAAAACCAAACTTCCAGCCAAAGTATTAGGCCTTATTTTTGCCCGGAGAGATGAAGCTGCTCTGTTCAAACGACCACAAAACCGTCTGACCTTTGAAGAAAACACATTTGGCCTTTCCCAGGCCAAGAGAGTATCACTTCTCTTCCCTGCGTAGTAACCACACCAATTGAGAGGGATGATACATTTTACAGCTCCAAGAAGCACACCCAATACTACAACAGTTGCTGTAACTGCTGCAAGAGAAGCACAGCCAAGAATGAACCGACGGACTGAATCTCCTGAAGGTACACGATCCCCATCCATTACCCCAATCCACTCACCAGTACTTAGTTGCTGTACATCAAGATGATGATAGCGAGCACCATTCCAAGCATTTCGTCCCTTACTGGGCTCTTCAAAGCCCAATGAGACTTCAACTTCTTTGTAATCATCCTTGGTGAGAACTTCCACTTTAAAGACTCTCACTCTGCGTCCATATGTTTCACCACAGTCCTGACCAATGCGATAAAGGTTGCCATCATACATAAATGGTCTGCCTCCATTTCTAGCTCCCATGCTTTTGTCAATGTTGTAAATTGGATTCTTCTTGTGTCGTTTCCAAGGGCCAAGAGGAGAATTGCTATGCCAGATTTCTAACTGTCCATTTTTCTTAATTCCAAAATCACTGTGATCTGACCCAAAAAGCCAATATACTCCATCATGTTTGATGACAAAGGAATCAACAAGTGGCTTCTTTATAAGGATCTTTTCCAATTTCCACTGCAATGGAAAATTAACAGCTCGATAAAGTCGAAGGTCACCCTTTGCACTTCCCTCAGGCATCATGTATATCTGCAAGAACAGTAACAAATCACATGAGCAATCACTCATCAATGTTTATATTCAGATCAGGATACAATTACATTTTAGATTCCATGCCTTCAAAAGGTCAACATATATTTAAAAGTGTCTGCCCCGAAGGCCAAAGCAACAATGTTCAGTAAAGCTTCAAAGTGAAAATTTTCTATATTCAACATCCATGCTACATGATTGAACCAAATCATTAACAATGGCCATCATTATGGTGTCAAGTTAATGTCACATGTAGGACCTAGTCTGTGCAGTCCAGTTCAAAGATTGCTTTTTGCACATAATGGAACATGTAGGCCATATCACTGACTTCAATTGTATTAATGAATGCAAAAGAATTGTGGTCTTACTTCACCAAGATGGTCAAATACATAGGGATAAGAGAGATGCCAATCCTCATCCAAGGCAATGCCCAACTGCTCCCATGTTGCCCCCTTATCAGTACTTTTTGCAACTCCAATGTCTCCTTGCATGGTAATTGAACTTTTTGTTTCATAAAATAGATAAAGATTATCCCCCTGGATCCAGTAAATAAAAAACATAAGGATGAGTTTCAATTCAAAAACAAAATTCCAAAAATAAACATATTTTTAATAATCAAAGAATATTCCCAAAACAGACTGGAGGAAAGTAAATTCTCCCATTTGCATACCAAGCAATCAAATCAGCATGCACAATGAGGGAGGATGAGAGCAAGTTAAGCCCAAATAAGGGCAGCAACTGTACCCTTAAAAACGCTACATAGCATGCTTACAAGCTGATTCATGTATTTACAACTAATAAGAAGGAATCAACCTACAGATGTCCCACCACAAAAGATCCCAAAATAGATTTTAAAATAAAAATTACACTCTTATTGTCAAAACTTCTTTTGTTTGTTTCAGTTTGCAAAACCAACTGAATAGACTCTTACCAATTCAATCTTCCTAAAAACATCACAGTTTCTCGGTCTCTAATTTATCACTTATGATGTCAAAAATTCATTAGTTATATTTTACATACGGAAAAGCAGCCTTAGAAGGGAGTGCACCGAACAGTGAAAGAAAATTTCACCTGTCCCATATATGTGAAACTACTGATCCGATTCCTAATACAAGACCAGCAAATAAAAATGCATAAAAGTGGCACCTTCTTAAAATCTCTAAGACACCTAAGCAGAGAAACGAAACTCAGTATAAGAACCTACCATCAGGTGATCCTTCCAAGGGCCAAATTACACTGCTTAAAAACAAGGACAAAAATTCTTCTTGTCTTTTCTTACAGATTCTTGACCCTAGAATTCTCATTAGGGAATTTAATTGGGATCGTCATGACAGATGACAAGCTATTCTCAAACCCAAATTTGAATTGCTATCTATAGAACCCTGCTGTTCATTCCAAAGTTAATAGGAATATCCTTGTAAACCAATAGAATAACAACAAATTACTGCTCCTAAAAATATATAGTAAAAAGGAGAAAATATGTCTCAAAATAATATCCTTGTCTGCTTCCCAGATTTCCAAAATGGAGGAAAGTTCCTCGCACAAAAGTACAAACTGCAAACGGATTCGTTTGGCTTGGTCTACAACAGCCATCTGAATTGTTCTATCATTACCCACATTGATGACAATGTGTAAAAAAAAAAAAAATGACTAAATAACCTTTGGCATGCCCCTGCTGCCTAACTTTTCTACAATACCAAAAAATACATGATCAAGGAGTATTATTTAAATCATATAAACCTGGCAATCATAAGTTAGAATGCTACTAGGTGGAGGCAAGAACTTGCTGGTAAATTCAGATTATTTAGAATGCCACCGAGTGCTAAGAGAAAAGAATATTGATATTGATAATTGGTAAAAGAATTCATAATTAAACTATCTTGAATCCTTCCATTTCTTAAGCTAGTCGGCCATTGACCAATAATGAAAAAGTCAACAACACATACTGGTGAAGGTCATTACAGAATTATGCCAACTCAAACCAAACAACTTCTTAACATGATAGCGTTGAATATGCAGGTAAAACCTTAAGAAAATAAGTTAATTAATTAATCACCTGAACGTAAAGAAAAGGATCAGCCACAAAATTACTTGGAAAGCCAGCATCTGATATTGAAGCACAGGTGACAACTGGGTTAGCAACCGGCCAGGCTGCACTAGAATCTTTCCACACATTCATCTGTCACCATCAACCCACATGTCAGAACAACAACCAGAGATTGGCCACAGAATTCTTGAAAGAACATTAACTAGCCACAATAATCCTCTTAAGAACAAAATCAGTTGAAAATCAGTGAAGCAATTATCTAATATGCATAAACAATAATAATTACAAAAAAAAAATTAGCCAAGTCATGAATGAAAGAAATGGCCCAAGTAAAATATATTCAGACAGAGCTTGACTGCATATAAACTTAAAGGGAAACAACACAGATCAAAATCTTAAAAGTTAAAACCAAAAAATAAAAAAAAATTAAAAAGATAAAGATAAACAGTGAGACTTGCCGTTTCAATTGGTTTCAAAGAAAAGGGAGAGTCGCCATAGAAAACACCAATAGACCAAGAACCTTCATTATCTTCACGACACCCAACAGAGTTAAAACCCATAACAGAAGCACTAGTACTATCACCAGGCTTAGCATACATAAGCCAGGCATACAAAATACCAATTGAACCGTATAAAACAAAGCAGCACAAAAAGAACACAAAACCCGAGGAGAGTAATCTATGATGAAGCAAATAATTTTGGTACTCCCATCTCCACCTACACGAGCACTTGGTACTCATCTTTTCACAACAAGAACTCCCACTTCCCGCTGTGCCATTTGTACTACAACTACTACTATTACTCACATTAGCACCTGCAACTCCAACAACGCCTCCTGAAACACCCATGACTATTATCACACAACTAATTACAGTTACAATTTTTTAAAAAGAAACAATTTTCCTCATGTACAATTCCATCATTTCCTTCCTACCCTTTTCTTCAAATTCGAAACTAAATTCTGGGTTTTTCTTGAAATCCAAAACTAAATTCTGGGTTTTACTTGAAATTCTGGGTTTTGTAGTTTAATGTCGAAGGATGAAAATTCTTGTTTTTCTTTAACTTTTTGAGTCTGGTTTTTCACTTTTTCTTTTCTGGTTTTTGGGTTATGGTTTTATTTTTCTAACGGCTTTCTTTGCCTCCAAGGCTAGAAAATCTACATAGAGAGAGAGAAAGAGGAGGCGGCCAAGGCTGTAGACCTGGCGGTGTTGGTGGTGGCAGCCGTAGGAGTTGATTTAAATTTAAGGAGTCTTAGCAACAAAATATTTGCCTCACCTTGGTGATTATATATATATAGAAGCCGCATTGTGAATAATAGATATTGTCACTTGTGATGGGGAGGGGGGGCATTTTGGTCATCTCGTCTGAATGTTCGCTACTCTCAAGTTCACCGCGTGAACATTCTCGCAGAAAGCTAAACGACGAGTGCGGGAATTTGTAACGCATTTTACACGTGGCTGATGGATAGGGAGAGTATCAGAAATTGCGCGTGATTAGAAATGGGACTTCTTTTTGAATGTTTGTGGAACAAGGATTGTTTGGATGGGAGAGAGAAATATTTTTTAATAGAAAAATGGAGTTTTAAATTTATTTATGAGGAGCATTTATTAGCATGTGAATGTTTTTTTTTTTTTTCGAACATTAGCATGTGAAGGTCTTATTTAGGGGAAATTGTGGGGATAATATACGATAATTATATGTAATTTTTTAAAACAAAAACAAAATATGATTTGTGTAATTGAGTTGATAGTGATTTACATAATTGTCTCAAATTAAGTATTTATGTCTCAAATTAAGTATAGAATCTAACGTAATTGTCTAGCGACAAATGGAAATGTTTGGCCAAATGTACAATTTCACAATTTAATTTTACTCAATTATTTAATATTATTTCTCGATTTTCATTTTTTTAATTTCATCTCTTAATTTATATAATTTATCTATTTAACTCTTATTGCATATCAGATAAACGCATATATTAAACTTACGCTTAACTTAAATAGGTGAAAAATAGAAATTATACAAACTAAATAAGTGAAAATATAAGTTAAGAGATAAAATTAAACAAAATGAGAGTAGAAACATGACATAGAATAATTAAGTAAAGTTCAGGGGTAAAATTGTATATTCCACCAAAATGTTTAGTCATTGCATATAATTGAATGTTTAATTATCTATTTTATAATATAAAATTTAATTTTTCCTTCATAATCTTATGGTTCTAACAGAATTGAATTAATTAGAATTTAGTGGCTTGTGAATACCTATCATTTGAATTATAATAAAATTTAACTTTCTAAAATATATATAGAAAAATTGTTGTTGAAAATGAATTTCACATAAATTTGATTTTTGTAATTAGATTAATAATGTTATTTTTGAAAAAATTCAAATATCACATTATTTGTTTAAAATTTTAATTATTGTTAAAAATTTCAAGTAATTTTTACAAACACAATTTTACAAAAATAATATATAATAAAATAATGAAATTGTACAATATTGATAATCTCAAATACGCATTGATGTATTTTTTATTTATTAATAGCAACTTAATAGAATTTCAATAAAATTATACTACCCTTTAAAAAAAGAACAAAATTTATAAATGATGCATGCTAGAACAAAATAAATAGTGCATAATTTTGTAGGAAAAAAAATGCAAATGTGATGAAATGGCTACCCATTTTTTTACAAATAAGATTTTATTTAGTTGACTGAAATAAATGATTACGCTGTGCAGGGAAGTTTCTAGCCAGCTTGTGAACTTTGATGCACACCTAAAATTAATAATGATTACAGTATTAAACCTTTACTATATATATATAATTCTAAATTTCTAGAAACTCGTTTTCTTGAGAAAATTATATTACGAATTTTCCTTTCTTTTCTTCTTTTTGAAAATATTTGCTCGACTGCCTTTTTCTTTTTGGCTTTCTCCTTTTCTATCTGTAATTTGAATTGCTTTCCCCAAAAACAAAATAATAAATAAATAAATAAAAAGACTTGGGGCAGAGTCTATTGGGGCGGCATTCAACTGATCCATTGGACAATTTGAATTCAATTTGACCTTCTATTTCTATGTTGCTGAAAAAAAACAAAGAAAAAAAGAAAGAAATCATGCAAAAAAAAAATGGAATATAAACAACTGCATATAAAAGTATGATGTTTTAAGTTGCTACCCAACTTGTGCTTGAATTGCGATGTTTCTAATAATTAAAAGTTAGAAAAATTTTACTAAATTATTTTTTTTAGCAATAAACTATTGTTTTGATCTATTAGTCAACTGTTATTTGCTAAGAAATAAAATAATTTAGCCTACCCGTATAAGGATAGATTGGTACCATATGAAATAAGCATAAAAAGGAGCAGTTCGAATTCCCCTCCCCTCTCTAAGTAGTTAAAAGAATTAAAATAATTTAGATTATATATATTTAAATTAAATAAAAATTTTAAAATTTAAAATTTTATAGTTTTAATTAGTCATAACTACAATAAATTCTAATTAAATAATTATGATTTTTATTAGTTTTGTATTTTTATAGGATTAAAATGCTCTTTCAATTATTCTTATTTTCTAAAATATCACTATTCATTTGTTTTATACTATATAAATATTAATTTAAATTTTAAATTTAAACTAAGTGTAATTTACTAAAATATATAATTTATTTAAAATCAATTTTATAAAAAAATTTACACTAAACACATAAAATTAATAAAAATTAGTTGTAAATTCACGCAATGTGCGGATTGTAAATTAATAAAGATTTTATTCAAATATTTTAAATATTAATAACATAAATAATTTCAACATATTAATTAAATAATTTCAATAAAATAGAGGAACAAGTAGAAATAAAAAATAACATTCACAAAATCTAAAAGAAAATGTATAATTGAAATTAATCCTCTTTACGTTGTATCGAAGTAGAAACGAAAATTTGTTATAGAATGGAAGATAAGTGTTTGTTATAGAATAAAATAGAAGTGTGAATGAAGTAAAAGATAATAATTTATTGAAAATAAAAAAGTTTACAAATTTTTATAAAAAATATATTATGAATTTTAATAAGTCAATTTATAAGCTTCAAGAATGAATGTTGAATTATGTAAAGGGACACATGTTAAAAATTTGAATTTTTGACAAAATTAAAATTTGAATTTAATTACTTTAAAATTTAGCAATTAATATAATATAGATTTCTTTACTAATGAATTTTATTTAGTGTATCATTTCAAATGAAAATAAGTTTTTCGTGAACTTCAATCAAATATATTTGTATAGTGTAATTGTAACAACCCGATGTTTTTAAATATTTTTTATACTGTATCGGGATATGCAGTATTAATAATTTTAATATATATATTTGACTATCTAATTATTTTGTTAATAATTAAAATTATTTTTAAATTATTCTAAGTTTTTTACGTAAAATTTTTTCGAAACTTATATTTTTGGAAAAATAATACCTAAATAATAATTTATTTATTTACGTTAGTTCATTTTATTAAATTGCATGGTTTCATGCATAATTAAAAATTTGAATAATATATACACACACACACACATATATATATATATATATTATTGTGATTATTAGGGTTTAATATTTAAACTATATATAAATATATTATAATTTTTATTATTATTATTATGTGTTAATATATATATATATATATATATATATATATATATATATATATATATATATATATATATATATATATATATATATATATATATGTGTGTGTGTGTGTGTGTGTGTGTGTGTGTGTGTGTGTGTGTGGTGTGTGTTTAATGTGTATATATTATTATTAATTCATACTATAATAATATAAAGTTATATTATATATATATATAAACTCAAAAAAATTACAATTCCTACCCTCATCTCCTACCTCCCATTCCCAACGCCCTCACCCCCTCCCTTTACTTTGCAACTCCAGTCACAAGCCATCGGTGTGCCTCCCGACGTGCCACCACCACTTCCAGCCTATCCCACCGCCAACAGCACCCATTTCCGGCATCGTTCGACTGTGTTTTTGTCGGAAACCTGAAAACCATCACCACTGTCATTCTCCTTCGTCCGGTCACCATTTCCAGTGATTTCGGTGCCTTTGAGCTCCTTGAGCTCCATAGAAGCCGATTCCAAGCTTCCCTTAGCTTGAAAACTCGATTTGGTAAGGATTTTAGCTTGATTTCAATTTCAGCCATTTGAGTTTCTTGATTTTTTTGAACTTTGATCTTAGTGATTCAAGATAAATTCCTTCACAAAAGTTGATTATACTAGCTCAATCTATATCCTGGAATTTTTGTGGAATTTTTGAAATTTATTTTGATTTTTGTGAATTTTTTTATTATTTTATTAATATTTTCTAATTTTCGTAAATTAATTAAATAAATTGTGAAATTATGATTTTTGGTGTTTATAGAGGTTGAAATTAATTTTAGAATTTAATTTATAATTTTTTTGATTTTTGCGTAATTAATATAATTTTATTTAGTTTAGGCGAATTTTAGAAATTTAGGTTAAATGTGCATTTTGTTAAAATTAATTGGTTAATTGAGTATAATTATTGATTTTATTAAATTATATGTTGATAAAATAATTTTAGAGCAATTATATAATTTTTAGCAAATTTTTGAATAATTATAGTATAATATGTGAATTATTATATAATAGGGGTATTTTGGTAATTTAATAATAATTTGGTCGAATATTAAGTTTGATTGGTTTTAATAATTATTTGAGGTATAAAAATTATTTTTACAAATTATTTACTATTTTTAACTAATTAAAAACTATTTTTCGAAATTTATTTTCAAATTATATATAATATACTATTTTTGTAAATAAATGAGTTTTTAGTGATTTTTAATATGTTTTTGAGCTAATTAAGTAATTTGGATTTATTAAATTAATTTCTATTAATATTTGTGAATTTATCGAGAATTATTGATTTTTAACAATATTAGATTAATATTAGGGTTTTTAAGTAATTATCGGTAAAATAATTATTTTTAGTGTTTAAATATCTAAATTGCTATATTTTGGTATATAAAGGGTATTTTTGGTATTTTTTGGAATTTTTATGTATTCTGTGTATATTTTGCAAATTGTGAACCTCGGTCGGTGGAATTATAGTTTGAGAATCCGACCGAGGAGTGATGTAGATATTTGTATTCAAAGTGTGTTTTCTTGCAGGACCGACTCTACTTTCTGAGTAGAGAGATGTCCGTTTTATAGGGGAGGTTCTGTCGAATTTTCGGTAGAATTCTCGTAAAACGTAATATTCGGTCAAATTCTTATTCCTTGTCTGTGTTTAGAATTCTAGATCGAGTTTCTAGAAATTAAGTTAGATTTATTCTAATTTCATGTTAATATTTTATTTGTTAGTTGCGCCAAGACCGAGACCTAGTGGACCAAGCCCATTAGACCCGTCTCATGGAGTGCACAACTGTGAGTTGTTATTTTATATATACATGTATTTAGGTTACATGTTTTTAAAAATGTATGCTTTAATTGTATGAATTCTGCATAAATGATTTAATAAACGCTTAAGTATATTTTAGATATACTTTTAGTATATTTTTTATATATCTTGAATTAAATGCATGTTTTACCTTTAATTTATACCTAAGTTGTTTTTAAGTATATATATATATATATGGTTTATTTTTTGTTTATTTTATAATTGAACTGAATTTATTTGACAACTCGAAATATACTTAGTTTATTTTTGGTATATTTCTAGTATATATATGATTTATATTGCCATTTAAATTAATTTCATGCATCATTTATTTTACGAATGTATGAGTTTATTTTAATGAAGGATATCAATAAAACGTGCTACATAGTGGGCAACACTATGACCGAGTACGTATTGGTACGACGATAGAATTCAGGTTAATTTACTAATCTATTGGTGGATTATGACTTGTTAATTGATATGAGATGTGCAATGAGAGTGTGATTGCTGGAGCTCGGTTGATCAAGTGTCTCGGGGCTAATCACACTGACAGTCAGACTGCTGGAGCTCAGTTGACTCAGGGTCTCGGGGCCAGTCGACTGTCCAAATGGAATAAATGAATTTATTTGGAATAAGTGAGCCTGTATGGCTAGAGCGTTGTCTAATACTATTTAAGGTTGCAATCATATAGGGTTCTATTTTGTCACGACCCGAACCCGAGGGCACGTGACCGGCACTAGGGAATGGGTAGGCATAAGGCCCCCGAAACCTGTAGTAAGCCTAAAGGAAAAGAAAATAAAGTCATTCATATTTTAAACTTTAATTAACAACAGAACATATTATCAACTGCTTAATAAAAATATGTTTCAACATCGCATATTATAAATTGAATTCAAATCTTATACATAAGCGTAGTTTACACAAATAAATTACACAATCATATTTAAACCATACAAATCCTTAGAACATATACTACTGCAGCAACCTAGATTTACACACAGTACAACTTACAATGACCTACATAAAATAGCCGGTGAAGAAGAAACCCGGCGTGGCGGTAGTTTGAGGTCGAACTCCCAAGCTCCTGAAAAAAATAAATTGAGGGGAATCAGACCTCACTGAGTAAGTCAATAAAAAGAGCTGTACGGTTTGAAAACCTTTTTAAAAACTATATATGTTTATAGTGAAAATAATTTATAATATATAAGTATAGCTTTTGAAAAATCTCGGTAGAACCCTAAACCCAAAATCTAAATGGCCAACCGAGCCCACTTACTCCAACTAGACTACCGGTCCCCGAGAGCAAGGGCATCAACCGAGGCACCAAGTCGTAGTCATTCACTTAATCCAAATATATGGTACTGGCGGTCCCCGAGAGCAAAGGCATCGACCGAGGCACCCATCCCAGTCCATTATCGACCTTACAATCACTGGCGGTCCCTGAGAGCAAAGGCTTCCACCGAGGCACCCGTCCCAGTTTAGCATTCATCAATCATAAATATATCGGATCCATCTCTCAATTTCTACCATGTGCACATAGTCCTAGTGAAGCCCACCAGGTAGCCCGTTCTACCAAAATTTCTCAAATCGATTTTAAATAAATAATAGCATTAAATTAAATAAATCATATAATCAATATAATAGAAATACGAGCGCATGCATTCTTTAAATAAACACACACACAGATCGTTTTATTGACTTATAGGATGAATGCGAAGGCTGACGACCACGCGTCTACCTCGGCCTCACGGCTTCTGCTCCGAAATGCTCTAAAAGAAAATAACAATCGACTTTTAAATATGACTATGGAATCGAAACCAACAATCAACAAAACAATGAAATTTCAGATTGACTCGAGGAAAATCGGACAAGACTCGACAGACAGGGTTTAACCTAACTAACGGTAGAAATTTTACGAGTATCACGTTTTACGAGAAAATCTATCGAAATTTCGACAGAATCTCCTCTGTAAAACGGACATCTCTCTACCGAAGGTAGAGCCAGACCTGCATAGAAAATGCACTTCTAATAACCACAAACACCCACACTCAAGTCGAGCTTTCAAAACTACAATTTGCCCCGACCGAGATTACAACTCAATAAAATACCGAAAAAATAAAAACATTTATTTCTTAATTATTCAAAAGTAAACAATTAAATTTGTATTCCATCACCAACAATATAAATATAATTATTATCCAAATTAAACCTTGGTAATGTATTATAGGAATATATATATATATATTGGGAATTCGATATATAAAATTTTACACTACTTAGATAGAAATATCAATTAATTTTATAAAAATTGTTTAAACCCTTTAAATATTAATAAGACTAATTAAAATATATATTTTACCATATTTAGTGAAAAATTATATTTTTACCCCTAGAATATATAAATTACATAATGTGCTATATATACTAAAAATTCCTTAAAATTCTTTAATCATGCCAAGAATTTATTTTCTTAAAATAAACTCCCTAATATAATTAAAATATTTAATCAACTAAAAACAATTTCCAAATATATATTATTTAACCTAGAATCAAATTTGCCATAAACTCAAAAATATTCATAAAAATAGTATAAAAATCACAAAAATTATAATTTGAGTTCTAAAATTTATAATATTCACTAATAACCTCATTTATCAAATTTTCACAATTTATAACCATAATTTCGAAAATTAGCAAAATATTACTAACATTTACAAAAATTCTAACAAAATTACAATAATTCCTAAAAATTTCAATAAAATTTGTTTCATTCAAAATAATTACTAACAATCACCCTAGTTATGAATTATACCCAAATTACTATCAAATAAAGCCAATTAAATACTAAATAATTTTCTGGAAATTAACTAAATTACCAAAAATTTCAAAGAAAATCAAAACCAACTTCAATACATACTAACCAACTCTAACTAACCTAGGATTTACTAAGATCAAGGAAGAAAATGAAGGAATCGGGTGAGCATTACTCACCACCTAGTTGTTGGACAGAACAGGGGGAAGGGAAGGAGACCTGCTGCCACCGGAGAAGATGGGGAAGATGGAGCAGCTCAGGCGGAGGCAGAAGGCAGCTTGACACCACGAGGAGATGGCACGGATAGAGAATCAAAGCTGGGCAGGACAGGAGGATGCAGAGCTGCTGCGCGAGGAGAAGAAGGAGCCGTCTCGCGAGGAAGAAGGAAGGCAGCTACTGCAACACTCCAGCAAGCTCCACACACGGTGGCAATGGCGTTCTCAGGCGAAGGGGAAGGCGGCACAGTGACGGGGAGAGAGTGTGGGTGACAGACGGTGAAGAGGGGTTTGGTGGGTGTTTTGTCTCAGCCAAAGCTTCTATATACGTGTGTGTATATATATATATAGGTAAATTCTGGTATATATGTACATATACTACATAAAATTATATTATATGTACATATACATATTAATAACCATTGATATAATATACTTAATATATAACTATATATTAATATTTATTTATGCATGTATGTATATAGACAAATATTAGTACATATGTACATATCCATATACATATACTACATATACATGCATATGTACATAAATTACCTTAATATACATCTAAAACAATTATTTTTAACCCTAAATATAGTGTTAACATATACATAATATAATATAATGCAAAAGTAACTATTTCTAATACTATTCAAGAAAAATATCCCTTTTTATTCAAACAAATATGTATATATATATATAGGGTATTACATATTTGATCCTTCATAAACTGATATTTTTCAGTACTATATATGAAGTGATTTTTTAGCATCTGTGTGTACATATGTTTGAATGCTTTTGTCATATAGGAGATGCATGTATATATATTATAACAATTCACTCAGTGAGGTCTGACTCCCCTCCGTTGATTTATTTTTTAGGAGAGTCTTCGTCCTCAGACCTCAGTAGCAGGCCTATACGTCGGATTTCTTTCACTCTGGCCTTATTGTGTAAACTGTTTACTTGAGTTTATTTTGTATTCTAGACACTGTAGTAGTGGTTGTATTTTGATCTGTCGTGAGCTGTATTTGTATTTATGCATGTTTGAGATTTAAATTTCAGAAGTTTAAACTGAAACTTTGTACTTAAAGATTTTGTTATATAAATGAAATGGATTTTATGTTATTAAATGAGTTGATAAATTATTATTTTACTTTTGAGATTTAATTCCGCTACATAATATTTTATTTAATTTAATATATTGCATGCTTTTATTTTTAAGGCTTGCTACGGATTTCGAATTCGAAAGAATTCTCCTTCTCTAGTGCCGGTCATGGCTCTCTGTTTTGGATCGTGGCAGTAATAAATATTAATTATTTTAATTAAATAAAAATTAATCTCACTATTTTTTATTTCATGTGTATAAATATATGGAAGCACTCAAATTTAAAATTTAAATGGGTTCTTTTTTAATATATAATTGGAATTTTCCTACATTTTTATTATTTTTTCCAATTTACTTCTTATATGTTTATTTACTTTGACAATTAAACTACTATAGAGCAATTAGAGATATAACCGAACTGAATCAAGTCAAACTTTTAAAAGTTATAGCTTGATTCGTCTAAAAATTAATACACTCAAGTCAAGCTTGAACTCATTAAATTTTTAAAATTCTAAGTCTAACTTGGCTCAAGCTCATGTTTGACGAGCTCAGCTCGGACTTGTGTTTGACGAGCTCAAGTTGAACTTACGAGTTAGGCAAGTTCAACGCACTATATAGCGAAATGGCTCGGCCCACCACAACTACTTGGCTCGATTCGTCTTTCAATTATATGGTTTGTACATGTATTGGACAATGACATTTTATACATTAATTATTTACTTTACATCTGTCACATTTTTAATATGGAATTTTTGAATTCTAAAATTATATACCATACAAATTTATATTCTCCTTATAATGTTTCTTTTCTTTCTTATTCAATATGGGATTTTAAATTTGAGTACTATATACTATAACCACATACTTTTCATACATTTTTCTTCAACATATTTATTTTTCAAATAAAAAATTAAATAACTAATTATGAATAAGTTTTAGTCTTTACAATTTATAATAACTTTTATATATTTTTTTAACTAGTACCTTATAGCATCACAAAACTTTTTGTGAAATTTTAGTTTTTACAATGTTTCACTTAGAATAAATAAATAAATCAACCAATGGTGTTTCAGTTTTTTAATTTTTACTATTTTTATGTTTAAATTAATTTTTAAAATTTTTTACTTATCAATTTGTTGTATTTACTTAATGTTGTTATTAATGCTAATGTTAATTTAAATTATAAATATACAATTTTTATTATATTTAATAATATTTATTTACTTAATACTACATTACTATTTTATTATTTTTCTTTTTATAATATACTACTATCTTTTTAAGTACCAAAAATCTAATTGTAAAAAAAATTATTATAATTCTATAATTTAATTTTATTTATAATTAGTTAAAATTAAACTTAGTGAGATTTTGGTTAATTGTTTTATAAAAATAGAAATGAAACTTATTGACCAATAAAATTACAATGACTTTGTTTAAATTTAATGTTTATTAGAGTGTTTAGCATTTATATAATATTTTGTATAATTTTACCGTAAAAATAATATTGAATAATGAAATTATAACTATAATTTATGCAATTCTATAAATTTATATGAAATTGGACTTAATTTTGTTAAAATAAAAATATAAAAATTTAATTTATACAAAAATCAAAATCTAAGGGGTTAATATAAAAATTAAAAAAAAAAAAAACTCAAGTCTCATTTGATGACATGTGAGTATTACGTTTTCACCTGCCATTATGAAAGACTTAAATTTATAGAAGTAAAAATGTGAGAATTCAATATATACGAATAAAATGTAAATATTAGATCATAAAAATAATAAAAGTATAGAAAAAAATATAGTTTATTCCTATATCAATAACATAAAATGTAATTTTTTTAATTATAAAATAACTATTTCTCTCAACTGCACATTAAAAAAAAAAAATGAATCAGTCATTTTAGTTGTTAATATTTGGGTCAATTACTTTTCGTCTCATCTACTTTATCATATTACAACGTAGGAAGCTAACAGTAAATTTTAAATATAAGCTTATGCACTCTCAAACATCCAATATTCTCGTGTGGGAGCTTTGTTTAATTCATCATTGTTTGTTTTATGTTATATATATATATATATATATATATATATATATATATATATATATGGGAGCTTTGTTTAATTCATCATTGTTTGTTTTATTTTATTTTTTTTAACATAACATCATTTTCTGTAAATATAAAAATTAAAGTATTTTTCTATTATAACTTGATATATCTTACATTAAATTATTGCACTATAAAAAATAAAACCACTTCTTATAAAATTAATTTTTATAGTTTTTATAATTATATAAATTGAAAATATTTTAACAAATTTTGCATAAAATTATTTTAAATTAACGAAAAATAGTAATATTTTATGAAAATAAATCAAGTTATAATAAAAAATATTAATTTGTACAATTAGAAAATATAATGTTATTTCACAAAAAATTATCTTTTCATAATTTTTATGAATAAAAAAATTTTCTAAATTAAGATTTTTTCTTTACAAAAATACCAGTCTAAAAAAACATTTTCAATTATAAAGTGGCAATAATATTTATAAAAAAAATTCAATAATCACAATAACTAATTCTATAAAAAATGATTGAATTTTATATAAAGTAATGATTTAATAAAAATAATATATCAAGTTATAACAAAAAATTCCGATTCTTGTATTTATGAAAATATTATTTTTTTCACACAAAGTGAAGTAAAATTTTTATTTTTTTCATAAATTTTGATTTATATATATTGAATCTGTTCTATTCAATTTAGATTGAACTAATAATGTGTTTGATACAATTGAATTCTATAAAATTTATTTGTAAATTTAAGTGATTATATTTAATTTAAATGAAAAAAATTGTGAAATTTATTTTCCATTTCAACTTTTTTTTTGGTAAGATTGTTTAATATTAAATTAAAGTCTAAAAAATCATTAGAATATTCAAATGAATTCATTTTATACACTATTCATTTAAATGAATTACATTTCATTAATAACAATTTATTTGCAAATAATTTTTTATTTAGAAATAAAATAAAATTTTTAATAGAATGTAAAAAAAGGTAAAAAAATTTCGGTAAACTAACACATAAAAACATCTCCAATTCACTAGTTATTTAACCTAAAGTCTTTATTATAAAGAGTAATTGTAAAAACTAGAACTTCAACCAACTCTTTAAATCTAAATTATAAATTAGAGAGTGAGTTTGACTCTCCAAATATAAAGAGTCAAAATTTACTCTCTATATAAATGTTAATTAATATAGCTCTATTTTTCATATATATTATTGTTTTTTATTAACTTCTTTTATTAGCTAAAATTTTTTCATCTTTCTTCCCATCATATTCAAAAATTAAAATTAAATGCTTTTAGGATAAAACAAAATGAAAAGTAAAATATAAAGAGTGTATTGGACTTAAATAAAATTATTTACTCTTTATATTTTAAAATGCTCTTCATTAGCTAAAATATGTTTTTTATTTTAAAGAGTATCATTGGAGATGCTCTAATATTTCGATAAATGTTAGGCTTATTTACAAAAAAAAATATATAACTTTTAGTATTTATTGCAATTTCATCATGTTCTTTTAGTTTTGGCAATTTTACGCATGGACTTTTCAATCTTTGTAATTCAATGCACCAGAAAAACATTCTAATGAGAAATTGATGATGTGTCAATAGAAAAGAACAGACTTGAACATATCAGCTGCCACATCATTAAATATTAAAAAAAACTGAAAGAAGTTAAATGCAACATTTTATAAATCATAAAAAATGAAATCGAAATAGAAAGAGAAAATTAGGGATTTTATTTTTTATGGTTCATAAAATGATGTGTTTAACATCTTTCAATATTTATTTTTTAAAATATTTAATGATGTGGCAGTTGATGTGTTCAAGTCTATTCTTTTTGGCTGACACGTCATCAATTTTTCACCAGAATGTTATCCTGTGTATTAAATTGTAAAAGTTAAAAAGTTTATATATAAAATTGCTAAAATTAAAATAATATGATAAAATTACAAAAAAACATTAACACTATGTTTGGAATGGGAGGAAAAGGAAAAAAGAAAATGGGGTGGAAAATAATGTTATTTTCCTTCCCTTATTTTCCTTTCTTATGTTTGGATTTAAAAGAAAATAATATAGGGAGAAAGAAAAGTTATGATATCTTTTTTATTGAAAAAATAAAATAGATATATGATATATTTACTATTATGCTTATATATTAAAATAATGAGTGAAGAGATAAATTGTAAAATAAAGATAAAATTATAAAATAAAAATAAATAGTAAAATTTTCTTCTCTTTCTTCTGTATTTTCTTTTTAATTTGGAAAGACAATATAATAAAAAAAATAAAATTAATTTTCTTTCTTTTTAAAATTTTTTCTTTCATTCCAAACAAGTAAAGTAATTTTCCTGATTCCAAGTTTACACCCAATTTGAACTAAAATAATGTCCGGTCAGCAAGTTGACCAATGTGACAGTTTTGACGTACTTGACAAAAGTTCTATTTCCTTGCATCGTAATAAGTTTTGTCCGGAAAAAAAATCGTAATAAGTTGGAAAAATCAAAGAGGCCGTTGCAAAGCCACGGGGTTTATTAGTGGCGGCTTCTTGAAGATTCTATTACTATACAACTATTATTATTACTATTAAAATAATAATATGTTTTTTTAAATAATAATATTATTAGAAAGTATAAATATAAATTATGTTAATTTCATTAAATTTTTTTAAATGAAAATTAATAAAAAACTTCAAGCGTGCATTAGAACATTTTAATTTGACTGACACCTTCCACGTAAGCAATTATTAAGAATATTATTGAAAACATTAAATTATAAAAAGAGATTATATCCATAACTTTTGACTAAGAAAAGATTATATCCATAACTTGAAAATTTTGGGAAGAAATAATTGAAGAATAGTTAATGGAACGCATATCAATTAATTATGGTATTGGTATAATATATTTTTGGTTTTATATACTTCTCACTTTTTATTTTTTTTTTATATTTTTACTTATATTTTTATTATTTTTAATATTTAAAATTTATCTGAAATGTAATTTTTAAATTTTTATTAGTACACATAATATACATTGTCAAATTAACATATATCATACTATAAAAATTTAACTAACTAAAACTATAAAATAAAAATGTTAAACTAATAAAAAATGATAAATACATGTAGTGATAGATATATTATGTCATTAAATTAATATATTTTTTATAAATTTAAATATTAAAATAATAAAATGATAAAATAAAATATTAAATTGACTAATTATACAAAATATAGAAATTGTATTATGCCTTTAATTATTATTTAAGATTCAAAAATGAGATTTTTGAGTTTGATTTCTACGAAAAGTATATTTGTAATATTTTTTAATTTTAATGTGGAGCATTTGTAATTTATCTAATATATAAATGATGTATATATAATAATATTGTACCATTTTTTTTAAAAAAATTGAAGAATGGTTTAGTGTTGGGGACATATGTAGGGATTTTAGAGGCTGAAATTAATTCCGAGAATAAGATGAACATAGAAAATTTAATAATTGCTTTGATAAGACCAATTGACATTTTATTCTTATATTATTTATCTTCTTTTCTTGTGCCTAAGGTTTTTTTTTTTTTTTTTTTTTAAATGATGTTGGAGAAAAGTGATAGTCACATAATCATAGATGGGACGGACATCATCCTCTTCTAGATGGTATATCTTCTTGTCGTGTGCTTGTGTTTAATTTTTATTTCTTGAAATTTTTGAACTTTAATAAAAATTTTAGCTTTTATGAGGTGTTATTTCTTTATAGAGTTTAAATATCCTTTTATAGAGTTTAAATATCCTTTTATGTGGTGTTATTTCTTTATAGAGTTTAAATATCCTTTTATCATTAAAATTTTATTAAGATCTATAGTTGATTTATATTTATTTAATATCATTAAATTGAGCGTATAAATCGTTGAATTATAAATTAAAAAAATTTGTCAATATAATTAAAAAATAACGATAAAATGTGAGATATTATTTTGCTACTCTTAATTATACTTTTATTTATGTTATCTTTTTATCAAAATGTAATTGAATTTTAAATAAATAAACTGTGTAGTTTATAGTTACTTTAATTCTTACAAAATAATTTTTACTTCATTAATAATAACCATTTAATAATTTAATATATTTTCATTCAATAGTAATAAAAGTAAAGTAAAGTTATCTTTAATAAAGGTTCATCTTTCTCTCTTAAAAAAATATTATGCTTTATATTTTATTTACATAACAAAATTTAAATTATTTTAGTAATATTTCCTCTCATTTATACCATAAAAATTTTGATAAAATAAATAAAATAATATATTTTTAAAATAAATTTTAGTAAATTGGACAGCATCAAATCAAACAATATAAAAATATTACCATAAAAATGTTGAGTTAAATAACATTTTTCCATTTAAATGTAATATATTTATTTTCTATCATGATTGCTTGTATCAAAGGTGCAGTTTGCTAATTAAAAGTTACAAAAAGTGGTTCTTGTGATTAACTCGAAGTTATCATGACGGTTTATTCTATATGCTAACTATGGAAGAACTTATCTATGCACCATAAAAGAGGGGGGGCCTGCATCTTCTCTTTGCAGTATTATTATATTATCTTTCATCCAGCTGTGATAATTATAATTAAAAACTAAAATTGCACGTCTCGTTTCGTCCGGTTCATTTTCATATAAAATATTTATTCCATTTCTTGATTTATTATTATTTTATATTAGAATTAAGTTCCCCCTTGTCATAAATATTTTTTAAAATTTATTATTTATGGTACATTGAATATTAAAAATATAATAATTATAATTTGCAATTAAAAAATTAAAATTAATTGATACGAGAACTAAGTAATTATTTCTCTTTAAAAATATCACGAGACACATGATTTATTAATATTGACATTATTTGACTTTTCTAATAATTAAAAAAGCTCTCTTATTAACTTTGTAAAAAAAAAAAATTAAGTCTAAAAAATTTATCCTACTGGCGCAAAACAAAAATAGAACAATCTTGAAGGAACTGCCCCCACTGTTGAAGATGGTGATAGATTAACGAAGAGAGTGAAGATTCATAATAAAAAAAGGGACCTGGGTTAAGTAGTGTGCAACGTGAGATATCATTTAATGATATGCTTATAGAGGATAACATCAACATTGAGCATGTTGTTGCTAATCCAACTATTGAGATTGAAATCCTAAAGAATAATTTTGTGTCACAAAAAGAAGTGAACATACCATCAATTGAATTTTCAAATTGTATTCAGAGTTTAATTGCCTAATCTCTTAAATTGCAATGAGATTAAGCTGGGTAGGAAAATTGGGTACAAATTCTTAAATGTTAAGAATGAAGATTTGTGGCAACCAAAGCATGTGAAAAGTCCTAAAGTGGAGTAAACAAGGCTAATTTATATTAAAAAGGATTAAGAAAGAATTTAAAGGAAATAAAGGAAGATTTAAGAGATGGCGAGGAAAAGATGTTGGCTCAAATAATTTAAGGAGTTCAAATTATAAAAAATTTTGTGTCTCCACCTAACTTATATTTGATTTAGGATTTCCAATCACCTGTACCAATTTTATTACCAAAACTGTGTACAATAAGGTGCTTTATGGCAACATTATCCTTACAGCAATGAGTTTTCTAAGGTCATTTAAAACTTTTCATCAAGTGTTTTCTAAACTCACACTTAAACCTTGTTCTAAGTATTTTTAAGGTGCACATTTAAATCTTTCCACAAGTATTTTTAAGGCTAATACACTACCTCTTACACCAAGTATCTTTACAAAGGAGCACACTAACCTAAAGAGAAAGAACCTCACTGCTCACTTCCTCAACCCTAAAGTATGAGTAGGTGAAAGAATTCTATATTTAAAACTCACCTAACTCTCATAAGAAGGATATTCATAAATTCAACAAGAGTTTGTTTATAATGCAAAACTACATGTTAAATCTTTGATTTTCGTCCCCAGCAAACCCCCATCTTCGTTTAATATTTTTTTCTTTTTATACAAGTTGGCATGCTCATAATCATAAGGATGCATGTCACGATCATGAAGAATAAAAATATAGTCATTGTTTGTACGAACTAGTTGTTGGGAGCTACAAAGTGAAGGCCACGAGCATGCTCATGATCTTGACTAAGATTATTAAGAGGACTACCTTCAATTTATTCTTTGAGCTCTTGAAATATTAGGATCGTGAAAAGATGATCACGGCTGTGATGGGCTTCCTTATGATCATGATAAAGATCGTGAGGTGGACTCTCCTCTTGAGCATTGGCTTCACTTGTCTCCCTTAGGATCGTGGGAATGCTCATAATTGTGATACTACTCATGAACATTCCTATCTTAGCGTTTTGGCTATATTTTAAGCTCCATAAATTCATCCATAAAGCATGAATTTGGTCCTACCTAAGATACATTCTTAAACACATATATTAGTAATAAAAATTGATTATTAAAGTCAAAACCAAGATTGATTTGAGATTAATCAACATCTTGATCATGCAAAGGGATCAATATTATCCCTCTTTTTGAATTTGACATTCAATTTTTGAATAATAGTTAAAATCACTAGGTGCATCCATATATATTTATTTTATAATAATCCGCTCAATCATATACTAAGGAGTTCTGAAAATTTTCCCCGCAATTAATGCTAAAGTGAGTTAAACATGTTAAATATCATACAATTATATCAAATATTTAGTTTCTTTCCTTTCTTGACATTCTATTTCTAATTCAAGTATAATTATTAGCATTCAAAATGTCAATTCTCTCCCCTGTGTCAAAATCAAAAAGAAAGGAAATAAAGAGAGACTACACAAGTACAAAGTATAAACATTAATCAAGCATAATGGCACCAATTAAGAAAAAAAATGAAATGGATAACAAAAAAACACCAAATGAATGCAAGGATATCAATTGGAAAATAAATGGACCGAGTGAAAAGGAAATGATACTAATTGATACCTAATTAAACAAATAAATGAAAAATCAATTATAAAAAAGTGAAGCATATGCCAAGCATATATTAAATAATCAACAATAGCAATCATGATTGTCAATGTATAGTCTAAAGAGAGTTTTTAAGGAATAAGGCATACAATGAGAAAATAGTATGTTAAAGTTATTTAATTGATGAGAATCACTTTAATCATTAAAGGGTCAAATTCTCTTCAGACATTTTAATATTTGCATACCTATTGATAAACTATATAAATTAATTTTATTGTTACTTATCAACAATTAGCATAAATTAGCAAAACAATTATTAAGTGACCTTCTGAACCCAAACTTTAATTAGTTAAGGTTTGTGATTCTTAAAGTAGCCCATAAGTATAAGGTTAAGAAGAGATTTTCTATAGTAACCCACACTATTAGTATGTTTGAGTTTCATGCAATAAAAACTTTAACTTTTCAAATATGTTTTGCCCATTAACATGTGCAAATTTAGCATGTCTAAGAAGGTTTGGTGTCTTTTTTAAATATAAAAGTTCTAGAATGTGCATGTAATTCACAAGTACACTTATGCATAAATGCTTGAGGCCTAATGTTCATATGTGTTTGTCTCATATGATATGTGTATGTATAATGTGGTTGGAATTTCTTAACCCTTACTTTGAAATCTTGAGCCTTGGAAACACTAGTCTTTAGAGGCCTTCCTTTAACATTTGGATTTTTAAGACTTATAGTCTTAGAATTTTAAGATTTAAAGATCTCACAAGGAATGAGAGGTGAAGAGTCTTAGAATTTCCTATCTCTAACATTCACTTAACTCTCATAAGGATAATCTTAAACTCAACAAGAGTTCATTTACAAGTAAATAATATAGATAAAAATATAAAAAGAAACAAATGTAGCTCAATAAATTTTACATAGTAATTTTGATCCTTAAAGTCTCTAACTATTTAAATGAAATCTTAAAGTTGTATTTACAATAGAGGATGCAAAACTAGTTGTTGGAGTTTTGATTTTCATCCTTAATAAATCTCCATCTTTATTTAATGTTTTCTTTCACTTTTTATAGGATTTGGCATACTTACGATCATAAGGATGCATGTCATGATTATGAGGAAAAAAATGTAGTTGTTGCTTATATGAATTAGTCACTAGGACATTCAGAGTGAAGGCCATAAGCTTGCTCACGATCGTGACTATGATTGTGAGGAGGATTGCTTTTAATTTATTTTTTAAGCTCTTAAAACCTTAGAATTATGAAAAGATGATCATGGTCATGATGGGCTTCCTCATGATCATAATAGAGATTGTGAGGAAGACTATTCTCTTGAATATTCGCTTCACTTATCTCCTTTAGAATTATAGGAATGCTCACAATCATGATGCTACTCATGAGCATCCTAGTCTTCGTGTTTTAGCCACATTTTGAGCTCTGTAATCCATTAAGCATGCCCTTTATCCTAATTAGTGTACATTCTTAAAGATACATATTAGTAATAAAAATTCATTATTAAAGTCAAAACCCAACATGATTTAAGATTAATCAACATCTTAATCATGTAAAGGATTAATAATATGGGTATAAGATTATAGATCTAGATAATGATTATTTCTAGGTAAAATTTAATCATGATAGCGATTATTTTAATGTTTTAATTAAAGGCCCCTAGGTTGTATTGTGACATTTTTTAATTATTCAACCGAGGATGTTCACTACTAGTGGCAATAGTTAAATGGCTATCGTTTTATGGATTAAACTCTTTGGTTGACCATTATAGTATTATTATAAGAACATTGTTCGAGAAGTGGCTAACCTCCTTAAAAGATGGTGTGCAAAATCCGTACGTGCAAGGAGTCATCTAAGTAGTAAAAATATCTATCCTAAAGGGAGTGGAAGTTAATTATTGAATTACTCTTTGTATTCGTTTGTTTAGATGATCGAATAATATTGTTGCTAAACCTTAAACTAATATAGATGATTTATTTGAACTACTAAATTTATCAATTAAATGAATGCTAGGATTTTTATTCCCAACTTAATTTGTCTAAAGTTCATGTCAATCTCCTTCTCACATATTAGTTACATTCCATTTCCTAAGCATCTTTTGAATCATGAAAGTCTCTCCCTAGCACTTGCACAATTTATTAATCATAACAATTACTTAATTATTTAGCTCCCACTAACTCAAGCAATTAATTATTTTCAATATTAAAGCATAACTTTTCTAAGGAATATTAACAACTGAACCGTCTCTTGACTAATTTAATTAAATTAAAATATTATTATATGTTCTCAGTAGATTTAATCTCTCCATCTATAACCCTAACGTATAGATCAATTTAAAGGGTGATCAATCCTAGGAAAGAATTAAGTTTAATTATAATTATGGAATATAAATTTAGTGATATGGAGTTTAGCCAATTAAATTCATTCTTGAGCTAAGTCTAAAAACCCCAACCAATAATTTAGCTACTTATGGCAATTGAAAAGAGAAAAGAGGAAGAATCAAGAATTACAAACATAAACATTATGATATTTTAAATAAAGCACAAAAGAATAGTTGAAAGGAAAATCCCTTTTATTCTCCTTCTCTTGAATATTGTTTGCAATTTATACTTTAATCTTCTACTCTTAAACAATACTTAAGTAGATAATAAAAATCAACATGAAAGATAAATTAAAATTATTTCTCTTTGAAAATGAAAGTAAAATATGTTTGTTTTAAGACTAGCCAACCTCTCTTAAAGAGGTAAAACAACACTATTTATAATAGTCCTTTTAAAACTCTAAAATGAAACTTCCTTATTTATTTTTCTTTAAAGTGCATGGTTGTGCATACTAGAATCACCAGAAAGTTAAGGAATTAGGCACAACCATGCATCAATAGACTTGGACTTCTCTAGATTAGGCACAATCTTGCATATGTGAATCTTTATAGGGTTGTCTTTTTGGGTTTAGACATAGCCATGCAGGCTTCCTCATCTTGCTTTCATTAGATTTTGAGATTTCCTCTTCAAGTCCTTGCTTAAATGCCACTTGCATTAATATTAACTTAAGCACACCTAGCCATTCAGTAGAAAAAGTATCAACATTAAACAAAAAACATTAAAATTTACTATAAAAACCCCTAAAAACCTAAATTTTAAAGAATTTAACTCAATAATACCGATATTCCATGCTATTTTAAATAGCTAGATGCTTAAAATTTAACTAATTGAAGCTCAAATTTACACTTATTAAAAGACCTTTAAAAAAATTGATTATAACACTAAAGAGGCGGATTCGAGGGAAGTTTGCATGTATAGTTATTGAACTTGACTTGTGTAAACTATTAGTGACCAGATATCAAATAAATGGCAAAATGTAAAATGTTGAGTATGAGGCTCTACTAGTAATATCATGTTACCAATGTTGGAGATATGGGCATATTAGAGAACTCTAAAAGTTCAAGTCCATTGCGACATAGATTGGGAAAAATGACATAGAAACAAATATTGGCCATTTGAATCAAGGAGTTCTGACTGATCTATTAGCAATAAAGCATATGGCCATTGAAAATGAATATGAAGACCACTGACATGGACCTTTAATGCAAATATCGATAAGAGGATGAAGGAAAGCAAAAAAGCAAAATAATAATAATTATGAACCTTAAAGCAAAATTTATGCCATGTCCTATGGAATCTCTATGTGTGGCACATTGATGAACATAAAAGGGAAACTTTGATTGAAGAAGGTAACAATATCTTAGACCCTAATATTGGATGGGCTAGAGGTAATTCCATTAACAATGGAAGAATATTCTATAAAAAAAAGTGAGCAAAATCAAGAATGGAAAGAAGTTAGTTACCATAGACAAAAAATATAAGTTTAGGCTTAATTCTTAACTCAAACCTGAGAAATATGCAATCCATCTTATTTTGGATAATAATGTAAACTATGATGCAATTGACATAAATAAGGAGTCACCTATGCAAACCATTCACAAACCCTCTTTTTGTTCCCACTAGAAAACTAACTGCCTCCTTTAAATACAATAATTTATGACTCCAACTGAATCTAAAGAACCACAAAATTGTTTGTGTTGAAAAACTTATATCCTCCAAATCCTATTAACCAAATAGGGTTCTAATTAGAAAGAATTTATCCATTTAAGATTAGACTAGTAAAGAGGAGGGAAAACAACCAGACCGAAGGGCTACCATTTACCATAAAAATAAACTAAAAATAAAAAAAGAACAAAAATTCAACAAAACTTTGTTTGGATATTTGTAATATCCCGTGTTTTTACATGTTTTTATACTGTAACCGGGATATGCAGTATTAATAATTTTGAATATGTATATATATGATATTTTTATGAGTTGATATGTATTTTAAACCTATTTTAATTACTGTGTTTTATATACAGTGTTTTACGTAAAATTTTCCCGGGACTTTCATTTTCGGGGAAATTTCCACGTAAACAATTTATTATTAATTATTTTAAATGTATTTACGGGTTTGCATGAACTCATACATATTTTTAAATTATTAAATAAAGCCCGTGTGTGTATATTTGTTTAATTAGGGTTTATTATTACCCTAATATTTTATTAAGTATTTAATTGTTTTTATTGTTATTTAATTAATTTATTTGGTATAAATTATTAAAATATTAATATTTTTATGTGTGTGGTGTATATTTGATGTGTGTAATTTAATATTATTTTAATATATAGTATAAAGTATATATATATACATATATACATTAAAAATCAAAAGAAATTGCCAAATTACCATTTTGCCCCCGACTCCCTCTCCTTCTTCTTTCCCACGCCCGACGCCCGATCACCATCCTTCACCGCTGCAACTGCCGTTCCTTCACCGTCGGTGTGCCTCTTGGCTTGCCACCGTCGCCTCCAGCCTTTCCCCGCCGCCAGCAGCCCCTTTCCCGACGAGTTTTGGCCGGAATTAGCTTAGGAGGCCGAAAGTCGAGCTACCCGCCGTTTCTCCCTCCTCCGGCCACCGTTTTTGACACCGCCGGTCTCTTTCTTCTCCTTGAGCTCCGGTGAGTGTTATTCTAGCTTTGGTTTGAGCTAAAATGGTCTAGAATTGCCTAGTTTTCGATTTGTCCAATTCGGCCTATTAGGGTTTTTGATTTTTTTCGAATTGTTCTTGATTGATTCATGCTTAATTCCTTCACAAATGTTGTTCCTAGTAGCTTAATCTACATGTATGAATTTTTGTGGAATTTTTGGAGATTGTTTGGATTTTTGGGTATTTTTGTATATTTTAATATTATTTTCTAATTTTCGGAATTAATTATTTAAATTGTGAAATTGGAGTTTTTGGATAAATTAGGTGTTGAAATGAATTATAGGAATTTATTTGGAATTTTTATGAATTTCTAAGTATTTATTTTTAATTATGAAGTTTATGTAATATTGAGAAAATTAGGTTAAATGTGTTTTTATTTGAATTAATTGGATAATTGGGGTTTAATTATTGATATTATTGATAAATATGTTGAGAAAATTAATTTTGGATAATTGTATGATTTTTGGTGAATTTTTGAAGTAATTTAGGTATATTTATATATATAGGGGTATTTTGGTAATTTTACCCTAAATTGTCTAAAAATGTAATTTAATTGGTTTTAATAGTTATTTAAGGTATAAAAATGATTTCTATAATTATTTGGTATTTTTAACTAATTAAAACTATTTTTCGTGAATTATTTTCAATTATATATATAATATACGGTTTTTCTAATAAAATGAGTTTTAATCGGTTTTTATAGTGTTTCAAGGTTAATTATGTAATTTTACCTATAAATGTATTTCTGTGATTTAAGGATATTTTTGTTGTATCTGGATATATTCTATGTTTGTGGACCCCGGTCGGTAGACTGTAGTTTGGAGTCCGATCGTGGGATTTTGATTGTGTTGAGCCTATTTCTTGAAGTGTGTTCTTTGCAGGGTCGGCTCTACTCTTTTGAGTAGAGAGATGTCCGTTTTACAGGGGAGGTTCTGCCGAATTTTCGGTAGAATTCTCGTAAAACGTGATATCCAGTCGAACCCTAATTTCTAATTATGTTTCTGTATTTTAATACTCTAGATTGAATTCTAGGATTTTCTATTAGGGTTTATCTGATGTCGATTAATATTTCTTGTTTAGTTGCGCCGAGACCGAGGACTAGTGGTCCAGGCCCGTCGGACCTGTCTCGTGGAGCGCATTAGGTGAGTTACTATATTATATATATATGCTTAGGATACATGATTTAGAAAATGCATGTTTTATTTAACTGAATATGCATAAATAATGTGATTTATATTCAAGTATATTTTTGGTATATTTTTGGTATATAATAAATTATATACATGTTTTATTAATAAATATATTTAAAATGTTTTTAAATATATTTTTAGTTTAATTCATGATTTGATTGGATTTATTTGATATATATATACTCAAAATATACCTGGTTTATGTTTGGTATATTTTCGGTATATATATGGTTTATATTATTGTTTCATTTACATTCATGCATCATTTATTGTGAATGAATGATTTATATTATTAATGAAGGATATCTATAGAACGTGCTTGAATATCCCGTGTTTTTAAAATATTTTTACACTGTACCGGGATATGCAGTGTCAGTGATTTCTGTACTTTATATGATATTTTTATGAGTTGATATGTATTTTAAACCTATTTTAATTACTGTCTATTATTTTCAGTATTTTACGTAAAATTTTCCCGGGACTTTCATTTTCGGGGAAATTTTCACGTAAACAATGTATTATTAATTATTCTAATGTATTTACGGGTTTGCATGAACTCATACATATTTTTAAATTATTAAATAAAGCCTGTGTGTGTATATTTATTTAATTAGGGTTTATTATTACCCTAATATTTTATTATTTATTTATTATTATTTGATTATTTTATTTATTATTAAATTATTAAATTTATTATTTATTAATATTTAATTATTTTAATTTATTTTATTTTTTTTCTTTTTTTTCTTTTCCTTTTTCTTTCTTTTTCTTTTTCTTTTTCCTTCCTTTTCTTTCTTTTTCTTTTTCTTCTTCTTCTTCTTTCTTCTCCCGTGGGTGCCGCCGGACCACCATTATTTTCCCACCGTCGTTTCTCCCTCCTCCGGCCACCGTTTTCGACACCGCCGGTCCTCTATCTTCTCCTTGAGCTCCGGTGAGTGTTATTCTAGCTTTGGTTTGAGCTAAATGGTCTAGAATTGCTTAGGTTTTGATTTGAATATTTCGGCCACTTTTGGTTTTCGATTTTTTTGAGCTTCGATTTGGATGATTCATGGAAACTTCCTTCACAAATGTTGTTCCTGGTAGTTTAATCTTCATGTATGAATTTTTACAGAATTTTGGAGGTTGTTTGGATTTTTGGGTATTTTTGAATATTTTAATATTATTTTCTAATTTTCGGAAATTAATTATTTAATTATGAAATTGGAGTTTATGGTTGAATTAGGTGTTGAAATGAATTATAGGAATTTATTTGGAATTTTTATGAATTTCTAAGTATTATTTTTAATTATTGAAGTTTATGTGATTTTGTAAAATTAAGTTAATTGTGTTTTAAATTGAATTTAATTGGTTAATTGAGTTTAATATTAATATTATTGATAAATATGTTGAGAAAATTAATTTTGGATATTGTATGATTTTTGGTGAATTTTTGAAGTAATTTAGGTATATATATATATATAGGGGTATTTTGGTAATTTTACCCTAAATTGTCTAAAAATGTAATTTAATTGGTTTTAATATTTATTTAAGGTATAAAAATGATTTCTACAAATATTTGGTATTTTTAACTAATTAAACTATTTTTCGGGAATTATTTTCAATTATATATATAATATACGGTTTTTCAAATAAAATGAGTTTTAATCGGTTTTTATAGTGTTTCAAGGTTAATTATGTAATTTTTACCTATGAAATGTATTTTTATGATTTAAGGATATTTTTGGTATATTTGAATATATTCTGTGTTTGTGGACCCCGGTCGACAGATTGTAGTCTGGAGTCCGACCGAGGAGTTGTGATTGATTATGGTGTTTATTTTTGAAGTGTATTTTCTTTGCAGGGTCGGCTCTACTCTTTTGAGTAGAGAGATGTCCGTTTTACAGGGGAGGTTCTGCCGGATTTCCGGTAGAATTCTCGTAAAACGTGATATCCAGTCGAACCCTAATTTTCGATTCTGTATTTAATACTCTAGATTGAATTCTAGGATTTCTGTTAGGGTTATTCTGATGTCGAGTAATTATTTCTTGTTTAGTTGCGCCGAGACCGAGGGTTAGTGGACCAGGCCCGTCGGACCTGTCTCGTGGAGCGCATTAGGTGAGTTACTATATTATATATATATGCTTAGGATGCATGATTTAGAAAATGCATGTTTATCTTTACTAAATATGCATAAATAACATGATTTATATTCAAGTATATTTTTGGTATATAATAAATTATATACATGTTTTACTAATAAAATATATTTAAAATGTTTTTAAATATATTTTTAGTTTAATTCATGATTTGATTGAATTTATTTGACGTATATATACTCAAAATATACCTGGTTTATGTTTGGTATATTTTCGGTATATATATGGTTTATATTGCTATTTCATTATATTCATGCATCATGTATTTGTGAATGAATGTTTTTATACTTAAGAATGAAGGATATCAATAGAACGTGCTACCTAGTGGGCAGCACTAGGACCGAGTACGTACCGGTACGCCTATAGTATTTAGGCTATTATACTAACTTATTTGTGGATATTGATTTGATTATGATTATTGATATATGAGATGTGGTTTGGGTGTGATTGCTGGAGCTCGTTTGACCAAGTGTCTCGGGGCCAATCATACTGGCAGTCAGACTGCTGGAGCTCGGTTGACTTAGTGTCTCGAGGCCAGTCTACTGTCCAAATGGATTAAGTGGATATATTTGGAATCAGTGAGCCTGTATGGCTAGAGTGTTTTTTAACACTATTATTCTGAGGTTGCGATATTCTAGGGTTCTATATAATCCTTCATAAAAGTTGATTTTCAGATAAAATATATAAAATGATTTTTCTGCATCTGTATGAACTTGCCTGTATATATACATATTACTCTTATACTGTTGACTGTATGCATTATCACTTAGAGTGTATGTATATATACTATAGTAATTCACTCAGTGAGGTCTGACTCCCCTCCGTTGACTATTTTTCAGGAGAGTCAACTTCCTCAGACCTCAGTAGCAGGTCGATACGCCGGATTTCTTTCGCCCCGGCTTCTTTATATAAATTGTATACTTGAGTCTTATTTATTTACTCTAGATACTGCAGTAGTTGTGAATTAAAGTATTTGTTTTAAAGAGATGTATTATAGTAAAACTGGATTTGTATAAAGATTATACATTTATGAGATTATATATGCGATGTGATGAGTTTTGGATTATATCCAGTTGAGATGGATGATATTGTAATATTTATGTATTATGATATTTATTCCGCTGCATATTATATTTTTTATGGTTATTGTTATTGCATGATTTATTTTTATTTTTAGGCTTGCTACGGGTTCCGGATTCAAAAGAATTCCCGTTCCCTAGCGTCGGTCATGACTCCTGTTTTGGGTCGTGACAGTGCTACCTAGTGGGCAGCACTAGGACCGAGTACGTACCGGTACGCCTATAGTATTTAGGCTATAATACTAACTTATTTGTGGATATTGATTTGATTATGATTATTAATATATGTGAGATGTGGTTTTGGGTGTGATTGCTGGAGCTCGGTTGACCAAGTGTCTCGGGGCCAATCACACTGGCAGTCAGACTGCTGGAGCCTCGGTTGACTTAGTGTCTCGGGGCCAGTCTACTGTCCAAATGGATTAAGTGGATATATTTGGATTCAGTGAGCCTGTATGGCTAGAGTGTTGTCTAACACTATTATTCTGAGGTTGCGATATTCTAGGGTTCTATGTATCCTTCATAAAGATGATTTTCAGATAAAATATATAAAAATGATTTTACTGCATCTGTGTGAATTTGCCTGTATATATATACATATTAGATATGTATTATTGACTGTATGCATTATCATTTAGTGTGTATGTATATATATTATAGTAATTCACTCAGTGAGGTCTGACTCCCCTCCGTTGACTATTTTTCAGGAGAGTCAACTTCCTCAGACCTCAGTAGCAGGTCGATACGCCGGATTTCTTCCGCCCCCGGCTTCTTTATGTAAATTGTCTACTTGAGTCTTATTTATTTATCTAGATACTGCAGTAGTTGTGAGTTAAAGTATTGGATTTTATGTACTTTATTTTAAAGGAGATATATTATGTTAAAACTGGATTGTATTAAAGAGATTTTATGTATGAGATGAGATTTTTATTTAAATCCAGTTGATATGGATGATATTATGATATTATGATTTTATTTCTGCTGTATATATATTATATGATTATTGTTATGGCATGATTTATTTATATTTTAGGCTTGCTACGGGTTCCGGATTCGAAAGAATTCCCATTCCCTAGCGCCGGTCATGACTCCTGTTTGGGTCGTGACAAAGTTGGTATCAGAGCAGAGTTCTGTGTCAGGGCTTAGTTATGTGAGTTATGGCCCTAGTTTTTAAGTTGTGTTTTCTGTTGGACTACTGCAGTGTATTAGGTTCGAGTATGTCTTGATGAGTATTCCTTGCTGTAGTTTTCAGTGTTATTCCTCCGTTGTCTGTTTTGTCTGAATCTTTCCGTTTGTCTTTTCAGTATGAGGAGGCGAGCGCGTGTCGCTCCACCGGTCGTTGAGGGCCGAGGATGATGAGTCTTTTCAGGATGAGGTTTTACCTCCTGAGCAGCCAGTTAGACGTAGAGGTCGTGGCAGGGGTACACCTCGAGGAGCGGCAGGTCGCCGTAGGCAGAGAGAGTTACAGGACGAGGAGCCTGTTGAGCCTGAATTTGATATTCCTGTTCCTCCAGTTGTTCAGCCTATTCAGCCTGCCTACCAGCAGGGTATGTCCTGACCCTGAGGCAGCTTTGTTCTATGCCAGAGTTGGCAGGATTGCTTTTGATGGTACTTCTGATCCTTTAGATTTTCTGCATGCGATTGAGACTAGGACTCGGACTGCTCATACCGAGTACCAGCGGATCATGATTGTTGAGTTGTCTGTCGAGGGACCAGCTTTAGATTGGTTTATTCAGATGATCCAGCCCTTTATGATGACGATGACATGGGCTCAGTTTCGAGAGCGATTCATGAGGAGATTCTGTCCAGAGCCTCTTCGTTTGAGCTATCATCTTCGTTTGACCAGTATTTCTCGTGGAGATCGATTTGTAGAGGAGTATACTCGAGAGTTTCTTCGTCTGGGTAGATATGCTGAGGATCTGATGCGAGATCAATATTTTGCGGTTACTACGTATGTGACTGGATTGGGTTCTGCTTTTGCTGGTATGCCTACAGTAGGCCTTACTTTGGAGTCTGTGATCGAGTTGGCCAAGGAGATTGAGCTGAGGTTAGTTAGGCAGGGAGCGATGCCTGATTATTACCAGCTAGGAGTTCAGTCGAGTGGATTACAGGCTACTCCATATTCGAGTTTTCATGTTGGTTCGAGTAGTCAGCAGCGAGGTTCGACTCAGCAGAGTCAGAGACAGCAGCAGCGAGTGCATCGGAGCAGTAGACATGGCCGTGGAGGTCAGTGTAGATCGTTTAGATTTGGGTCAGGTGCTTCGAGCAGCAGCAGTGGTCGTAGTTCTGGATCAGCAGCCAGTGTTTGTCAGACTTGTGGTAGAGTCCATCAGGGACCGTGTTATCTAACACCATTGACATGTTTCAGATGCGGGCAGACAGGAAATTTTGCCAGATCGTGTCCTTATTTCGGTTATCAGCAGCAGCAGATTCCGCGATTCCCACAGCAGTCGATTGCTAGTGCAGTACCTATGCCATTTCAGTTGCCACCAGCCCAGCATCAGAGTTCTACTCAGTTTGTTCCACAGCAGAGTCGTGGTAGAGTTACTAGAGGAGGTGCTAGAGGTGTTGGCCAGGCTTCTACCAGTCAGCAGGGAGGTCGAGGTCAGGCGAGAGTTTTCCATCTGACTCCGCTAGATGCTCAGGCATCTAATGCAGTTGTGGCAGGTATCCTTTCTATTTGTTACCTGGATGCATTGGTTTTGTTTGATCCGGGTGCCACGCATTCGTTTGTTTCTCCTGTTTTTGCTTCTAAATCTTGTTGGCAAGCTTCGAGGATGGCTTTTCCTTTGTCTGTTGCCACTCCTCTGAGCGATTCTTTGGACGTCAATATTGTTCTTTCTGGTTGTCCAGTTCTCGTGGGAGATAGAGAATTACCCGTTGATTTGATTTTGTTGGATGTGATGGAGTTTGATGTTATTTTGGGAATGGATTGGTTGTCTCAGCACTATGCCGTGGTAGATTGCAGGAATAAAGAGGTGACTTTTAGAATTCCTGGTGAAGAAGATTTTAAGTTTGTTGGTGATAGGAGTTCAGCACCTCAGAATCTTATTTCTGCTATTTCTGCTAGGAAGTTATTGAGGAAAGGTTGTCAGGGGTTTTTGGCATTGGTTAGGGATACGTCAGTGGAGAAGTTGTCACTCACAGATGTTCCTGTTGCTTGTGAGTTTCCTGATGTTTTTCCCGAGGAGTTGCCAGGTTTACCACCTCATAGAGAGATTGAGTTCTGTATTGATGTGGTTTCAGGTACTACTCCTATATCTATGCCACCCTATCGTATGGCTCCTGTAGAGTTGAGAGAGTTGAAGGAGCAGTTGCAAGAGTTGTTGGATAAAGGTTTCATTAGACCCAGTGTTTCTCCTTGGGGTGCACCAGTCCTGTTTGTGAAGAAGAAGGATGGTACCCTGAGACTGTGCATTGACTACAGAGAGCTGAATAAGGTGACAGTGAAGAACAAGTATCCTCTCCCGAGGATAGATGATTTGTTTGATCAGCTCCAGGGTGCACAATTCTTTTCTAAGGTTGACTTGAGGTTGGGTTATCATCAGCTGCGGATCAGTGAAGCTGATATTCCTAAGACAGCATTCCGCACTAGATATGGCCATTATGAGTTTCTGGTGATGTCTTTTGGTTTGACTAATGCACCAGCAGCTTTTATGGATCTGATGAATAGAGTATTCAGACCGTATGTGGATCAGTTTGTAGTAGTCTTCATTGATGATATACTGGTATATTCGAGGAGTATGGAAGAGCACGTATATCACTTGAGGATTGTACTACAGACACTGAGAGATCATCAGCTTTATGCTAAATTCTCGAAGTGTGATTTCTGGATGGAGAGTGTTTCTTTTCTTGGACACGTAGTGTCTAAAGAAGGTATTCAGGTTGATCCACAGAAGGTTGAGGCAGTGTCTGAATGGCCTAGACCTACTTCTGTTACAGAGATTCGGAGTTTTCTGGGTTTAGCCGGGTATTATAGGCGGTTTGTGCAGGATTTTTCCAGGATAGCAGCCCCTATGACTCGCTTGACTCAGAAGAATGTTAGATTTGAGTGGTCAGAAGCTTGTGAGAATAGTTTTCAGTTGTTGAAAGAGAAGTTGACCACAGCACCAGTATTAGCTTTGCCTAATAGTGTGGATAAGTTCACAGTTTACTGTGATGCCTCTAGAATTGGTCTTGGTTGTGTGTTGATGCAGAATGGAAGGGTGATAGCCTATGCTTCAAGGCAGTTGAAGAAGCATGAGCAGAATTATCCTACACATGATCTTGAGATGGCTGCAGTGATCTTTGCTTTGAAGATTTGGAGACATTATTTGTACGGGGTGACTTGTGAGATATTTACTGATCACAAGAGCCTTAAGTACATTTTCCAGCAGCGAGATTTGAATTTGAGGCAGAGAAGATGGTTGGAACTGTTGAAGGATTATGATTGCGAGATTCTTTACCATCCGGGTAAAGCTAATGTGGTAGCAGATGCCTTGAGTAGGAAGTCTTCAGGTAGTCTTGCTCACATTGGTGTTGAGAGGAGACCATTGATCCAAGAGTTGCATTTGTTGGTGGATCAAGGTCTGATGATGAAGATCAGTAGATCAGGTGGACTGTTAGCTCAATTTAAAGTACGATCTGTACTGAGGGATAGGATTAAAGCAGCTCAGAGCCGAGATCCTATTCTGGAAGAGCTTGCAGAGAATGTCAGAGCAGGGAAGTTCACTGATTTCACACTCGATGATGATGGTGTGTTGTGGATCAGTGGTAGATTTTGTGTTCCTGATGTGGATGATTTGAGAGAAGAGATCCTAGAGGAAGCACATTCTACAGCTTACAGCGTTCATCCAGGTGTTACTAAGATGTACCACAGTATTAGAGATTTATACTGATGGGATGGACTGAAGAAGGATGTTGCTGATTATGTTGCTAAGTGCTTGACGTGTCAGCAAGTGAAAGCCGAACATCAGAAGCCTTCTGGGAAGCTTCAGCCTCTTCCTATTCCCGAGTGGAAGTGGGAAAGGATAGCTATGGATTTTGTAGTCGGTTTACCTCGTTCGAAGGATGGATACGATTCCATCTGGGTGATTGTAGACAGATTGACGAAGTCTGCACATTTCTTGCCTGTGAAAGCCACATATTCAGTTGCTAGATTGGCGAAGTTGTATGTGAAGCATATTGTGTGCCTTCATGGAGTACCTGTGTCTATTGTGTCAGATAGAGGTTCAGTGTTTACTTCTCGTTTCTGGCAGAAGTTGCAAGAAACGATGGGCACTAGGTTGGATTTCAGTACTGCTTTTCATCCTCAGACAGATGGTCAGTCTGAGAGGACGATCCAGACACTGGAAGATATGTTGAGGATGTGTGTCTTGGATTTGGGAGGTAGTTGGGATGATCATTTGTCGCTTGTTGAGTTTGCATATAATAACAGCTACCATAGCAGTATTGGCATGGCACCATATGAGGCATTGTATAGAAGGAAGTGTAGATCCCCGTTGAGTTGGGATGAGATTGGTGAGAGAGCTTTGACTGGACCAGAGATGGTTCAGGATGCTGCAGAGAAAGTTGCCGTGATTAAGCGGAGATTAGAGACCGCAGTTAGCAGGCAGAAGAGTTATGCGGATCCTAGACGCAGAGATGTGGAGTTTCAGGTTGGAGATTTTGTTTTTCTGAAAGTATCTCCGATGAAGGGTGTGATGAGATTTGGCAGGAAGGGTAAGTTAGCACCGAGATACATTGGACCGTTTGAGATTCTGGAGAGAATTGGCACTGTTGCATATCGGTTGGATTTGCCTCCGAGTATGTCGCAAGTGCATCCAGTATTTCATATCTCGATGTTGAGGAAGTATATCTCAGATCCTTCACACGTGTTGTAGCCAGACAATGTGGAAGTGAGTGAAGATTTGACGTTTGTGGAAGAACCTGTGGCGATTGTTGATTTTCAAGTTCGACAGTTGCGATCGAAGCAAATTCCGATGGTCAAAGTTCTGTGGCGTAGCGACAGATTTGAAGAGCATACGTGGGAGACTGAAGCTGAGATGCGAGCTTCTTACTCGTATCTCTTTCCTTCTTGATCTTATCTTTTAGAATTCGGGGACGAATTCCTGTAAGGGGGGAAGACTGTAATATCCCGTGTTTTTACATGTTTTTATACTGTACCGGGATATGCAGTATTAATAATTTTGAATATGTATATATATGATATTTTTATGAGTTGATATGTATTTTAAACCTATTTTAATTACTGTGTTTTATATACAGTGTTTTACGTAAAATTTTCCCGGGACTTTCATTTTCGGGGAAATTTCCACGTAAACAATTTATTATTAATTATTTTAAATGTATTTACGGGTTTGCATGAACTCATACATATTTTTAAATTATTAAATAAAGCCCGTGTGTGTATATTTGTTTAATTAGGGTTTATTATTACCCTAATATTTTATTAAGTATTTAATTGTTTTATTGTTATTTAATTAATTTTATTTGGTATAAATTATTAAAATATTAATATTTTTATGTGTGTGGTGTATATTTGATGTGTGTAATTTAATATTATTTTAATATATAGTATAAAGTATATATATATACATATATACATTAAAAATCAAAAGAAATTGCCAAATTACCATTTTGCCCCCGACTCCCTCTCCTTCTTCTTTCCCACGCCCGACGCCCGATCACCATCCTTCACCGCTGCAACTGCCGTTCCTTCACCGTCGGTGTGCCTCTTGGCTTGCCACCGTCGCCTCCAGCCTTTCCCCGCCGCCAGCAGCCCCTTTCCCGACGAGTTTTGGCCGGAATTAGCTTAGGAGGCCGAAAGTCGAGCTACCGCCGTTTCTCCCTCCTCCGGCCACCGTTTTTGACACCGCCGGTCTCTTTCTTCTCCTTGAGCTCCGGTGAGTGTTATTCTAGCTTTGGTTTGAGCTAAAATGGTCTAGAATTGCCTAGTTTTCGATTTGTCCAATTCGGCCTATTAGGGTTTTTGATTTTTTTCGAATTGTTCTTGATTGATTCATGCTTAATTCCTTCACAAATGTTGTTCCTAGTAGCTTAATCTACATGTATGAATTTTTGTGGAATTTTTGGAGATTGTTTGGATTTTTGGGTATTTTTGTATATTTTAATATTATTTTCTAATTTTCGGAAATTAATTATTTAAATTGTGAAATTGGAGTTTTTGGATAAATTAGGTGTTGAAATGAATTATAGGAATTTATTTGGAATTTTTATGAATTTCTAAGTATTTATTTTTAATTATTGAAGTTTATGTAATATTGAGAAAATTAGGTTAAATGTGTTTTTATTTGAAATTAATTGGATAATTGGGTTTAATTATTGATATTATTGATAAATATGTTGAGAAAATTAATTTTGGATAATTGTATGATTTTTGGTGAATTTTTGAAGTAATTTAGGTATATTTATATATATAGGGGTATTTTGGTAATTTTACCCTAAATTGTCTAAAAATGTAATTTAATTGGTTTTAATAGTTATTTAAGGTATAAAAATGATTTCTATAAATTATTTGGTATTTTTAACTAATTAAAACTATTTTTCGTGAATTATTTTCAATTATATATATAATATACGGTTTTTCTAATAAAATGAGTTTTAATCGGTTTTTATAGTGTTTCAAGGTTAATTATGTAATTTTACCTATAAAATGTATTTCTGTGATTTAAGGATATTTTTGTTGTATCTGGAATATATTCTATGTTTGTGGACCCCGGTCGGTAGACTGTAGTTTGGAGTCCGATCGTGGGATTTTGATTGTGTTGAGCCTATTTCTTGAAGTGTGTTTCTTTGCAGGGTCGGCTCTACTCTTTTGAGTAGAGAGATGTCCGTTTTACAGGGGAGGTTCTGCCGAATTTTCGGTAGAATTCTCGTAAAACGTGATATCCAGTCGAACCCTAATTTCTAATTATGTTTCTGTATTTTAATACTCTAGATTGAATTCTAGGATTTCTATTAGGGTTTATCTGATGTCGATTAATTATTTCTTGTTTAGTTGCGCCGAGACCGAGGACTAGTGGTCCAGGCCCGTCGGACCTGTCTCGTGGAGCGCATTAGGTGAGTTACTATATTATATATATATGCTTAGGATACATGATTTAGAAAATGCATGTTTTATTTTAACTGAATATGCATAAATAATGTGATTTATATTCAAGTATATTTTTGGTATATTTTTGGTATATAATAAATTATATACATGTTTTATTAATAAAATATATTTAAAATGTTTTTAAATATATTTTTAGTTTAATTCATGATTTGATTGGATTTATTTGATATATATATACTCAAAATATACCTGGTTTATGTTTGGTATATTTTCGGTATATATATGGTTTATATTATTGTTTCATTTACATTCATGCATCATTTATTGTGAATGAATGATTTATATTATTAATGAAGGATATCTATAGAACGTGCTACCTAGTGGGCAGCACTAGGACCGAGTACGTACCGGTACGCCTATAGTATTTAGGCTATAATACTAACTTATTTGTGGATATTGATTTGATTATGATTATTGATATATGTGAGATGTGGTTTTGGGTGTGATTGCTGGAGCTCGGTTGACCAAGTGTCTCGGGGCCAATCACACTGGCAGTCAGACTGCTGGAGCTCGGTTGACTTAGTGTCTCGGGGCCAGTCTACTGTCCAAATGGATTAAGTGGATATATTTGGATTCAGTGAGCCTGTATGGCTAGAGTGTTGTCTAACACTATTATTCTGAGGTTGCGATATTCTAGGGTTCTATGTAATCCTTCATAAAGATGATTTTCAGATAAAATATATAAAAATGATTTTACTGCATCTGTGTGAATTTGCCTGTATATATATACATATTAGATATGTATTATTGACTGTATGCATTATCATTTAGTGTGTATGTATATATATTATAGTAATTCACTCAGTGAGGTCTGACTCCCCTCCGTTGACTATTTTTCAGGAGAGTCAACTTCCTCAGACCTCAGTAGCAGGTCGATACGCCGGATTTCTTCCGCCCCGGCTTCTTTATGTAAATTGTCTACTTGAGTCTTATTTATTTTATCTAGATACTGCAGTAGTTGTGAGTTAAAGTATTGGATTTTATGTACTTTATTTTAAAGGAGATATATTATGTTAAAACTGGATTGTATTAAAGAGATTTTATGTATGAGATGAGATTTTTATTTAAATCCAGTTGATATGGATGATATTATGATATTATGATTTTTATTTCCGCTGTATATATATTATATGATTATTGTTATGGCATGATTTATTTATTTTTAGGCTTGCTACGGGTTCCGGATTCGAAAGAATTCCCGTTCCCTAGCGCCGGTCATGACTCCTGTTTTGTGTTGTGACAATATTCCAAAATCTTTATGACATAAAGATTTGGAATTGGTATCTGATGGTAACTTAGAGAATGAGAATTATTCCAAATGTGAAGATGTTATTCCAATTACCTTTGGGATTTGAGATATTCTCTCCTAGATTTTTGTCTTTTTCTTTTATTTTTATTCTTTCTTTTAAATTATATTTTTCCATGATCCTAATCCTGTTTTGGAATTATAAAAGAGCCACTACCACAACGTTTAAGCAAACTCTCCTATTTTTTATACTTATGCATCGACCTTATATCTTGATCCTGGTTGAGCTAACGATTAGTGGGTGCAAAGCAGATGTAGTAATTAAACTACCAATTTTCTCAAAATCTTTTCATGTAGAGGCATATGGATTTTCCGAAAGTATTTAGATTATGTGAAAATCTGTGGCTGGTGTTAATTTAATATTAGCAACAAGCAATTTGTGCACATATAAATAAATGGGTTTTATAATTTTCCTATTGCATTAACTGCAATTTATGCTAGTTCTAATGCTTTATTGCTTATAATACTCTAATATCATCTTCACTTAATTATTAATGCTACCACTCAACCTTGGCTTATTTATGGTGATTTCAATGCTTCACTTAACCCTTCTAAAAAAAGAGGTGGCTCGACTAGACATAATGGTTATTATAACAAGTTTAAATCTTAGCTTAATACTATAATCTTCCTGATATGGGCTTTCGTAGGCCAAAATATACCTAGGCTCATGGTCTAATGCTTGAAAGATTTTATAGATTCAACTACAACAAGTTATGGTATGATTTTTTTTAATTCATTTATAAGACATTTAAAATTCATTCTAATCACATACCAATTTTGCTAGTTGAGGAAACTATCATTGCCAATAGGCTTATTTGTAATGATTTTAATGCTTTACTTTACCCTTATGAGAAAAGTGGTGGCTTGACTAGATATAATGACAGTAGCAACAAATTTAAATATTAGGTGAATGACTATAATCTTCTTGATATAAGCTTTGTTGGGCCAAATATACTTGGTTTTATAGTCTGTTTGAGAGACTTCATAAATTCATCTAAAATGAGTTATGTTATGATGTTTTTCTTAATTCATTTATGAGACACTAATCTAAAATTTCATTCTGATTATAGACTAATTATGTTAATGAAGGAAATTGGCACTATGAATAAGAGATCTAACTCATTTTATTTTCTTGCACCTTGGATATTTCATCCAGATTGGAACTTTGTAGTTAGTAATAACTCGATAAAAGGTTTCCTAATTCTTGAAAATCTTCAAAACTTGAGTACTAAACTTCAAGCATGAATAAAGAAGTTTTTCGGAATACATTTTGGAAAAAAATTCTTGTAATGATTAATGACATTTAAAAGGATCATGAGCATTATGATTCGCCAAAGCTAAGAGCCTTGGATAAATTACTAACAATGAAATATATGCTCCAAAAGGAAGCTTACTAGAAATAAAAACTATCTTATCATTAGGTAAATCTGAGAGATAAAAATACAGCTTGCTTTTGAAACCAATGGTAGATTAAAAATCAAACTTAGTTAAATAAATGATTTAAAGCTCTCTATTGAGGAGTGGTGCAATGACATTAATATTCTTATGAGACATACTATTGATTTTTTTAAGAACCTAGATTAGAAAAATTTTGATGGTTATGACAAAGTGTTTCCCACATCTAATTAGTCTTAATTATAATACCTTTCTCCAGCTAATTTTTTATAAGGAAACTTGAAGTGCCTTATTTAAGATGAGTCCTTCCAAAGCCCTAGGATTAAATGGTTGTCATGCTTTCTTTTACCAATGCCAATGGGAGATTATGGATATAGATATTTGTAAAATGGTAAAGAAATTTTTGTAAGAGGCTCTCTAGATGCTAGCTTGAACATGACCAAAATTGTCTTAATTCCTAAAACTTCTCATCCAGAGACTTGGAATCACTTTTGCCCAATAAGGCTCTGTAATATCACATATAAACTCATTACTAAGGTCATTACTAACAGCTTTAAATCCATTATGGCCAAAGTAATAAGTCCCATGCAAACTAGCTTTGTTAAGGGTCAAAATATAACAAATAACATTATGGTCATTCAAGAGCTTATTCATTTCATGAAAAAAAGCAAGACATAATAAATGATAATTAAAATTGACTTGGTTAAAGCTTATGATAGGTTAAGTTGGGATTTCATTATTGAAACACTAATTGATTTAGGGCTGCCTCATGGTTTTTTTTAATATTGTTATGAAATGTATTACCTTAGCTCCAATGCAAATATTTTAAAAGGGTAAGCTTTCAAAGCCTTTTTACCCTACTTAGGATATTTAGTAAAGGGACCTTATGTCACCCTATCTTTTTTTATCTTTGTATGGAGAGATCATACTAGGCCATCAGATTAAAGGAGATGAATGGCAATTGGCAACCTTTAAAGGTGTCTTATAGGGGGGTCTAACCTTGTCTCATATTTTTTATTAATGATCTTATGCTCTTTGGTCAAAAAAAGTTGCGTATGGTAAAAACTACCCAACATGCTCTTGATCATTTTTATTAAGCATCAAGTCAGCTTGTTAGTAAGGATAAAACCATGTTTTTTTCTCCAAGTAAACCCTTGTCGTAGACATTTGGGTGTACTAATTTGTCACGACCCAAAACAGGGGCCATGACCGGCGCTAGGGAACAAGAATTCTTTTGAATTCGGAACCCGTAGCAAGCCTAAAAATAAAATAAACATGCAATAGTAATAACAATATATAAGGCAGCAGAAATAAAAATCATAAATATCACAATAACATTTCCACCAACTGGATTTAAATTAAATACTCATCTCATATATATATAAACTCTTTTAATACAAATCCAGTTCAAATATAATACAACATTTCTTTAATAATTTAATGACTACTGCAGTGTCTAGATAAAATAAAATTCAAGACTCAGAGAAGCAGTTTACATAAAGAAGCCGGGGCGGAAGAAATCCGGCGTACAGGCTTGCTACTAAGGTCTGAAGATGACGAATCTCCTGAAAAATAGTCAACGGAGGGGAGTCAGACCTCACTGAGTGAATTACTATAATATATATACATTCATACTAAATGACAATGCATACAATCAACAGTATATATCTAATATGTATATATACAGACAATACACACAGATGCGGTAAAATCATTTTATATATTTTTATTAAAAATCATCGTTTATGAAGGATCAAATAGAACCCTATAATATCGCAACCTCAAACAATGTTAGACAACACTCTAGTCATACAGGCTCACTTATTCCAAAATATATCCACTTAATCCATTTAGACAGTAGACTGGCCCCGAGACACTAAGTCAACCGAGCTCCAGCAGTCTAACTATCAGTGTGATTGGCCCCGAGACACTTGGTCAACCGAGCTCCAACAATCACACCTCCAAACCATATTTCACACATCAAATAATCATAACCAATCAATATCCACAAATGGTTAGTAATATAGCCTAAATGCTATAAGTGTACCGGTACGTACTCGGTCCTAATGCTGCCCACTAGGTAGCACGTTCTATCGATATCCTTCATTTATAAATATAAAACATACATTCACAAATAAATGATGCATGAACTTAAACAAAATAGCAACATAAACCATATATATACTGGAAATATACCAAAAATAAACCAGGTATATTTCGAGTATATATACGTCAAATAAATCCAATCAAATTATAAATTAAGCTAGAAATATATTTAAAAACATTTTAAATATAATTTATTAACAAAACATGCATATAATTCAAATTATACAGGAAATAAACCAAAATAAACTAAAAATAAACTTAGGTAATAATTGAATTATTCATGCATAAATAATCAAAGTAAAACATATTTTTCTAAATCATGCACCCTAAACATATATATATAATATATTAACTCATACTTAGTGCGCTCCTCGAGATGGGTCCAACGGGCCTGGCCCACTAGGCCTCGGTCTCGGTGCAACTAAACAAACAATAACGACAGAAATCAGAACAAACCTAACAGAAAATCCTAGAACTCGATCTAGAATATTAAATACAGAAACAGAAGTAGGGTTCGACCGGACATCACGTTTTACGAGAATTCTATCGAAAATTCGGTAGAACCTCCCCTGTAAAACGGACATCTCTCTACTCAAAGAGTAGAGCCGACCTTGCAAAGAAACACACTTCGAAAAACAGGCTCAACCACTCATCCACAACCCCTCGGTCGGACTCCAAACCACAGTTTACCGACCGGGGTCCACAATCACAGAACAATTTCAGAAATACCAAAAATACCCTTATATCATAGAAATTCATTTTATAAGTAGAAATTACATAATTAACCTTAAAACACTGTAAAAACTGATAAAAACTCATTTTATTAGAAAAATCGTATATTATATATATAATTGAAAATAATTCACGAAAAATAGTTTTAATTAGTTAAAAATACTAAATAATTTGTGGAAATCATTTTTATACCTTAAATAACTATTAAAACCAATTAAATTACATTTTTTAGTCAATTAAGGGTAAAATTACCAAAATGCCATTATATATATAAATATACTAAAATTAATCCAAAAATTCACCAAAAATAGTATAATTATCCAAAAATTAATTTTTTCAACATATTTATCAATAATATCAATAATTAAACTCAATTAACCAATTAATTTCAATTAAAAACACATTTAACCCTATTTTCTCAAAATTACATAAACTAATTAAATTCAAAATAAATACATAAAAATTACAAATAAATTTATATAATTCATTTAAACACCTATATTTATCATAAAACACAATTTCATAATTTATTTAATTAATTTCTGAAAATTAGAAAATAATATTAAAATATTTAAAAATACTCAAAAATCAAAATAATTCCCAAAAATTCCAAAAAAATTCATAGATGTAGATTAAGCTAAGGGGAACAACATTTGTGAAGGAATTTATCATGAATCAACAAGAAAAATTCAAAAAAAAATAAAAATCCTAATTCGGCCAAATTGAGAAAAATCGAAAAAACAAGAAATTCAAGGCCATTTAAGCTCAAACCAAAGCTAGAATCATGATTACCGTTGCTAGAGGATTCCAAAGACACCGAAAATGTGAAGTTTGGTGGCCGGAGGAGGAAGACACGTTGGAGCTTGGACTCTCGGCCAAAAATGGCAGAAATGGAGCTAGCCGGCGCCGGGGAAGAAGACTAGGGGCGGCGGAGCAGCTGGAAGTGAAGGTGGCACGGTGAGAGGCACATCGACGGTAGGTGGTCGGAAGTTGCAGCGGTGAGGGGGAGAAGGGACGGGTTTCGGGAAGAAAGGAGAAAGAAGAAGAAAAGAAAAAGAAAAGAAAAGAAAAAGAAAAAGAAAAAAGAAAAAGAAAAAAGAAAAAGAAAAAGAATATATAAAAATATATTTATATATTATAGTATGGTGTATAAATAAAATACTTGGAAAAAAATTGCACACCACATATTTAATATTCTAATAATTTATATACTACATGAAAATAATTAAATAACAATAAACCAAATAAATAAATAATAAAATATTAGGGTAATAAATTAAACCCTAATTAAATAAATATTTACACACATAGGCTTTATTTAGTATTTTAAAATATATATGAATTCATGCAAGTCCGTAAATCTATTTAAAATAATTAATAGGAAATTATTCACGTGAAAATTTCCCCGAAAATGCAAGTCCCGGAAAAATTTTACGTAAAATACTTAAAATAATAATAAATAATTAAAAAAATCAATTCTAATTAAACAACAACTCATGAAATATCAAGATTATATATACAAATTATTAACACTGCATATCCCGATGCAGTATTAAAATATTTAAAAACACGGGATATTACATAATTGTACGTGGAAGAGCTAGTTGTCAGTTATTTGATTCAAGTTTTAATAAAATGATTACAAGTGTAGGACACCAATAAGATATCATTTGATGGTTGCTCACTTTAGTTAATTCAATCTTTATGTTACAAGAATCTTATATAGTGCAAATAGTGATGTTACCTAAAGAAATATGCTAGAGTATTGATAAAATGTGCAAAAATTTTTTATAGGGTGCTAATACATTTAACCATAAGTTATCTTTTATTCCTTGAAGTCAAATCTACCAGCTTCATAAGCATGGTAATCTTGGGATTAGGATTAGTTATAAAGCTAATTAATTTTTTTTTTCTGAAATTAACATAGAATTGTCTCACTAATAATAATGATCTAGGGTGTTGTATTTTGAAGGCAAAATATAACTATGGACCCAACAATTTAAGTCTTAATAACTGTTCTAATTGTTCTAGTAGTTGGTGGGCAAGAATGGTGCATTTAGTATGGTCATGAAAGAGGTTAATAATGGTGCATGGTGGAGTTTAGGAAACAACAACGATGTATAGTTCTGGTTACACATATTTTCTCATCTAAATGCCCCTTTTATTAGATTGACTACATCAACAATACCTATTCAAGAGCATTATAGAAAGGTATTAGAATAGGTGGATTCAAATGGGCCTTAGGCATGATATAAATTTCAACATTGGACTTGTTGTATGCTTGCGGGTAATACTATAGTATGCCTTCAAGCATTAGTGATGGCAATGATGTCCCTTATTGGTTGTTTTCTTTTAATGGTAAGTTCATAATTAACATAGCCTAAGGAAAATTAGCTAGAGAAGCTTGGTAAAAAAAGAATAATAAATGGGAGTTAGTGTGGAAGTGGCCTGGGCTGGAGTGCATTAGATTCTTCATCTAGTTATGTGTGCTTTATGAGAAAACATTTAACTTCCATTAGAAATTGTTCTCGATGTCTATTAGGTGATAAAAAAATCCTCTATACTTTTTGAAATTGCCATTTTGTTGAAGAACTATAGATCCAAATTCTTCCTGGTATTGCAATTCATTCTTTTTTTTTTTTCTAACAATTCTAGAAAAGTGGTTAAAGGCAAATATGGAAAACTAAGTAAAAGATTCAATATGAATTTAGTTGGTCTCTTACTTGTTTACCACTTGTTGGCTATTTTGGAAATATCAAAACCATGCTATTTTTTCAAAGATTTTATCTTCCCTCATAACCTGGTGCTGAATATTCAGACCAAGGATCAAACTTTCATAAGTGCTCAATAGTCTCTTTTGATTGGTGTAAAAAACCATGTGGAATACATTATTAGTTGGTCACCTCTAATGGAGAATTATATAAAAAGAAACATAAATAGATCTATAAAGGCTTTGGGTAAATGTGTATCCTTCAGTGGCTTACTAAAAAATTTGAATGAGCATTAGATCATCGATTTCATTACTAATGTTGGTATTTGTGGGGTGCTTTATGCTGAAAGATAGGATGTGTTGCATGGCCTTAGAATGACTTGAAATCTTAGCTTTAGGCAAATCATTTTGGAAATTGATAACAAATACTTGGTAGAAATTCTCATTAATAAAGTAGATTTTCCACTTCGAAATATTACTATTGTCCAAGAAATAAAAAGAATGTTACAACAACAGTGGTAGGCTAAGTTGCATGGACATTTCTAAAAAGAACTATATCCCGTATTGGATACGTTTCTGACATTAACATGTCTCAAAAACTCATCCGACATATTTTTGGGCCTTTTTGAAAATTAAGAAAAAGTGTTAGGGCCTTTTTTTTAAAAAAAAAAAGAAAAAGGATACACGTGTCCCTTTTAAACACACGTTTCCTGTATCTTATTCCCTAATGCTCTTTAATTCTTTCAATCCCTCAAATTTCACTACTCATTCATTAAGAAGGAATAAGCTACTTCCAAATCATGCAGAGGATTTGGTATTTGTTCACAATAATCTCTGTCTTTTGTTAAGAATTATCTCCAATTATCATGATGAGAATATCAAGATGTGGGATGTTGGTGGAGATGATTTTGGAAATATGGAAGACGTTGGATTTCTTGAGTTTGCTAATCTCTCATTGGATGAACCGAAATTAAAGACAGTACTCTTTAATGAAGATGCCAATGAGAACATTGAATGTGAAAATGTTAATTAAGTAGAAGATTTTATAAATTGAAATTACTAATAAATATTATGAATGAAGTCTTGATATATTAATGTTGCTTATGAGTATCATAATTTTATTGTTAATTTTAAAGTAAAATTAGATGCAAAATTGTTTATTTGTTATTGAAAAAATTGTGTATAATTGAGGTGTTATTGTTTTATTTATATTATAAGATAATATAATTACATTTTTTTTTATATATATTTTAGAATTATTTATAGTGTTAAAAAAATTACTAACCATGAAATATTTTTAAATTCAATTGAATTTATAATTTATATAAAATGAATTTTATAATTTTTTATATTTATAAATTAATTCTTATATTTTTAATATTTATAAATTGATTTTAATATTTGTATCTTATATATATTTTTTTTAAAAAGTTATTTTTTTTTTATATTTATATGCTTGTATTTTTGTGTCTCCATTTTCATTTTCGTACTACCTAGATAGTAGGTGTAAGTTCGTCATATTTATTGAGAGGTGAATGATTGTGATGATTTCCTTGTTGTTAAGTCTTAGACGAGTCACCTAATAATCTTAAACCGCTATTTTATAAGGATAAAGTGAGAGTTGATTGTCTTTAATATGTAATTTTATAATGTTTTCCGGACATTTCCCCTCCTCATTATAAAAAAAAAAAAGGCTAATTAACTCACTTTTTGTTATTAAAAAAACGATAGGGGGGTCCATCAAGATTATTCATAGGCCGGCTACCGATTTTAATTTTCACAATTATCATGGTAGCCGTTCTTGGTTAACTGCTGGAATTATATCTACAGTTGGTTATTATTATAGGTTTAAATTGAACATATGCATACTCCCAGCCATTTGAACTACAATCTCCTATATTTATATTTTTATTGGATGTTTAATGTTAAATGTAAAAATATTTAAAATATTTTCAATTAAAATTGGGAAAAATGTAAAGATAAGGATAAATTACTATTTGTTTCATATGATTTTCTATATTACACTACTTAGTTCCTAATATTTAAAATTTATATTATCTCCTCATTTTATTTTGTAAAATTATATTACTTACGCATTCTATCAAATTTTTCGTCATAATTACCATAAATTGATACAATAATTATTAAGTAAATAATATTTGTTCCCTCTACTTGAATATACTATACTATTTGTCCCCCTCTATTTTAATAAATGATATTATTTTCTATTAATATTTAGAATTTATATCTTTTATTATTAAAGTAATTTTATTAGAATTTAATTGTAAAATGATAATAATATCATTTACATAAAAGTATAAAATTCTTAATTTTAATTTTATACAATTGAAATTTAATTAAATACAAATTAATTAGTATTAATTTTAAAATATTTCCACTTAAATAATAACTTAAATTATTTATATTGCATTAACAAATTTAATCAAATCAACTCTCTTTTTAATTTTTGATTCTTTGTTTTAATTGTCAATTTCAATTGTTGGATATACAAATCAAATTATTTAAAATTATTAATTTTGTTCATAAATATAATTTATTTACTCAATAATCTAAACTAACAATTCAAATAAAAAATAAATTTTACAATTAAAAGAGAATTTACTTGGTTATTTTTTTCTTGCAATATAAGTGTTTAAAGTTGATATTTATGTAAAAATATTTTAAAATTGAAAGTAATTAATTGTTATTTGGTGAAAATTTTGATTAGATTAAAAATAAAATTTTCTATTTTATTTTTTATTAAAACATTTTTAAGAAAATTATATTTTTTATAGTCAATTAATGATAATTTAGCTTAACATATATTTTATTAAACAATTAGTTTGATAATAAAAATATGTTTGTAAATTTTAGGGCAAATAATATAATATATCAAATAGAGGGGATAAATAATATAATATATTTAAATATAAGGGACAAATAGTATTTAGTTGATAATTATCATGTCAGTTAATAGTAATTATGATAAAAAATTTGATAGAAAGAGTAAATAATGTAATTTTATAAAATAGAAAGGAAAAATAATATAAAGTTTAAATTTTAGGCACCAAATAATATAATATAACATACCATAAGAGATAAATAGTAATTCACCCTAAAGATAATGAGTGTGTAGTAGATACAAACTTCAACCACTCCAAAATGGGAGATATGCCATTTCTTTGAATAGAAAATCTTTAGGGGCATTGTAGACTGCAAATCATTTAACTACTCTCTCGTTAGAGTATATTTCTATTTAACATATTTTTTTTAATGTATTAATAGGTTAAAAATGTAAGTTTTATTTTTTTCCTAATTAAAAAAATTATTTTTAAAGTTAATTGAAGTAAATTTTCCATCGTAAGAGTGGAATTAAAGAAAAAATGAAAATTTAAACTATGTTCTCATCGTCTAAATGTCAATATCTTCACCACTTTGGCCACTAATCAAATAAAGCTTATGACAAAGTTTATTATGCAAAAGTATACACTTTTCGTTCATATTTATTATTTGTTTTATTATGCAAATCCAAATAGTAGTTAGCCAACTCCAATTCAAAAAGTTTTATCCAAGAGGAAAAAATTCAAAAGCTATTGCTCAATCTCTGGCACAAATATAGATTATTATTATAAAATATAAAATGAAGTATTTTATTAACATGTAGAAAATCAGAGACACTTGTCTTTCTGACTAAGCAATATGTTGGTTTGGGATAAGATTATAAGAATGGGACAATGTTTGGGAGTTGGCAATAAAGGTCAAATAAATAAATATTTTTGGTATATTTTTTCAAATATATAGGGAGCTGACAATGATAGAAAATAAATAACAATAAAAAATTAATAGTTTTTTTTTTTTTGTCTTAGTGTCATTTGGAATGGAAAAAAGCGACGGTTATTCCATCTGACAATTATTTAATTTTTTTAAAAATAAAATTTTTAAAATTTTTATATTATCATTCTTAAAATGAATTTTAAATTTTTATATATATTTTTAACGATTTATTTATCAATTAAATATAATAAAAAAGTAATAAAAATTAATTTATTATATAAATTAATATTGATACAAATAAAAATAAATAAAATAAGTATTTTTAACTATCATTATGAATTGTAAATTTTAAATTTTTATATTTTAAAAAAAATTAGGTATTTTTTTATATTCTTAACTAATATTTTTAATATCTGAAAATTCTTTTTTTTTTATTTAATCTCTGATAGTAAAATTTTTAAAAAAGTGATTAATAGTTAAGAAGTAAATTTTGCCAATATGACACAGTTTAATTAGTTAATTTGCTAAGACTCTAAGAGTGAGGTTTTTAATTTAATTTCTACACAGAGCATATTTAAAATAATTAAAATTTTAAAAAATTTAAATTAATTTAGAAAAAGTTTTTAAAAAATTAATTTTAATATTTATGTTAAGGATGACAAAATTAAAATTTTTAGAAATATTTTCTTACAATTTATTTATTATAGAAAAAAGAAGATAAAAATTTAATATGTGTGAAATTTATTTTACAAAAATTTAAAAATATAATTAAAATTTTCAAATAAAATTAAACAGGATTGATAAATTAGAAAAATAAATTGAAATAACTTTTAAAATAGGATGAAATTGATAATCAACACTAAATTAGAATAAAACTGATTTTTTTTTTTTTTTTGGAGTTGAAGTAAAAATTTTTCCAAAATTTCTTCCCTCTAAAATGAAAAATTGATCTTTGTTTATAGAACCAAGCCCGACGCGTGGATTTATCGCCCATACAGGTGGACGGGAGAACACAAGCGCGTGGTCATCAAACCATGCACACGAATGAAAAGAAGGTGGGTTGCGTGGCTCTGAGCACGGTCCCTGTTGTTTCGATTTCTATTCGGATTTTGAGCTTCACGCTTTCTGGAGCCTGATGATTTGAAGTGGTCCCTGCGAATGAAGGTAAAAATTAAAATCCGAATAGATAATTTTGAATTTTAGTATTTTATTTTATTTTTATAGTTTTAATATATATATATATAATACTGAACTATAAAATTATTACGATAAAAATTTAATAATTGTCTATTTTTATATTTAAGTATTCACTCTAAAATTAAATGTGTCAAATTTTTAAAAATTTTTATTTTTATTAAAAATAAAATATTTATTATAATTTTTAGTACTCATTCTATTTTTTTTTAATTGTCGTTTAAAAATTATACATATAGATTAATAAAAGTAATTAATATATGTGTAAAATACTATACTACCTTTATAATAATTCTCTCAACTAATTATTAATTTTGTATATTTCTAAAAGTAATGTATATATAAATAAGGGTATGATAAATAGTTAAAATGCATTGATAATTGAAAACGTAAATAAATTGAAATAAAAAATCTAACCTAAAACCACTATTAAAAAGGAACATAGGAAGTATTATTTTTTAACTAAAATACTATTATACATATTCTAATACTTCTCAAATTCTAAGAGTTTTTATATAATACATTTTTTAAATTCAAATCACTAAATTATTTTCTCTAAACCACTAGAAATTCTATTTTTAAAAATTTTCTTAACTATTATAAATATTTCAATAGTAATTTCATAATTTCAAAATAAATTGTATTATATTTAAAAATAATGATAATAAAAATTTTTATTTTAAAATGCATATATTTAAATATAAATTCTTATTTTTATACGTACTTTTAATAAAAAATTATTATAATAACTTTTTAAATTTTAAATTTTAAATTTAATTAATTTATAGATTTAAATGTTGTCAAAAAAATTGTAATTTTAAAATTTATTAAAATTATTTAATAATTATATTAAAATTTCTATATTATTTAAAATTCATATAACATATAGATTCACGGCTAGCTTTAAGTAAAGTCGTATCATCTATGAATTATTAAACTATTTTGAAATTATCGTCAGAGTATTATAATTAATAAATTAATTTAATTATAATCTAAATAATTTATTATATAAGTTATAAATTATAATTATTTTTTATAGATAACAATAGCTGCAACGACAGCTAAACATACTTTAAAAAATTTACTTTCTTTTTTATATTATCATAGAATTAAGGGATAATTACTGTATTCCGTGTATTTTAATTTATTACATCACTTCATCTCTGACATTTGAAAAAATACTTATTGTTTTAAATATCAAGAATGAAATAGTGTAATAGACCAAAACATATGGATATACAGTAATTATCTCTAAAATTAATAATTTATATTCACTTATGACATATGTAATTAAATATTAATTCATTTAACTAATATAAAAAATTGAAAAAGAAAATATATAACATTCAACCTACAAAACTTAAAAACTACTATATATATATATATATATATAAAAGTGTTGATATATTAGTATAACCACTTGAAATTGAACTTGTGCTAAATTGAATTTCAAATAGCAATTTGTGGATTGATTTGAGCAATTTAGAAGTGTTACATTTGAGAAAATAATTATTAAACACTCATTTATATGCATATATATATATACATATATATATTATGGTAATTTAAATGCTTTAAAACTTATTAATATAATTTTAATATTTTAACATTTATTGAAAATCAAGGAATATTAAAATCTAGAAGTATATGTTATTATGAGTAAAAGGTTTTTCATTAATGGAAAAATTGTGATGTGGGAGCGTGAGAAAAAGAACACTTTTTCTGACCGAAGAATATTTAAATGAGATGAAAAGAAAAAGAAAATTTGTGCTTTAGGATTTTGAAATTTTCTGTTGGTTCGCCAAACAATGATAACGTTGAGAAATCACATAGAAAATTTGAATACTTTCCCTTTCAGGCTTTTGGAACCTCTCTTGATTTGGACCTTTACAAGAAACCAACAACGACAGCATCAGCTTAGCTGTTGGCTGTTGAAGTATTTAATGCGATGGTGCTTTCTTGAATTTTTCAGTACAAGGGTCAAAAAATATATATACATATATATACACACGCCCTCACAAATAAATATTTTATAGTTCAAACATTTTAGTATCGAGATCTTATAATTTTTTTTTGACATTTCAGTATTATATGATTAAAAATTAATAGCACTTGAGTGATAAAATTTTTTACAACTCATAATTTCTTTCACTTTTAACATTCGAAAAATTTAAATTTTATATGGATTTAGCAATAGTGTAATAGTTCATAGAAGTTTGGAATCTTTTTTTTCAAAAAATGAAAAATTGTTTTTTTATTTTTATTTTTTTATTTTACTTATGTTATTATTACTACTTAAAACTACCATAAATAAACTTATTTTTCCCTCCTTTGTCAAATTATATTAAAATTTTAATTTTTTGATGTTTGAGGAGAGAGAAATAAGAAATAACAAAATTTACCACTTAAATGCTATAAATATGAAACCACAAAGTATTAAAGTGTCACAAAAAAAATCACAAGTCTCTAATATTAAAATACTTAAACCACAAAGTACATATTTGTACTTATGCCTATATATAATTTCATGAACAGTTTAATGAAAGTTAATAAGCAGTGCTCTCAACGTAGAGTTTAGGGTTTCTTTTTCTAGGTGAGAACTAAGTTTACTATTTGTATGGTTAAGTGTTGAGATTTCTAGTTTTGAGTGCTTTTTGGATTCAAAATGAGTAGGAGTAGGGGTGAGATTAATAATGAAGAGATTGAAGATGAGATTGGAGTTATTATCTTAGAATAGTTAGATTGTGAAGAGCGGGTTAAACAGTGTGAGGTATGATTTTTTAGGAAATATGTTAATGCTAGCGTATTACAATCAACATTAGAGAAAGTATGGAATTTTCCTGGTGGGTTTAGAGTTATTCCTAGATAATCAATTCCAATTCTTTTTTCAAAAAGAGTGGGATATGCATAGGATTTTATTAAGAGCAACTTGATTATTCAAAAATAACCTATTGTTACTACAAAAATGGACTAAGGAAGTTGAGTTAGGGAAGGTACAATTTGATTAAATATGTTTCTAGGTTCATTTATGGGGACTTCCTACACACCTTTGTATGGGAGCAATGAGTAAGAAAGTTGGTTCAAAGCTTGGTAAGATTCATGAACTATCATTGTGTGTAAGAGATACAGAAGGGAGTATTATTAAATTGAGTGTAGAAATGCAGCTAGGTCAACCATTAAAAGCATTGTTAAAAATGGTGGATATAAAGGAAGAACTTGCGATGTTAAAGTTAAATACAAAAAGGCTACCCTTATTTTGTTTTGTTTTGTTTTGTGGTTGTATTGATAATGACAATAGGGAATGTGCGAAGCGGTTTCAAGCTAAAAAAGGTAGGTGGTAATATTTAAGATTAATTTGATAATGGCCTTTGGGCTACTTAGAGAGGCTGGCAAATACAATAGTTAACTGACATAGGTAACAAAACCAAGGGAAGTAAATCAAAAAATAAAGATTCTGATGAGTCCATTCGAAATCTGGAGATTGTTAGCATAGGTGGTATGCCCTAGAGGCCAATCACATATTTGACATTGTAAATTATCCCAAATGATAATAAAATAATATTCCATGATTTAAAGTATTTATTTAATTGATTATTTATCCATTAGCATAATGTTAAATAAATTTATTATCAAGAGTTAATAATATGAGCTATAAATTTATTTAGTACATATGCTATAAAATTATTCATAGTCAATTAATTAATATTTGTGTAATAGTAATTAGACTATCACCTCTGTCTATTTTTCTTGATTAATATGTGATACTAATAGTAAGAGGTAGTGAGTCTCATACTACTTGATATGAGATATTAGAATAGACATGTTGATACTCATATGATAGGTGGATTGAATATGACGTTAGATTTGTGATTGCATGGATGTTCACTTATAGTCAACAATCACAATCTAGGTCATAATGGTGCATATAGTCCTCTGATTTGAGGTAACACAGTCATCCACATTTAAGTGGTTAGGGTTAATTACCGCTTACATACTTGTGTTAATCATACATGGGTATATGGCGTGTGGTGGCTTTAGTCGATTAAGTGTAGGGATGAGTGTTCAAATAAGATAGGATTCATTGCCTGGCGTGAACCAGGTAAAATCCTATGCTATCTAAGTTCTTTTTTGATGAATAAGTTCACGGCTAGGATAAATATGAAATGAACTAAAATATTTTCAATGTTGGTTATATTTTATCAAGAATAGAACTTGAGATGAGTTCATATGATATAACCATTAGAGTTTGACTAAACCATGACGCTAGGCTATATCGGGATCTTCTAATTAAGGGATTTTAGTGCATGGTAATTATGACCAAAGGGTTTATGTGAATCAATATATGCATTACTTTCTAATTGGGTAGTTGTGATATCGATGCTAGGGGTCACTTACAGCTCATGAGAACTAAATGTGCATAATTGGAATTTTCACATTTAGACTTGAAAGGAGTTTTAAATAATGTCAAGTGTTGATATTATTTTCTCATTACCAATTAGACATGAATATAGTAAGTCACACCTAAAAGAGTTTCACCAAATCACTGTTAACATTAATCTAATTATTGGTTAAAGAGTTTAATCAATTAATTAAAATTAATTAAATTGGATTTATGCTTTAAGCAATGATTCTAGCATATCATAAAATCTAATTCAAATAAAGATTTAATTATTAATTTATACTTTATTAATATGAGGTATTAATTAGAGTATTAAATTAATAATTTATATTGTTTCTAATTGGACTTGGATTAATGACTCCAGTTGTTTGGGCTTAAGCCCAAAATAGTTTTGGATCAAAAAATAAGCCAAGATGTTGAGAAAGCCCATGGACCTAATCCAAACCCATTTGTTATATGGATTGGGCTTGGACCAAAAGTTGGCCCAATTATTAAGCCCAAGTCCATGTATGTATAAATGGACAAATTTGTCATGTTAGGGATAAATTATCTCTTATGCGTATAATGTTGACTATGATAAATGATAAATTTTAAGCTTTGCTTATTAGGCACATTATCTATTAAGTGTATAATGTTGACATATGCTTCATCAAGATTAGGTTTCATGATTATGTGCAGAGAATAAATGTAGACAAATACATGAGATGTATTCAATTCTCTATATACCTTTTTGACATGCTTATCTCTTATACAAGTTGTATACTTATCATGATAAGTTATATAAATGTGATGTAAGAGATGATGTCATTAGGGTTTGCTTTCTCTCTCTATATGTATCTCTTAAGGAAGTGTTTCTTAAAAGACTTTAGAGACTTTATGTAGAGACACAAAAAATAAAAAAGAGAAACACATATATATTAAAACCTTAAGTGTTCTTAAAAGGAGATTAAATTAATGTAGTTTGTAAGGGTCACTAGAGAGGTCACTTACTTCTAATCTGATATAAGCAAAAAGTTGAATTAGAGGAGCTTTGGTGTTTCAAGCTAGAGGCCTAACATTTGGGAGGCTAAAAAATTTTGATTCAAGAGGTGAATCTAGGTACATCGAAGCTTGTAAAATACTTGTGGACATTAAAATTAGGAGTTTGTAAGTATTCCTAAACTTAGAATTCCTAGGCTATTATTTACATGTTGTTTTGATAATTAGCTATGTGTTAAATGCAAATTGGATTATACAAGTGAAATTTTAAAATTTCACCCTATTTATGGCTTGTGCTCACCACACATTAAAGTTGTATAACCTTTTCTTTTCAAGGAGACAATCCACAAAAATGAGAATTTTTACAAATTATGGAAGGGAGTTTGTGGATGAACGTATTATTGGTAAAAAGGGAATGGAAAAAGGGAAACAACTAAAATTAATGCCCTTAATTAATGAGAAAGAAATCAAGGGTAAGAAAGGAATTAAAAAAGAGATAGGACAGGGAAATCAGACATATAGAAATAAACTACACATAGGGATTAATATAGAAGGTCAAACTAGTAGTGTAGGAGAAATTGGTGGAAGTAGTACTTTGAGGGAACTAAATGGAGATGACCTTATAATTATCCAATAATTGGGTTATGATAGGGTTACTACTATTTTATGTTAAAGATATTAGGACTGGATATAAGGCCTATGGTGAGCCTGCTAATAGGTAAAGATAAAAACACTAGTTATGAAGGAAGTGCATTAGAGAACCCAAAAAGAAAGCCCAATGTTAAAAATTTATTTTAAAAATTTAGTTAGAAAGCGGAATGGTAGTGAAACCCTAGGAGGTAGTAGACCGAGTGGGTGTTAAAATAAACTTATGTAAAGAGGATACTAGTTAGGAAGAACAAATTGAAGGTAGTAAAAGAATACGTATTGATGAGGAGATGATGGAAGAGCGAGAGATGCTAGCCTCAAATGGCACCAAAATGATTAATAAAGTTATTGAGTTGTAATTATTAGGGTATGGGAAATTCCCTAACATTCTAGTATTTAAAAGGGATATGTCTATCCTATTTCCCAGACATCGTTTTCTTAATGGAAATAAAAAAACTCAAAATAAGTAATTAAAGGCAGGTTGCAAGCTTATGGTTTTTATTAAGTTATTCCGGTCAATCCTATAGGTATAACAGAGGATTTGGGATGGCATGGAAAGAAGAAATAAATATTGAAGTGAAATAATTCTTTAATTTCTTTATATAGGCTCGATGTAAAGATAGACATAAGAATGTATGGTGGGATGTAATAGGATTCCATTTTAATTATGATGATCATGTGAGACATAATCAGTGGTCTCAACTTCGAGCTATGACAGATAATTTTAGGGATATGGTTATTATGGGTGGTGATTTCAATGACATCTTAAAGCAATTCGAAAAGGGTGGTATGGTAGATGATAACTATTATATTTGAAACTTCTATGGTTTTATAGAGGCTATGGAACTGTATGACATGGGATATAATGGTAGTATATATACATGGAACAATATAAGAGATAAGGCAACAAATATTCAGAAGAGGCTTAATTGGTTCTTAGTCTCAAAGGTGTGGATGAACTCCTATAAAAGGGCTATTGTTTTACATTACCTAATGTAGGGAGTGACCATAAGCCTATTATGCTTAACTCTGATCATAACCTTACAGTGTATAAAACACAATTTATCTTTGATAACAAGTGGACAAAGTATGAGAAGGTTGTGTCGTTGGTTATAGTAGTTTGGTTAGAATGGGTTGCGAGAAATGCAATGTATCAGACATATTTTAACTTAAAAAAGTGTAGGTGGGAGCTGGTTGGATAGAGGAGAGCAAGTAAGACAAACTCGAAATAGAGAATTATTGAATTGCAAAATCAATCAGAAGTTGTTAAGGGATCTATTAGTTTAAAAAATTCAATACTTTTTAACTTCTTATGATTTTAGTTTACTTTTAAAATTTAGTAAAATTGTTTAAAATTTAACCAATTAGTAGCAATTATAACCAAAATTAATTAAAATTAAGTATGGAGGTGTTGACATTAAATTTCTTTTTCATGAATAAATCTAGTAAACACTGATACAACAAAACTAAAATGGCATCAACCTATCATAACAAACTCCTATACAATTATGTTAGAGCCATTCCTATAAGAATGAAGGTGGACTAGTCAGCTTGTGTACACCTAATTTAATTTCCTAGGATGCTTCACAAAACAGTCTACCACAAAGTTGGACTCTTTATAAATATGAATAATTTTAACATCTCATTCTCGTTATAAGAGCAACTTAATCAAAGAAACAAGATGTCTATGGCCATGCACCGCCTTTAGTTGATCATCAATAAGTTGGATAGCACATCTGCTATCCGATTCTAAGATTACTCTTCTAAAACCCATTTGTTAAGCAAGCATTAGACCATCCCAATTCCCTACAATTCAGTCGCCATAATTGAGTAACTTCCTAAGTTTGTTGGAAATCTAGATTATGTTTATTTAGAGAAAGCTATTCTAGTATTCTAGAAAATTTTTTAAAATGAAAACAAAAAATAGAACTTTAGTTTACTTTGGGTATTTTCACAAAAATCTCACTTGAAAATTATTTTCACCATTTTCATAATTTTAAGAAAAAAGTATAAAACAAGTTTTTTTTTTTTTTGTTGTTTTCAAACATTTTTCTTATTAAAAATATAAAATGAAAACAAAGAGTTTTCATTTGAAAACACGTTGTTTTCGTTATGACATCTTAGCTATTTCTTTTTTTTTATTCATTATTTATTACTTCATTCCATTATTAGAAGACAAACAAACTCTACTTTTCAAGTTCTATATTATCTTTTTCCTCTAACGAGTAAATATATTTTCTATTTTCAAAATTGGAAAATAGTTTTCAATTTCTAACAACTAAACATATTTTATAATTTTTTTAATTTAACCATATATATATATATATATAAACTATTCTTTAGTACCATATAGACTAATGAATAATTTTAAAATTTTATAGAATTTTTTTGTCAATATTTTTAGTATATTAAAATTAAAAAATTTAACAATTTTATTATTATCCCAACTAAAAACACGCAAAGTGTCAAAATTTTTCCTTAAAAATATTTTTAATTCAAACAAATTCCAAAAATTTTTATAAAATTCATTTGCATATTCAAATTAATGTGTTTGATTTAAATGAACACTTTATTAAATTCATTTTCAATTTTTTTAATCTTGTGAAATTAGTTATTTCTAAACCGAATTCTCAAAAAATTGTGAATGAATTCTGTGATATTGAATCTGTATTTTCTATAAGACTAAAATAGCCCTTTTATATATATTAAATTAATATATATAATTTAGTTTGTGTATATATATATACACTAAATTATATATATTAATTTAATATATACAAAATAAAAATTCTACAAATTTTCTTTTATTAAATTTGACATACACTATTAATTAATTATATGAATAAAGTATATAGTTTTTATCACTTTCAATAGAAATAATTAAATTAAAATAAAAAATTTATATGAACATAGTTTTATTAAAGTATAATTTTATAATAATAAAATGAGTTTGATTTCAAACAAAATGACTATAAAAAGAAATAATTATATGGATAAATTATGTGAAAAGGATAACATCATATATATATATATATATAAATATAATTATTTTTTAATTTAATATTATTTTAAGGAATTGTTTTTAAGGTTGTTTTACAACTTGTACACAAGAGAAATGAATATTTTGATGGAGAGAAAGGAATGTATTTATATTCCAGTAGGAATTTATTTTTGGGTATGTATGATATTAAAATTATTATTGATGATATACATCTTTAATGGAAGTATCAAAAGCTAAAGAGAGATGGATATAGAAATTTGTCATGCTACTTATTTACCTAATTAATTAATTTTTTATAGAAAATGAGTCACTTTATTTCTTTGCTTCTCTACTAAAGTTGATGAAAAATGTGAAAAAGTTAGTTGTTTATAGCTTATTATATTACAAAGCATCCTACCATAGTTGAACAATTTAATTTTAAAAAGTAAATTATTCGTGTTATATGACCTACATATCCAAGATGAAAACATATATAAAAAATAAAAGTAAAATCTGAACCTGACATGGTCTAGTTACTCATGTAAAGGAGTTAATGAAAATAAAAGCTAACTTTTGGTTAAAAAAAAAAAAAAAGCTAACTAAAGTTTATATATATATATATATATATATAATGCTACTGTTGAAGTGGATTAGATATGTATGGAGGAAAGTCAGAAATCCTTATATGGTTTAGAAGATATGGAATCTAAGGATGAATAAAAGGATTTTGAAAAAAAAAAAAAGAAAGTTGTTTGATTATTAGATTTTTCAATGAAGAGAAAAAAATGATTGCAAATTAAGACCATGATAGAATATGTTAATTATCAAATTACTAGGTCGTCCAGTTGGATATAACTGTTCACTTCCAAGCAAATTTTAGCTTTATCAAATTTAAAATAATTTAAAAAATTAATCTTTCCCCCACTAACAACTAACAATCGTGATTTTATAAGTATATTAACGGGTGACACGATAAAAAAAAAATTTAAATTTTATGGTCTATAAGAGCTGATGTGAAACTTGTTGATATTGAAACGACTATTATCTATTAAACTTTAGGAGCGAAACTAATTGGACTATATATTAAAATTTAGGCGTGAAACTTGTGGATGTTTGCAAATCATTATTTGATTATTTGTCATTTTGTATCCTAATTTTTTATCCATGAAGAGCTGCCATTGATAAAGTCTTGATATGGATACATTTTCTTCTTAATCTTTCTATAAAATCATGATGATTTATTCATTGAGGATTGAGGAGAAGGAAAGAAGAATTATTAAAATTGATGCTGTAACTTTGTTCCAAAAAACAATGATGCTATAAAGTAGTCACGTGTAGAAGTAAAATATTATGACTAGCTTAAGATGAAAAAAAAAAAAAAAACCCTAAATAACTAGGTAGAGCCAGATGTGGTAGAGCTACCCTACAACAAATTCACTTATTAATTACAATACTTTTATAGTCACAAAAAAATTTAATGGGACAATAATTTTTTGATATGTCATAATATTTAATTTATCACTAAATAATATGTGATAATGTGACAATATATTAAATTATTACAAATATATTAAAATTTTGTGATAATTTATCACAATAATGTCATTAATTATTATTATAATATTAAAAGTAAAACTTTTTTGTGACAATATCTTTAAATGTAATAAAAAAATATTTTTGTGACAAGTTTAATTTGTCACATAAAAGACAAATGATTTAACGTTGTCACTAAAATTTTCAAGTTATAAAGGACAAATTTTAGTTGTCACCATTATAAATATAATGGATTTTTTTGGTTACAAGTTAAAAATTTAACAAATAAATTTTAGGAAAAAACTTCTTAGATAGAATCTAGTTAAAAATATTTGGCTAGAAAAAGTCAATCACTATGAAAAGCCAATTGTGACTAAGAGGGAGATTTCAATGGTAAAATGGAAAAACTAGTAATTAGCAATAAAATGAGAAAAGAGGGAAAAAATAGTAATAATAAAGCATCATTTCCCTAAAAAGCTGTGGAAGATTAACCGACATAGTACATTCTTTGATTATTGTTTCTTTATTGCTACACGATAAACTACTGACTTCACATTGATAATGGATAAGAAAATAAAGTGGTGAAGTTGAAATATGACATGGTGAAACTAAGATTGTTGGAGTACAAATTGTTGCTCCATTTCATTTTTAAAAGCCACAACATCCTTTGTTCAATCACTAGCAAAACTTTGATATCTTCATAATTATTCTAATAAACTCCAGACGATAATATGTCAACGAGAAAATGGTTCTTTCAACATATACTTGGCGATGGTTATGAATGTGAAGATTCATTAAACATAATTATTGTAATAGAAAGAGAGGAAGAATGTGATGTGGCTAACAATGAAGAAAGTTCAAATAATGATGCTTTTGCTATGGAAGATAATCTAACTAACGACAGTCCAGGGATCAAAGATAGTCCAATAGATGGTGTGCCTAACATCAAAGATAGTCCAATTGATGAGGTGAATGAAATTATCAAACAATAAACTGGGACAAAGAAGAAAATCGAATGCGAAAAGGAAAAGCAATAGGATAGCTGGCTTGCAAATTTAAATGCAGTAAGGAGAAAAGGGGTGTGGGTTATTAGTTCATTTAAAAATGAATATAACGATGAGTTTATTATAGAAATGAGTGGGTTAATGGCTGCTCACAGGAATTTAAGTCCCAGCATGAAACAGAACCTTATAGTAAATGATATTGCAAGCATCAGGCTATGCAAAAGTGTTAGACTTTTGAAAGGAAAATGTGGTGGCCCATAAAATTTAAGCTGCACTTCAAAGGACTACTAGAATTTCATCCATAGTAAAAGGAAGAAGATGCTAGGTGAGGGCGATGCTGAGTCAATTTGACAGCGATTTTTCAGGATCTAATATCAAGAGAGGGAATTTTTCCATTCTATTGATGTTGATGATGAAGGCAGACTGAGGAATGTCCTCTAGATTTATCCTCATACTAAAGCTGCATATGAGGAATTCTGTGACATTATCATATTCAACACCACATACCTTATTAATTGTTACAAGATGCCATTTGTAATAGTTATCATTGTCAACCAGTATAGGCATTCTATCTTATTAGGATGTGCTCTAGTTTTCCATGAAGACATTGAATCATTCAAATGGCTTTTCACAATATGAGTAGTTGGCATCAGCAATATACATCCAACCGCCATAATTACCGATCAATGTGGGAGCATAAAGCAAGTTGTAAGGGATGTAATGCCTAACATTGTTCACCAATTTTGTATATGGCATATAATGTGCAGGGTTCTGAAAAAATTCAAGCACATTAAAGAATTTAGTAAAGCTATATATGAATTTAAATGTCTTGCATATGACAACCTCACTATCATTATGTTTGAGCAAAACTGGAGCAAATTTTTAATAGACTACAGGCTGGAGAGGAATGATTGGCTTGCTAAGTTGTATTTGGAAAGGTAAAGATGGGTACTAGTTTACCTTAAATGCCTATTTTGGGCTGGAATGGTATCAACTCAAAGGAGTTAAAGTATGCATTCATACCTTAATGCATATTTTCATTTAATGAGTGCACTCAAGCAGTTTGTAGATCAATATAAGATCGCTCTAAGTGACAAGATTGAGAAAGAGTTCGAAGATTATTATGATTGCAAATAGAATTATATATTTTGCATTTTAAAATTTCCATGAGAGAAGGTTTTCCAAAGGGCTTTCATGCATGCAATATTTACAAAAGTGCAATATGAAATAAAGAGAATTTGGTATTGTCACATTGACGAGGTAGGCCAATTACCAACACCTAATAATGGCATTGAAAATTTTTGAATAGTTGAATGGGAAATTATAAACAATTATTATAAAAAAGAATTCTATTACACTGTTAAGTACAAAGAAGAAGGAAATTATTTAGAATGCGACTACAAGAAGTTTAAAATAGTTAGTATTCTATACTATTACCTTTTCATAGTTATGTTTAAAAAAGATATTCGTGTTATCAACGAAAGACATGTTGAGGAGGTAGAGAAAGGACATTCACACTCACCATTCAAATGTTTTCTTTACTGGAGGTTATCCAAACATGCCGGATGAGTATAAAAGATACAAAGAACTTCAAAATTCATTCAACCAGTGTGCGGATTTAGCTATTGATGAAAGAAGAAAAATGGTGTCTTTAAAGGAAAGGTTGGAAACAATTATAGATGAATTATTGAATTAGAGTGGACCGATAGATAATGACTCTAAAGTTGGAGGTAATATTAATGACATTAAAGATATAGCTAGTGCAGCACTTCTTAACCCTCGTGTCATAATCACACGTGGAAGGCCATGTGTAACTTGTTTAACAGTAAGTCGTGAAGGATATGGTTAAGGTGGTGGATGAGGTAGTAGAGGAGGTAGTCATGGAGGCAATATGTTCATGGATGTGGAGGAGGAGATGGGGGAGGTGCTCATGGAGGAGGGCGAGGTGTTATGTCATATATCCATGTAAATGCATCGGTTCAAAATAGTCAATCTAGTGGAATACCTTTAAAAGCCATTTGAGAAGGAAGGTTGAGTAATGATGTTTACACACGATATCAAGTTATATATGAACGATTTCTTCATAACCATAGACATTAAGTTATTAATATATTGTAGTGTTAATGTTGAAGCATATTAAAATATTTCAGTTACATTTTCATTTATAATGAAATATATAAAAATAAAACAGCTACTTCATAAAAAATTGTCTATTATTTTTAAGTCAAAATAAGGAATAGACATTTGCTTCAAACAGAATATGCATTTGTTGTTACATAAAATGTAGACAAATGCATCTAGTCAAAATATCTAACATAACAGAGAAATGTTACATCTCAGCGAAGCATTAAGCTTTTATAATGTTTATGCATAATATTTGTGCTAAGTAATGTTTTCTTATGGTAGGATAAATGATGTTAATGGCCAGGGAAGTATATTAGTGCCCTAAATTTATTATTTTAGCTAAGGTGTAAATAGAAAATTATCCATGTTTTAATACATTTGTGTAATATCTCGAGTTTTTAAATAATTTTAAATTGCATCGGGATATGCAGTGTTAATAATTTTAAATTATATTTCTGATTATTTAATTAGTTTATTATTTATTAAAGTCATTTTTAATTATTTTAAGTTTCTTACATAAAATTTTTTCGAGAGTTTTATTTTCGGGAAAATTAAAACCTAAATAAATAATTATTAATTATATTGATCGGTTTTATGTAATTGCATGAGTCCATGCACGATTTTAATTGTTGTATTAATATACATACGTATACATGTATATATATACACATTTAAATAATTAGGATTTATTTTTAATTAAATCTATATTATATAGTTTTAATAATTAATGTGTGTTATATATATATGTATATGTAAATAGATATTATTATTTATATATGTGGTGTATATTACTTTGAATATAATATTCATATATTATAATAATATAAATTAAAGTTATATATATATATATATATATATATATATATATATATATACAAAAATCAAGTTATTTACGAAGTGTGCCATTGTCTTCTCCATTAACACGCCTGACGCCCCCCACCATTTTCGGCCACTGCAACTCCCGTTTCTTGCCTTCAGTGTGCCTTTCAGCCATCCTCCTCCTTCCTAAGCTCTCTCCGCCGCCTTTTCTTCCCTTTTCCGACGTTGTTTGGCGGTGAAAAGCTAAAGAACCTGAGAATTGAAGCTAGCTCTGATCACCTTGTTTTCGGCCACCATTTTGAGTGCCACCGGTCTCTATCTCTTCCTTGAGCTTTGGTGAGTCCATTTCTAAGCTTGGTTTCACTTGATTTGGTCTAGATTTTCCTAGGTTTCCAATTTTCAATTTCGGCCTAAATGAGTTCTTGATTTTTTGAGCTTTGATTCTTATGATTCAAGCTAAATTTCTTCACAAAGATTGATCCTAGTAGCTCAATCTATATTCTGTAATTTTTGTGGAATTTTTGGAATTTATTTTGATTTTTGTGAATTTTTGATTATTTTATTAATATTTTCTAATTTTTGTAAATTAATTAAATAAATTATGAAATTGTGATTTGTGGTGTTTATAGGTGTTAAAATGAATTTTAGAAATTTATATGTAATTTTTATGATTTTTGTATAATTATAGTGAATTTATTTAGTTTATGTGATTTTTAGAAAATTAGGTTAATTATGTATTTTATTGAAATTAATTGGTTAATTGAGTATAATTATTGATTTTATTGAATTATATGTTGAGAAATTAATTTTTGAGTAATTATATTATTTTTAGTGAATTTTTGTATAATTATAATGATTTATGTGAAATTATATATAACTAGGGGTATTTTGGTAATTTGGTACTAAATTGGTTAAAAACTTAGTTTAATTGGTTTTAATAGTTATTTGAGATATACAAATGATTTTTATAAATTATTTAGTATTTTTAACTAATTAAAACTATTTTTCGTAAATTATTTTCAAAATATATATAATATACTATTTTTGTAAATAAATGAGTTTTTATTGATTTTTAATATGTTTTAGGGCTAATTATGTAATTTGGATTTATAAAATGTATTTTGGTCAATATTTATGAATTTATTGAGAATTTTTTATTTTTAATAATATTTTATTTAAATTAGGGTTTTATTGTAATTATCGGTGAAATAATTATTTTCAGTATTTTAAATATCCAATTTGCTATATTTTGATTATTGAAGGGTATTTTTGGTATTTTGGAATTTAAATGTGTTATGTGATATCTAGTGAATTGTGAACCTCGGTCGGTGGAATTATAGTTTAGGAGTCTGACCGAGAGGTTGTGAAACTGTTTTTACTCGAATTATATTTCTTTGTAGGACTGGCTCTACTCTTTGAGTAGAGAGATGTCCATTTTATAGGGAAAGTTCTGCCGGATTTTTGGTAGAATTCTCGTAAAACGTGATATCCGGTCGAATTCTTATTCTGATTCTGTGTCCGGTATTTTTAGATCGAGTCTCTAAAATTACGTTAGATTTATTCTGATTTCATATTATCGTTTGTTTGTTTAGTTGCGCTGAGACTGAGGCTTAGTGGACCAGGCCCGTCGGGCCCTTCTCGAGAAGCGCATAACTGTGAGTTATTATTTTATATATACGTGTTTTTGGATGCATATTTTAGAAATGTATGCTTTAATTTTATGAAATATGCATAAATGGTTTAATAATTGCTTAGGTATATTTTGGTATATTTTAAATTAAATGCATGTTTTATTATTAAATTATACTTAAAATGTTTTTAAGTATATTTATAGTTTATTTTATAATTAAATTGAATTTATTCGACATATATATACTCGAAATATACTTGGTTATTTTTGGTATATTTCTAGTATATATATGGTTTATATTATTATTTTAATTAATGTCACACATCATTTATTTTATGAATGTATGTTTTATATATAAATGAAGGATATCAATTGAACGTGTTACCTAGTGGGCAGCATTAGGACTGAGTACGTACCGGTACGACAATAGAATTAGGTTAAATTACTAACCTATTTATGGATATTGATTGGATTGATTTATTTGATGTGTGACGTGATTTGAGAGTGTGATTGCTGGAGCTCGATTGACCAAGTGTCTCAGGGCCAATCACATTGACAGTCAGACTGTTGGAGCTCGGTTGACTTAGTGTCTCGAGGCCAGTCTACTGTCCAAATGGAACAAGTGAATTTATTTGGAATAAGTGAGCCTGTATGGCTAGAGTGTTTTCTAACACTGTTTTGAGGTTGCGATCATTTAGGGTTCTATTTGATCCTTCATAAACAAATATTTTCAGTATTTATATAAAATGATTTTGCTACATTTGTGTGTTTTTGCCTATATATATATATATTTATTATATATACTATTGAATATGTGCATTTGTCATTTAGTTATGCATGTATATATATTATAACAATTCACTCAGTGAGATTTGACTCCCCTCCATTGACTATTTTTCAGGAGAGTCTTCGTCCTCAGACCTCAATAGCAGACCCTTACGCCGGATTTCTTCTGCCTCAGCTTTACTATGTAAACTACTTACTTAATTTTATTTTATATTCTAGACACTGTAGTAGCTGTTTTAGTGAATTGTATGTTTTATATATGTTTGAGATTTGTATTTTAAAGATTTGAGCCGAGATTTTTTTTAAAAGATATTATATATTTGAGATGAGTTTGTTTATTTAAATGAGTTGGTGGATTATATTATTACATATGAGATTTTAATTTCTGCTGCAAGATATTTTATTTATTTTTATTATTATTGCATTATTTTATTTTATTTTAAAGGCTTGCTACGGGTTCCGGATTCGAAAGAATTCCCGTTCCCTAGCGCCGGTCATGGCCCCTGTTTTGGGTCGTGACAATTTGCTTATAGTTTTAGGTGCCAATACTGGGCCTAAACTTGATGGCTTACATTGTAATACCCTATATTTTATTTAAATAAAGTAATTTCCGAACTGTTTTATTAATAATTAATTTTAAAGTATATTATACAATTGTTAATTATTTTGCTATTTAATTGAGATATATTTATGTTAATATTATATTAGGGTTATTAATTGATGTAAGTATTATATGTGAGTATTATTTTATTATTTAAAATGACATTGTTTATTATTATTATTATTATTATTATTATTTTTAAACTACATTAATTTCATGGTTATTTTATGTGTTACTATGTACATATATATATATATATATATATATACACACACACACATATATAATTAGGGTTTAATTATTATTTTATGTGTGTGTATTAATTTATTATTGTGTATATATATGTATATATGTATGTAGTATGGTTGTGTGTGTGTATATATATATATATATGTATAATGTGCATATGTGTGGTGGAGAATTAATGTATAATATTATAATATAATGTTTTAATATTTAGTAACTATTATATATATATATATAATTAGGGAAGAATGTAGAAGCTTACCTCTTAAACCCGAAGACCACCCAAGCCACTGCCCTCCTCTCCGTCCATGATCATCACTGTCGCTTTCCCTCTCCCTCCTGCGTGCCTCGACCTCTTGGAGTAGCCATCACTGTCGCAGCAGCCGCTAGCTTCTCCTCCTTCTCCTTTTCTTCCCCTCCGGTCTCCCTCTCTTTCAGTTTGAGTTCCCACTGCCGCTGCCGGAGCTAGATCGACGCCGTCGTTGCTCCCTTAGCCTTCCTCACCTCCTCAAGCGTCGGTTGACGCCAAGCCTCGCCTCTGCCATCCATTTTTGGCGTCGAAAATTGAGGTTGAAGGTGAGTTGCGCAAAGTTGTTTTCTGGTTGTTTCTAGGTTGTTTTCTGGTTGTTTGAGTTGGTTTATGTGTTAATCTTCAATTATTTTAAGTTAGATGATGAATTCTGCTAAGTTAGAGGTTTAAATCTAATTTTTATATATTATTTTGATTTTTCCTGATTTTATAGAATTTTATTTGATTTATTTGATTTTTCTTTAAGTTTAATTAGTAATTAGGGTAATTATTGTTAATTATTTTTAGTATATTAATTTTATTTAAGATTTTAGAAAATTATTGTGTTAATTGTGAATTTTAAATAATTTATTAATATTTTATTAAATTTCAAAAATTAATTGTTAAAAATTATGAAATTATGATAATTGGTATTATTATTAAATGTTATTAATTTTAGAACTTAATTTATGGTTTTTGTGATTTTTATACTATTTTTATAATTATTTTAAGTTTATGTCAAATGTGGATAATTAGGTTAAATTTATATTTTGGAAGAAATTATAAGTTAATTTTATGTTTTTATTGATATTAAGAAATTTGATGTTGAGAAAATAATTCTTAGGTATTGGTATAATTTTTAGGGAGTTTTTAAGCAATAATAATATATTATATACATTTATGTATTATAGGGGTAAAACATAATTTTGTGTTAATTATAGTTAAATAATAAATTGTGGTTGGTTTTAATAATAATTAAGGAAATTAAATGGATTTTTACAAATTATTTACTATTTTAGACTAATTAGCACTAATTTTAGAAAATTAATTTTTTAATAATATATAATGTATTATTTTGAGAATTATGTGTGTTTTTCTAGTATATGGGAAAATATTTAATTTTATGCTAATTATGAATAAATATATATTTTAGTTAGTTTTATTTAATATTTAAGAGGTTTAAAAGATTTTTATAAATTAATTGGTATTTTTAATTAAGTAATGTTAATTTAGAGTATTGTTTTCAAATATTATATATATATGTTGGTGAACTTTTGTTTTTAAGCTTTAATGAGGGATGATTTTATAAGTTATGGATATTTATATGTAATGTGTATTTCTGGAAAAATAAATGATTTAATTTTGTGATGTTTTGGTTGAGTTGTGATTTCGGTCGGGACTAAGTGTAGTTCTGGAAGCCCGACTCGAGTGTGAATGTCTGTGTATATTAGAAGTGCATTTTTCTATGTAGGAATGACTCTACCTTTGGTAGAGACATGTCCGTTTTACAGAGGAGACTCTACCAAAATTTCGATAGATTTTCTCGTAAAATGTGACATCTTCCGTAAATTCATATCGTTAATTAGGGTTTTTCCCTATCTATCGAGTCTTATCCGGTATTCCTTGAATCGGTCTAGAATTTTACTATTTCTGTTGATTCTCGATTTTAATTCCATAGATGTGTTTTTAAAAAATAGGTCTGTTATTATTTTTTTTCTAGAGAATACTAGAGCGGAAGCTTTTGGATTGAGGCAGACGTGCGGTCGTTAGCCTTCTCGCTTGTCTTGTAAGTTGATAAATTGATTTGTGCATGTGTTTTATTTAAAAATGCGTGCAATCATATTTTTAGTATTTATTATATGATTTATCTAATTTAAATGATGCTATTAAGATTTAAGTGCATTTTATTTATTTAAAATTAGTTTTGAGAAATTTTGGTAGAATGGGCTACCTGGTGGGTTTCACTAGGACTGTGTGTACATGGTAGAGATTGAGAGATGGATTTAATATATGTATGACTTATGGACATGAACTGTGATGGGTGCCTCGGTGGAAGCCTTTGCTCTCGGGGACCACCAGTAATTAGAAAGTTAATAATGGACTAGGATGGGTGCCTCAGTTGATGCCTTTGCTCTAGGGGACTGCCAGTGCCATGTATTTGGATTAGGTGGATGACTGCAGCTTGGTGCCTTGGTTGATGCCTTTGCTCTCGAGGACCGGCAGTCTATGTGGATTAAGTGGGCCTAGTTGATCATTTAGAAATTTGGGTTTAGGGTTCTATCAAGATTTTTCAAAAGCTATATCTATACATTATAAATTATTTTCACTATAACTATATGGTTTTCAAAATGTTTTCAAACCGTATAGCTCTTTTTATTGACTTACTCAGTGAGGTCTAATTCCCCTCAATCTATTTTTTTTCAGGAGCTTGGGAGTTCGACCTCAGACCGCCTCTATGCCGTATTTCTTCATTACTGACTATATTATGTAGGTTATTGTGAGCTGTACTGTAGCAGTGACTCTAGCATGCTGTAGTAGTGTATGTACTATGAGATTGTATAACTTAAATATACTTATGTATTGGAGTTTTAATGAATCACGTTTATGTATAATGTTTAAGATTGATTTATGATATTTAATGATGGAAAATATTTTATATTGCGCACGATTATGTTTGTGTTTAGAAAAATCAGTTTAATAATGTGTTCTGGTATATAATAAAGTTTTAAATTTGAAGGTTTTATTTTTCTTTTCTTTAAGGCTTACTACAGGTTTCGAGGGCCTTATGCCTACCCATTCTTTAGTGCCGATCACGTGCCCTTGGGCTTGGGTCGTGACATACATGATTCAAAATTTTTTTTGACTTGTTGTATAATTGCTCTCTATAAACATGGCATATTATGTACATTAATTTTATGTGTTATTATAAGTTTAATAATATGTAAAAAAATATCATACCATGTTTATATATGAACATCAATATAATGCATAAAATTAACCATTGCTATTTTTTTTGAAACAAAAATTAACCATTTTCTATTAATCATGAAAAATAGTAAAACTTCAACATTCGTCAATACATTAAAAAAAATAAAAAGCAAAAACTTCTACATCCCTTTATATCATTTTAAAATAATGATAACAAAATTTACATTCTTTCATGGATGTAGCAAGCTTAAGTTTGGATTTAAGCATCTCTAAGTGTAATTGCACTTCTAACTGTGCACTCATTTCTAGAATCTTTGAATTGACTCAGTCTATTATTTCCATCGTAACTTTACTTTGTCCCTTCAAACCTGCAATAAGACGCTCATACCTTGCAATTTTAGAATCTTTATTTTGATTTTCCTTTATAATAATCTCATGTTCTTTTTTTAGCTCCTCTAGTTCTTTTTCCATCAATAAACAGTCCATATATTTTTTGGCTTTATCTATATCAAGAGCAATATTAGCAATTTTTAGCCTTTCATTCTCTCTTCGTTATTCATTTATGTAATTTTATTTATGTTGAGTGTACTCTCTGTCCACCCACATTAGATAACCACAGCCACCCTATGATCCAAAAGATTTTCTGCCTAAATTTGGTAATAGATAAACACAGGCAAAATCATACATGCAAAACAAATATTTATGAGAAAACATTATGTAAATGCAATCCACATTTCTTACTGATTCAAATGCCCAACTAAAGAACCTCCTCCTTGGATTATTTTCATTTGTGCTTACACATATGGTAGATAGAAGGTAGCAGTTGCATGCCATTATTGTAATGAAAAATATCTTTTTTTTTATTTATTTTTATTTTTTTTATTTTAGTCTACCAAAATGAAATGAGAAATGGGATAGTGTTGAAGTAAAATGTTCAGTATATATTGGTGAAGTTCTATAAAGTTATTTTAAGAATTGAGGTACTTCCATCATTAGTAGTCGCCTTCTCACTCATGAACACCAAGTAATTATTAGTCTTTTTTTTAAAGATAACCTAAAAAATCCTAAAAGTTTCTTACTTGTTTTGGTAATAGTTATCTTTCATTGGGAAGAGATACAAAGTTACACCAATATCATACGCCACCATAAGACCTTATCACATAATTTTGATATGGTGAAGTGACCTATAGAGAGTTGTTGGGTTAAGTAATATATTATCTTTAAACTCATAATTACTGAATACTATTATTAAATGTTTGTAATCAAAGTACTTCACCAAGTTAATTTTACTTTACTAATGTAAAATTGTTAACATGTACTTCTAATGTATATGTATTAGTTTTATCCATGTTTTTTTAACATTTTAGATTATATTCGTGTACTATATGAGATTATATTCATCCATATCAATTGGATGGACCAAATAAATATTCATATTTTTAACCTTAATATAAAGAAGGATGGACCAAATATAAACATTTTAATTAAATATTCTTAATGAGCATTTTCAAACAGAAGGATGAAGTGAAACATTTTAAGTAAAATATTTTCTAAAAAAATATGTAAAAAAAGGATGAAGATATGGATATAAAATTAGCAATTAATTTTGTCCATCCAAGTCAATAAAAGATGTCGATGAAGATTTAAAATTTCCTATGACATCATTATCATATTCATCTGTATCTGCATTTGTATCTTCATCTTCATATTCATCTCCTTTATCTAAAATATCCATTTTTGAACCACTTGACTCATAGACTAATGGAGGAGGCTCGGTCTTTCCGTGTGGTAGAGGACTGTACAAAATCTCATTTAACTGGACATTGTAAATCTACATATCAATGATGTTACTTATCCTTATCCACATAATCAAAGTCCATCAACCATGTATGTGGTAGTGTTAAACAATTTCCTCCTAACTTGGACTGAAAAATAATCTCCTAGAAATTTTTAGGCATTCTAGGTCCTCAACTATAGTTATAGGCCAAAGGTGAAATGGCATTTATTTTGTTATCCTTATTGTTACTTTGCTTGATATCAGGCGCTCGATGTAGAATGGGATTATTTGTAGTGTAAACAAACATTATATTCATATTATGACACTAGAACCAATTGTCCATAAATTAATATGCTAAAAATCATAAAGATTGAATTTTTGTACTCACCACTATGGCCATTCGATCCTTCATTCTTACGATGAAGGAATTTCACTTTTTATTTTTTTTCCTTTAGCAATGAATCTCTTGAGTATACAACTGCCATGTTGATGAATTTTTTTTTTTATGTTTTAACTTTGTTGATAGAAGTTTATAGGGTTTATATGGATCCCTTGCCTTTTTTAAAGAGAGAGTTTTTTTTTTCGAAATGGTGAAAATGAATCAAAAGGTTTTTTGCAGATCTTTTATAGGAAGTTTTATAAACTATTTTAGGTCATCAAGGTTTCTCTCCATTTAACTTGTTGATAACGACGAAAGCCAACATATGCACCTTTTACTATCCTTTTACTACCTTATAGCTGTTACATTGACCCTTAGACTCTTTTGCATAAAAAGGTATCCTTAATTGTAAATTTAGGCATTAGACGTTGATTGTATTAAAGGGTGTATACAATTAAGGGTTATCATGGACTGGATAACCTTGTAAATAGTTCATGTTGGATTTACCGAACCATATGTTTCATATGGTGCAATTGACCATACTACCTTAATATGATATTATTCCGGTTTAATTTATTTATTTACCATATTTTATTCATCATTTGATATGAATTGATTTTATCATTATGCCTCCAATTGTATAAAAATCAACATAATATTTCAAATACAATTCCATTAGCGATAATATAACCAACCATAATATAAAACAAGAAAGAAAAATTTCATATTAATATTTTTCCAAACATTACAAAAAAAATTAAATATATGTATAAACCAAACTTATTTACACTACAATAAAATAAAAATGTGTATCTATGATATATTACATAATTTATAATTGGTCATCTTCCATGTAATCCTCCTTTTTTATCATATGGTAATCATGAAGGTATTGAACCATTATGGCATCACATATGTCTTCATCGATTGGACCTTTGTATTTGCAGCATTGTTTACAATCTTCTACTCCACCCCAATAATTTCTGGAATTATAAGCAAATCTTTCTTCTTTCCAATCATATAAAAATAATCATTGTAAAAAGAGTTTGGTATGTACCACAACACCAAATTGTTATGCGTGTTGATTACATATGAAAAATACCCTCCTCCCATGACACAATATTGTCTAATTGAAGTAGGAAAATTTTTATTTTCTATTATATTATCCCTGCACATGTATGCATAAAGCCATTTATAATCTTGACTAAAATTGTTTTTTTCTAGAAATATGTAACAAATTAAGGACAAATCTACTAGAAACCTCCCTCAATAGCTAATATGGAAATGGACCAGTACCATGCATGAATTATATAAGAAGCTTATGACAAAATTCTAAGGAATTTGTTCATATTGCCTAAATAATGTTAAAACAACATTTCAGTACAAATTACAATATACTTTCCTTTGATGAACCCACATTTGTTTTGGTATAAATAAATTATAAAATCAGCAAAGACTATTTTATAATCTATTAGTATTCCCTTTGGCATCATTTGAACCCTTTCCATTAATGCACTCATAGTGCATTCATATTTCTTGGTCCTCACTCTCAGTGACCAATCTCTAAGCCCTTGCTTAGAATCTTCTTTCATGTGCCATCAACTTATCTAAAGAGCTAAACTTTCTGTTGTGCATATGGAACCAATTATTCATGAAATCATTGTGAAATGCTAAAAAACCTCATGGGGATTTAGCACCCTAAGTACATTGACATTGACATCTCTCAATAGTTGATGAAAACTCTAAACTTTCATTTTTAGTCATTTCCCATTGAGGATATGCATGTCGTAATGCAAAAAATTTGCAACTGGCAAATAAATTTCAATTTCCCCATTATTCCCTCCTGCTTGATATAAGAATTTGCATATGCATCAATTAAAAACTATTCCAGAAGCATTGAATACATTGCACAATTTGAGTGATGTTCATTACCAGAATTGATGAAATGGTGTGTTAGCTGCATCTCTATGGTGTATGTATTTCTTGCATTTGTCTTCTTTAGCTAAGGAAGATTCTTATTATTTCAATGTTTCAATGTTAAGTGATGTGTGGTTTATATATATGTTAATCAGTGCAAAATAAAAGAATTGTGCCCTATTTAAATGTTCACATCATTTCGATATTTAAAATTTTAACATTTTAATAATATAAAATATAAAATAATTCAATATAATTACAATTTATTAATATAACTAGTTATTATAATTAGATTACTAATATAGTTAGATTTTAACAATAATTAGAATTTAATATAATTAGATTTTAATAAATATTTGCATGTTTTATAAATACATTATTAGATTATTAATATAATTATAATTTATTATAATTAGTTTTTTAATAATTATTTAACAAATCCTAATAGTCGCTCCATGTTGTTTTGATATTTTTTTATACTTTGTAACAAATTCATTTCGAATGTGAAGATACATGTCGAATCATTATCGGTCAATAGTGAATGGGTGACTTTTTTAATAATTGTACATTAAACATAACATAACCAATTGTTTATGGAATAACAACTATGATATACACCAAAATGATCCATTAATGTTGTATTTTAGTTGAATATTGCATTATTTAATACATATAAATGTTTCACATACATAATAGTACATACATGATGGTATCACATTCTAATATTTTAAAGCTATTAACTATAAATGTTTGTATACATTAAATTACACATATAAGTATAGTTTAGTAGTACACTCATTTGGTACATTAACACATTTAGTACTACTATAGTATGTTATACAATTACAATGTTGAACCCTTATCCTTCACCAAGTTTTATATACAATTGCTAATATTTATCGATCAATATTTTGTTAACTTTTAGATATACCACATTAAAAGTGATGTAATTTAATAGTACCTATGAGCGACCTAAAAAAAATGTCCGCTTTTAGGGTAGCAGTATGTTTTTGTGGGATATTATGCGAGTCTTTCCGTTTTCGAGGGACATGGAAATTTTACAAAATAAGGATAAATGATTGGTCTCAGGGGGATAAGACACTTTTGATTTTATGGAGTTGCCACCTGATTTTTATAAAATTGAGAAAAGAAAGGGACAACATCGGGTCACTCAGTGAGTACTATCCCCAGTAGAGATTTTCGGGTTCGGTGGATTACATATACTTTTTGACTATTTCTCATTATATGATGTTTGATATATAGCTACAATAACACCCTAGTTTCAGTAATGATAGTTTATATAACATTCACACAACACATCAAATAATATAAGACAATAAAGTTAAAAATTTTATTACATCGCTTTCTTGATAAAATACATATAAAAAAGGAAAGATTGCAAAAAGATAAATCTAATATGATTGATCTGCAAGAATAACATGACCATTTGCACTTCTTAAATGATAGGATGATCATGCTTGTAGTGATTATTTTTGCTATAATGATGTATAATGATAATATAAAGGATGTCTGAGGTCATCACTGGACTGAGAGCATGATGAATCTATTCTAGGATATGAACTTTTAAATTATTAGTATTTTTGATGTGATTTCATGATTTCAGAAATAGAGGATGCATAATGATGGTGTGAAATGAACATAATAAAGCATATACTATTCACGTAGCATGCAAGTTTGCCAGTCTCATCACACAAGCATAACAATATTCCCAAATGCTGGCAATAGTAAAATAAAGTGCAATACGATAAAATAAATATGCTAAAATGATTGTATGGTCCTCAGACTCGACTAAGCTTATGTGAGCTTTGAAGCTTTAGCTTCGAGAGATTATCAAGCTTTCCTTATTGAGAGGTTCAAAATGACTGCAGAATCATGCTTGACCATATACCTTTGAATCATTCTTTGACAAAGATGAGGCTTGGTTTGGTGGAAAGGGATCTAACAACCTAAGGGAAAGGGTGTAGGAGAGTAAAAACTATTTGGAAAGGGGTTTCTAGCGCCTTCGATCGGATTGATTTTGAGTGTATGTGTTTCTACTTGCTTCTCCCTCCAAAATAGGGTGTAGAGGGGTCTATTTATAGGAAAAAATGTATAGAATAGTGTGGTGTAGGCATTTTTAGATGCATTTTCAAAATTTATTTTACTAAATTCGGCCTTGAGTTTATCATATGACACCTAAGGGTGTTTATGCACACTTCTAAGCAATACGTGTTGATGCTTGGGTTATGTTGGACCATTTCGAGACAATTTTAGGAAGTTTTAGAGCCTTTTAAACATTTTTTTAAAGTCTGTTTTATCAAAATTGATTTCCATTTTTTCATAAAGTCGGGTCCTGATATAATAAAATGTGCATTGGCCCAACAAGTTAAGTATTCTGAGAGGAATTTTCTTAAAATAAAACATCTCATTGTCCCAATAGTTTGTATTTTGTAAGGTCAGAGCACAACTTTATGGTTCGATGATAAATTTTTCACATTAGAGGGGTTAGTTAGGTTTTTGAGGTTGTACACTTCAGAGGTGTCACGAGCGAGTAGATTCTAGTAATCTCGGGGATTTGTTTTATCATTGGACCTTTTTGGGGATAGTCAAACTTGAGGTATGACAGTTGCCTCCTACTTCACATATGTTGCATAGCTACCTAGAGCCAGTGTCAATACACATGAAGCAAAATGAAAAAATGAAATAAACATTTTAGTAGGGAGAGAGGTACTTACCTATGGGTTGTCTTTAGACATCAGGTCAAGATTTGACTGATGTTGTTGTGTTTTGTTTGTTGTTATTGTTCTTTGACTCAGTTGTCACACAAGGTGTTTTGCAAGCTTATGATTCATGCAAAGTGCATTAGGATTTATATGACTATAACCTTTTTAGGTGTCATATAAATGAAAGTACTACTAAGCAAAGAGGGATGCGACTATAACCTTTTTAGGTGTCACGTGAATGACCATGCTATTAAGCAATGAAAATGTCATTATAACCTTCTTAGGTGTCATGCAAAATAAGGATGCTACTAAGTAATAAAAATGTAGATGCAACTATAACCTTATTAGGTTTCACATAAATGAACAGGCGACTATAACCTTCTTAGGTGTCACGTGAATGAACATGCGATTATAACCTTTTTAGGTGTCACATAAATGAACATGCGACTATAACCTTCTTAGGTGTCACGCAAAATAAACATGCGACTATAACTTTCTTAGGTGTCACACAAAATGAAGATGCTACTGAGTAAATGAGAATGCTCCTAAGTAATATGAATGCTCCTAAGCAATATGGATGCTCCTAAGCAATATAAGTGCTTCTAAGCGGTGTGAGAGTGCTCTTAAGCAATGTGAAGGCTTCTAAGCAACGAGAAGATGCTTCTAAGTAAATTAAAGTGAGTGCTTCTAAGCAATGTGAGAGTGCTTCTAAGCAATATGAATGCTTTTAAGTATTGTAAGAGTTCTTTTAGGCAATGTAAAAATGCTTATAAGCAATGAATGAGGTAGTTGATGTTGTTATTTTTCATGTTAGGGATGTTACTTTGATGATTTGAAGTAAGATATCCTTATAGTGAATTTTCCTTGCTCTTCTTCTTTTGTAAGATGTTGAGTTTTCTGAAGAAAGCGATGCACATGTAGTGTCTTTAGACAGATAGAGTCTTCATTAGTGTATTTTTGTGTGAGTTTGGTGCATGTCTTATGCTCAAATGGAAGTTTAGGACTATAGAAGTGAGTGTATAAAGTCTTAAAGTGTGCGTAAAACCACAGAAGAGTGCGTGGAAGGGGGAAGTGCACGTGATTGTGCATGGGAGGCATATAGTCATGCACTTTCCCCCTCTAGGCTTATTTAAATGACTATTTTGGAGGTATTGGGAGGCTTTTTTCAGACTTCTTTGAGTGTTTTTTGACTTTTCTTGACCTTTTTTATGTTTCAGGTGCTATATGCTCTGTTTTGCTTTTGTACTTCTATTTTCTTCTACATATAATAGAATTCGCTAACATTCCTGAGGATCTAGAGGACATTTTTATTGATGTTGATCTTGAGGATGATTTTGTAAAGCCTGTTGGAGTTGGAACGTCCGCAGTAGACATTAGCACATATGGTGCTCAGAGTTCTCAACCATCTAGGCTTTTTTGGGGAGATCCGATCCTTATTGTTCATAGCTTAGAGATTCACACTTAGGTACGTCATCATAGCGAGGTAGATCCCTCTTTGCCTTTATTTTTTAGAGCTTGTTCGTTGACTGTTTTGGTGTTTATTTTACTGTATAAGCTTGTTGTAGCTGTAGCTCTATAGCTCTCATTGTAACTGTCTATCTAGCTTTATTGTAAATGCTGATGCTGATAGCTCTTGCTTTATTTTCTCTTCATGACTGTTTGCATTCTATGATGTTTTTCTTTCCAGTCTTTATTATTTAGATCTTATTAAATGACATAGAGAGAGATGTATTAGTATGTAGTAACTATGCAAATGTATGATAGCATACCTATTGTTTGTAGCCCAGTAGGTATGTCACTATGCTACCTGGTAGTTTCAACAGGGTCGACATGTACTATCAGTGTCTCCCAATGTGTGTGGCGCAGATGGTTACCAGGAAGGGCTTTGATAGGGTGATTATTGCATTGTCTTATAACTCGAATGCATCGAGTCAGATTGCTATGTATGCATTGATAGAGCAGTAGATGGACATGACGCATACTTTCCATATGCCTATCGGGGAGATCACTATTACCCCTTTGGATTTTACCGCTATCGCAGGCTTGAGCTTTTTTGGAGAGCCCATTCTGTTTAGTGAGGAGTGTTCTACTACTGTGGCCAGGGGGCATCTTATGATGGATTTTCTCAGGGTAGTTACTCCTATAAAGTTTGGTTGCCCGTATCTCACTCGATATATGGAGTTTCTTTCTTGTGTGCGGGCTTTGTATGATAATGGTCTTATTTCAGTAGAGCAATTGACTCACTACTTTTTATTTTATTTGCTGAGTGTTGTTATCTTCTTAAACCCTTTAGGTACAGATGATTTGCGATTTCTGCCTGTCTTAAGAGATATACTTACCGGGCTATTGCTGGGGAACTGGAGCCTGTGCTTATATGTACTTTGGACTTAATGTAGTATACTGAGGAGGCTCGAGGATCTGTGGATGCTTGTTCATGTTAGACGTTAGTAAGAGTTTTTTTGTCTATTCTTTTACTTTAAGTTTATTATTTTTAACCCTCTAATTTTGACAGATATGGGCATATAAGTTTAGGATCCTCCCTTGTCCATCCATCAAGCATTTCCAAGAGGATGGCTTCCATCGTTATTCTCACTAGATCTGACAGACTATTGATTTGATTAAGGATTGGACGATAGCTCGGGACCATATGAGGAAGCTGTCCCTTGATCAGGTATGTTTGATTCCTATTGTGTTGTGTTGTTTCTTTCTTAAGGTCTTTTATTCATTATTACCCTTTAAACATATCTTTTTTCGCTGGTGCGTAGTGAGATCTTACTGGACGGCAGAGATGATAGCTACATGGTAGCTGACAGAGAGACTATTGTTGCTCTCTGGCCTCGTAGATAAGGTGTGGTATTTGGGCGAGTGAGTCCATCATTGGTAGGATGGCCCATATATAAGGAGAGTTCCTGTTCCTCCCCTTAGTGACATGTTCTAGGGCCATGAGCTTTGCAGTGATGATCCTGCTACTACTATGATGGGATTCCCCTTTGAGAGCCTCTTAGAGAATGTGGGTTTGCCTTATGCTAATGTATTGATCCCTCAACTAATTGATGCTACAACTAGTGGGACCTTTCCTTCACCTCTAAATTCCTAGGCAGATGCATCTCGTCCTTCAGGTTCTTGGATTACACCATCACTCCGGTTATCGAGAGTCGCTTCTTTTGATCCGGTAAGCCTTTATTGCTATTTTGATGCAAGCATGTAGCAAACTTTATTGGTAATAAACTATAATTGACATGAATTATGAGAACTTATTTGTAGCGACGTCAGAGGAGATTTAGATCCCGTTTTAAGGAGGATGAGGGCACACTATGCACTGAGGTGACTATTCATGCTAATGGTGTGGCTTCTAATAGTATTATACTTAAGGACTTGACAGTGTAGCCATCTTTGTCTTTACTTGAGATGGATATCATTAGTAGAGCAGTGAGCTTCAATTTGCCTAGACCTGGCTTTCCTTTGTAGGGTATTGCTCTTACTGATGCTACTCATGTTTGTGTTCCTCACTTATTCTTGCCTGTGTTTTGTTTATTTAGTAAATGGTGGTTGACTTATTTGCTTGCTTTTGCTAATTCCTATCTCCTCTAGTCAGTACTGGTATACTATTGCAGGGAGTGTGCAACAATGCTTTTTGGAGTTTGCTACCACTTAGAGGGTATGCCTTCTTTATTATACCTATTTATTTTATGAACATGTTTTATGTATGAGTGCATGATATGCAATGTGTAATGTAGGTTAAGCATCGCCTCACTAGTCTTGAATGGGAAGGGGGAGAATGGAGCTTATCATGACCGCATAAGTGAGTTGAAGTCATAGTTATCATCCTTTGTGATGAATGGTTATAAGTTAAAATCAGACAAGGGGGATGCTTAAGCAGGATTGGTGCTTGGTTCTAATGTTAGCCACGACCGATGTAGTTATTTTAGGAGCTAAGTGTGGGACTTGTGGCCCGGGTTTGCTTTGTTGTATTATTTTCCTGAGGTTATGGACGCTGGGTGTTGTATTTCAGCATTTGTCCCACATATTGTATGATCCTTATATGATGATGACTGTATATGCTTCCTACTATGTATCATTAATGATGATGTTTGTTACTACTATCGTCTACCTTTTTTCCCTTTTTTGCTTAAGGCATCTCTTTTTAGAGTCTTTTCGCACTTAATTGGGTTTTTTTTCTTCCCTTTTTTGCCTAGGGTGTTTCCTTTTGGAGCTTTTGACACATAGCTTGGTTTTTTTATACTATAGTGGCTAATCGCAAAGAGAGAGAGCTCAGAGAGGATGGTAAGAACCATGATCATATAATGCAAAGAATGCTTGATACAATTCATGATGATAAAATGTGTTGCACTTTTCAAAGAAATTTTGCATAAATTAGTAATCATTCCCATTTTAGCATAATCATTTAAGAAAAGCACAGGTGCATTTGTAAAAATTTTGAATTTGAGGTTACCCCTGTCCTTAACTAGCCTTCTTAAGTTTTCTAGTTAAGTATTTTCTCTCATTCCTTAATTTTTCCATGAGCTGCCTTTTTAGGTTTTCAAATCAGCGGGAAGTCCCTAAAATTTGCTTGAGCTACCATTTTCAAGTTTTTAACTTAGTAGGATTTTTTTTTTCTTTAGATATAGTACTTCTTTAGGTGGTCTATATTGATGGGGTCAGAGAATTTATTGCCTTTAGAATCCATCAGCTTGACTGCTCCTTTTGATAGTACATGTTTGATCAGGTATGAGCCTTCCCAGTTCGATTTGAATTTCCCTCTAGGGTCCAGAACATTCTGTGCCTGCTTTAGCACCTAGTCTCCTACTTTCACACTCTTGTGTTTTACTCTTCTATTGAAGGTTTTAGCTAGTCAAGCCTAATACAATTGTTTATGGTCTAAAGCTTTGAGCCTTTGGCTGTCTAAGAGAGTGAGATTTTCATGCCTCTATTGAGCCCACTGTACTTCTAGTAATATAAATTCAATTGCTACTCGAAGAGACTTGATTTCTATTTTAATTAGAAGAACTGCTTTTGATCCATACACTAGTTGGAAAGGGGTTACTCTTGTCGAAGTTCTGATTATTGTTCGGTACCCCCATAAGGCATGTGGCAATCTGTCTGCCCAATCTCGATAAGTCTGAGTCATCTTTGATAAGATCTTTTTGATGTTCTGTTTGCAGCTTTGATGACCCCATTTGCTTATGGCCGGTAAAGAGAAGATTTGTGACGTTCCACCTTATAACTCCTTAGTAGCTCTCTAACTTCTCCTTGGAATTGGTTACCATTGTCAGAGATAATGTGATAGGGATCCCATATTGGTAGAGCAGATTTTTCTGATGAACTTAGCCATTTGCTTGGCTCTTATCCTTGCAAATGATTCTGCTTTGACCCATTTTATAAAGTAATCCACTACCACTAGGATGAATCTATGTCCGTTTGAGGTTGTCGAGTGGATTTCCCCAATAATGTATAGTCCCTATGCTGAGAAGGGCCATGGAAAGGAGATGTAGTGTAGTTCTGTTAGGGGAAAGTGGCTAAAATTCCCATGGATCTGACATTTATGGCATTTCCTTACAAATTTAATGCAGTCTTCCATCATCGTCATCTAGAAGAACTCTTATCTAATTAACTTTTTAGCTAAGATTTCTCCATTCATGTATGGACCATAAACACCCTCGTGTACTTCTTCTATTAGTTTTGTAGCCTCAGTTTCATCTAAACATCGAAGTTGTAAACCATATGAGGTTCTTTTGTATAACACACCTTGGTGCGATGTGAATTTTGATGCCATTTATCGAGTAATTGCTTTGTCTCTTTCATTTACTTAATCAGGATAGGCTCGTTCCTTCAGATATCCCTGGATGTCATAGAACCAAGGCTTTTTAGATGCTTCTATCTTTGCTATTTTGTAGTTTTTATGAGAAGGTTGTCCTAATTTGAGTAAAATTAGAGGCTTCATGGGCATTTTGGATGGCCCTTCCCATACTGATGCTAGGGAAGCAAGTGCATCTGCCATCTGATTATGACTCCTGGGGAGATGAATGAATTTGCTTTTTTAGAAGGACATGGTGATTAGCCTCATGTGATCAAGATAAAGCTTTAAATGTTGCTCTTTCAGTTGCCACTCTTCCATGGCATGATTGATTATTGGCATGGAATCTTTGAAGATTTTGACTTTTGTGACATCTAGGGCTATTAGTGCTTTGACTTTGAGTGTGTATGACTCGTATTCTGCTTCATTATTTATGACTCTAAACTCGAGTTTTTTGGCAATTGGTACTACTTCAACTTCTAGAGATTGTAGTATGACACTGATTGCTACGTCAAATTGATTGATCGCTTCGTCAAAGTACATACGCCATCCTTGGATCTCAACGGCTGAGTTGAGGTTATCTGGGAAATCTAGTTGGGTTTCTTCCGAGTCTGGAACGAGGTTGAGAGCTAGAAATTCAACCACTGCTCTCCCTTTTACTGCCTTCTTAGTCAGATATTGCACATTGAATTTTGTTAGGAGTACAAGCCACTTGGCAAGTTTTCTTACTAGCTTCGTAGAGGTACTTTATAGGGACTATTTTAGACATAACCTAAATTCTATAAGATTGAAAGTAGTGTCTGAGTTTCTTCATTACCCATACCATTACCAAGCATATCTATTTAACTTGGTTGTACTTCTCCTTATACGACAACATCTTCTTGCTCAAGTAGTAGATTACATGCTCTACTTTTGTTTCTCCCTCTTAGGCTAACATTGCACCGATTACAATCCCTTCAATGGCCAGATACAGGGTCAGAGGCATCCCCAGTTTAGGTAGTCTTAGAACCAGTAGGTTAGGTAGGTAGCTTATGATATTGTCAAATGCTAGCTAACACTGTTTGTTCCATTCAACTGGTTGATCTTTTTTTAGTAGCTTGAAGATCGGTTCACACACTGCTGTCAACTTAGTGATGAATCTATTGATGAATTGTAGTTTCCCTTAAAACCCTCTGATTTCTTTCTCTATTTTTGCCAAGGGCATCTCTTTGATGGATTTTGCTTTGTCTGGATCCATTTCAATCTCATTCTGATTGACAACATACCCCAGCATCTTTCCTGAAGTGACCCCAAATACATATTTATTTGGATTTAGCCTAAGACTGTACTTTTTGACCTTTTTGAGGAGTTTTTTGAGATCAGAGGGGTGTGTAAGCACCCAATTTTAGGATGCAATTGTGTACAATTGCAACGTAAGCCCCTATGATGAAATTTATTCAAAAATTAAACTTGGTTATTGACTTTCTGGATTTTAGGGACTAAATTGCAACATTTTTTAGGATTTGATTACAAAGAAGTCAATTTTTCAGGGGTCTTTTGGTTATTAAAAGTTAAAAAAATTTAGGATCGGCATTTAATGCCGATCGACATTGCACACTACTGATGCATAAAAGTCCCATTTTTTTTATTTTTCGTGTATTTTTGCTTATTTATTGTCCATTTTTTTCAGTCTTTTGATTGGTTAAAAATTGAATTTTATTATTATTTTTATCTAACAAAGATTTTGACACATTCAAAACACGTAAAAAAATTTCAAAAATCAAATTCTTATCTGTCTGTTTTGAGGAGATAATTCCGTTCCTCCGAAGTAGGAAGTCAGTATGCGCAGACTCTGCTTTAAAAAGCAAAGAGTCTGCATGTGTAGTGGCTGGAGACTCACACACAAAGACTAAAAAAGACAAAAAAAACATAAAGACACACATAGACGCGAAGAACACCTCGCACACACCCTGGTCTTTCAAAACCCTAATTTTGGATACTGTCAGTGTCTTCGAATGCAATCAAATTCCAGTCCAGAATCAATAATACTTCAATTTCAATGATGAAAATCCTAGTTTGAGGGGTTAAAAAGGCATTTGCACATCATCTAAGATCATCACAGTGTTCTTTTCTTTATTCTTTTCTTCTTTAATGATTTTTATTTTATTTTTATTATTAATTTGAGTATTAAATTTCACTAATCTAATTTTTTTGTGTTTTTTTTTTGATATTTGAGCAGGGATTAAGGAAGAAATAGTTTAATGTTCAAGAATTGAATAGAAGATCCATGGAATGCCATGGAATAATATGTACTTTTTTCAGTAGATATTAGGGTTTTAATTTCATTTTGCATTTATGTGTTCTGTGTAGTTATTTTAATTCATGGGTGTATAATTGTTTAATTTTAGTTTTTGTACGTAGTTTGTAATAGCCCCAGTAGTGGGAATAGTGAAAGATTTAATATTCTGTGTTTAAAATCAATTAGTAATTAGGTTCAATTGGGTAAAAATCAATTAAAATCAATGGTGGCAGTAGCTTAATTTAGGGTTTGCATGTAATTAATTTAGTGTTTCTAAAAAATCACTAAAATGTTTGTTTGATCTTTTTTATATTTTATTTGTTTTTGGGTTGTGTTTTTTGGGTTTTTATATTATTTTGGGTCCCAAGCCCATGCTTAGGTCGAACTCACTTTACATAGGTTTAAAAAATGGTTTAGGACTTTAAATAATTAAAATCAACTTAGGCCCACTAGGTTAATTAAATTTTAGGTCCATTTAATTAATTAAAACTTGTTTAGACTTAGCTCAGCCTACTTAATTTCATTTCTTTTAAAATAAATAGACCTAGACCCACATTCCATTTAAAATAAAACCAAGTTAGATTTAAGCCCATTAATTTAATTTTCCTTTAAAATTGAATATACTTAGGCCCATTCCTTAGACAAACTAAAATAAATAGACATGGGCTCACTAATTAATAAAAAATGTAGGCTCACCTTTAGTCCATTTCTCACTTGTAAATAAAATGTAAATCTACCTAACTTTTTAATAAAATTAACATAGTTTAGACTTAGGGACAACGCGATTTTGAGTACATTTTTTATGTGTAATTTTATTAACTGGATGTCTAGGGTTAGATGGATGTCAAATAGGGTTTAAATAAAATTACATGTAATTAGAGGATGAAATAATCATTTATAAAATTATTCTAAATGAACACAAGACTAAGAGAAGTTACTATTTCACTCCTAGAATCTCCTGGTTGTGGTGCTAACTTTCTTATAGAGAATCGAGTACCACCAATCAAATTATCCCAGTTATTATCCTGGGTGGCGACTCCTCTTCTCCACGCTATGACTTTATGACATAGTATTGTGTTCCCCGAGGCCTTGAGCCTAAACAGTGTTGCGGTTGCTAAAATCTTGGACGCGCGCTAAACCTCATCGTCTATAGGGTGCTCTTTCCTGGTTCTTGACTTGACCATCATGTTATTAATATATACCTTCACTTCTTTGTGTTTCATGTCATAAAACATTGTAGTTGCTATCCTTTGGTAGGTTGCCTCTGCATTCTTTAGTCCAAAATCATTACTCTATAGAATAAGTACCCCATTATGTTATGAAAGTTGTCTTTTTTTGGTTGATAATGGCTATTAGGATTTGATTGTACCCAAAGAATCCATCCATGAAGGAGTACATTGCACATATAGTGACATTGTCAACTAGTATGTCTATATAAGGTAATGGGAAATCATCCTTTGTGTAGGCCTTATTCAAATCTCTGTAGTCGATGCAGATTCTAACCCTTCCATCTTTCTTCGGTACTAACACTATATTTACTAACCATTATGGATAGTCTACTACCTCGAGGAATTTTACTTTGATTTGTTTTTTTATGTCCTCTTTCACTAGTTGGGCCCATTCTAGTCTGAGTCTTCTTAGTTTCTACTTTACCGATTTGCATTTTTCTTTAGTAGGAATTAAGTGTTGAGCAATGTCTTTGTCAATACTAGGCATATCATTGTATGTCTAGGCAAATACTTTTGAATTTTTTATTAATATTTTTTTAATTTCTCTCCTCTCTTCAGGGGTAACATCTTTCGAAACATGCAGAATGCATGGTTCAGATTCTGTGCCAATGTTAAATAATTTAGTACATATGGAATGAATGTCAAATATGCTAATGTTTTGATTAATGTAATGCACACTACCATCAGGAAAGACATCAAACAATTAAGCAAAATCAGATTTCATTGTGTTAACTTTAGAGTTCATTACATCATCATTTTCAGAGATCATCATTAGCAATGTCTTCGAACAGGATGTCATCAATGCTTGATTCAGGGATGGCAGCAGCTTGGGCATGATTGATAGCTTCACACTTAGATTTTATCTTCAGGTTTTTCATCAGCTCATAGATGTCAATTTTGGTGATCATGTCTGGTAAATGCTTCTCCTTGAGGGTGTCATTAAAGATCTTAAACCTCGATTTCTTGATTCCGTTGCTCATCCATTCCTTAGCTTGTTCTTAATAGACTTGGGTTGAGTTTTCAGCCACAAATGGGGTTGATTTCTTAGCCCCCAGTATCCTTTTCAGGATTGTACCCTAAACCATTTCTGTTGGTCTATCCTCGAAAGTTAGGGAATTTTATGACTCAAATTTTTCTTCCTCCTAATCTTGTTCCAGGTAGATATTGCATCTTCTTCATCATAGCAGTAACTTTGGGATCCACATGATCGTCATTGATCATACAAACCTGGAATCCAAGTGGGACTATATTCAGATAGGCAATAATGTTGTTTGTTTCAACAGGGATGGTAATGACCTTTCCATTTAGAGGATCTTCTGATGCAAAGTGGAAGGTAGGCCCTATAGTGGGTGGAAATAAGGTCTTTTTAATAACAGGGAAAAAGTTAGAGGGATGTCTAGGATGGTAAATTCTTTTATTGATTTGATATCTCCTACTGTAACTATTACTTTAAAATTGCCAATGATCGACTTTTTTGAATCATCATAGGCTTGTATGACTACATTGGATTCTTCTAAGTTTTCAACAGTCATCCTGAACTTATGTAGCAACCTCAAGGGGCAAACATAAATGGTAGACCCATCATCTACCATAACATATGGGTTCTTCTTAGTCTTGACAATTGCGTGTATGAAGAGAGGACGATTGTGGATCCTTCCCTCGAGGGGTAAATCTTCATATAAAAAGGTGATTGTATTGGATGAAGCTTTCATTAGAGAAGCTATCATCTTATAGGGTGAGGCATCAGTGGCAATCTTTGCTTTATCTAGTGCTCTGACTAGGGCATCTTTGTGTTTCTTGGAGGCCATGAGTAGGTACCAGATATTGGCTCATTTTTCTTAAGCTGTTTGAGGATAATGTTTTCCTCTTTGACTGGAGCTTGATCCCTTGCTACTTCTTTCTCCTTAAAGGGTTCCTTCTCTTTCTCAAGGGGTTGATATACCTACCCGTTGTGAGTTATATGATTAACTGCTAGTGAGGACTCATTAGCTGCTTGCTTATCGACTTTTGTGTTGTTATTCTGGTCCCAGATAATGATTTTAAGATCATTAGAGTCATACCATATGTCTATCTCCATGATTTATAAGTTCTAAAGTTAAATAGTACTGACCATCCTATCTTTATTGTCAAATTCTTCTCCCCATCTTGAGGGTACTATGTCTTTTAAGAGTGTGTGGGTAGCAGGAGGTGCTGTGTACTTGACTTTGTAGTCGAACTTCCTAGATGACTGGCCCAATAAATCCTATACTTCATGGTTACTACTGAAATTTTTATCTGTGCCTGATTCTTATGAGTAAGGGTAATCAATTCACTTCACCATTCATAAGGAGAGTTGTATCCCTAGCTCTTTTTTGCATCATCAAGTGGGGAAGGAATTTTTGAGGCATTGGGATGTATTGAAAGGTAGAAGGGCATTGCTCATCTTCACTAGAATCATGAGGCTTAAGAATGGGATTTGAGGGTTTATCTTTTGAGGGCTTATATTAGGTTTCTTGTATTGATTTTTCAATAAGGTCTTCTGGTAGTTTAGAGGAGATCATGCTAATGGTCGATAGAGGCATGTTTGGATAGCTTAGGAGAGGATTGGTCTTGATACTGGGTCATTTTTCTAGGTCATTAATTTTTTCAGAGTCAATGAGGTTTTGGTTTGCATTTTTAAGAGTTTTGTATGTATCAGTGGTATGACCAGACATTTGGTGAAAATGGCAGAACAAGTTTTGGTTAATTTGAGGTGGTAGTGGGTTTAGAAGAGGCGTAGGATCTTATGGCTATAGGGGGTTCTTTTGTTGAAGTCTCTAGAATACTTTGGATAGTAGGAGGTTAAAGTTTGAGAATTTTCTTGGTGGTTTGATGGTATTGATAGATGATGAGCTATGGGTGTTAGGTTGGATCATGTTTATTTCTACAGCTCAGGTGAAGGTGTTTTGGGTGTTTGGTTGGGTATTATGGCGAAAAGTATTTTTGGCTGGTTGAGGTTCCTTATCCTCAATTATGATCCTAGCATGATGGAGAGCTCTAAAGTTAGGATAATGAACAAAGATCATTTATTTTCTGAAGTATGGTAGTGCCCCTTTGATTAGCAGCTTTATTTGTTCATCATTAGGAGGACGCTTTCTCATTTTGACTGCCTTTCCTTGCCATTTGTTGACATAATTAGAGAAACTTCACCGGGCTTTTATCTTATGGTCTCAAGGTCCCTTTGAGTGATGTCTAACTGGGTGTTGTATTCATACTACTTGATAAACTTCTAAGTTAGCAGTAACTAATTATTTTTAATTTTATCTTTAAGGTTAAAAAACCATGCCCTTGGTCCTTCCTTTAGTGATGTGATGTATGCATGATTAAAGCTGGTTAGTTTTTCTTATCTAGTGAACAAACCAATCATAAGCAAGCTCTCGTTTCCAACCTTATTTCTCCATGAGGTCATTCAGTCTCTTTCCTAGGTGGGTTTTTTACCTATAGTCATCAGGGGACTATGGTTCTGCTCTTAGATCTAAGCTGTTTTTATTTATGTTAGTAAAAACCAAAGGGTAAACTAAGGAATGATACTCAAATGTGCTTGAGGTAATCATATGATGTCAATGTAAAGGTCAATTTTCGGGCTTCAAATGATGGCTAGAGCCCATATGTGCTCGTATGCATAGGATAAAGGTCAATGATGTCCAAGTTCTTGCCCCTATATTGGTATTCGGTATATTTATCGTGAGTCATGAAAGTGTCATTTGATAGTTTACAATTTGATTTTGCCAACATAAATTTCCATAATCTAATTGGGTTCCTAACCTATTCATTTAATTTGATAAGGATAAATGGACAACATCTCATAGGTTCTGTCATCGAGGGACATCGTTATTTGTTAATTTGCATAGATTATTCAAGCTGAGGTGCATGATTCTTATCATCCCTCATGCTTTGGGCTCACACGAAGTAGATGAGAATCATGTGGTCCTGAGTGTAAATTTTTTATGAAAATTGACATTACAACGTCATTTGATGATAGACACTAGAAGGGTCATGTCATTTATGAATATCAGGTCAAACAGACAACGTTAGGATAAGGATATCATGCATAGCTTGGTGGAGTCCTAGTGGAAGTTGCTATTGGTTTATCTACATAAGCTAAGTTAGGGTGAAAGGCTAAGCCTTTAGCGAGAATGCCCCCATATAACTAGGGTTACGAAATTCAGTTAGTGAGTCTAACATTCTTGATAACTCGGTCACCCCCTATAAGGACTTGGGTTATAGACTCTAGTTAGATGAGTCTAGCGAATGCACGAGTAAAGACTAAAGGTGATAATACTGTATCTTCATTGCCCCATAACTCGAGTGGAATCATGGTAGCAATGTCATTTAGTATTATCTAGGCTTTTAGAGGAAAATGGTGCATATGTGATGTGTTGTGCAAATACAATGGTGAGGGGTTCTATACGATTGAGTATTGCATAATAAGAAATAGTGATTTTTAAGTTGATTGCTCCTACTTAGAAGTCCCCAATGGAGTTGCCACTGTGAGGGACTTAAAAAAAAGGCCCGCTTTTAGGGTAGTGGTATGCTTTCTTGGGACATTATACGGGTTTTTTTATTTCCAAGGGACATGAAAACTTTACCAAATAGGGACAAATGATTGGTCTCAAGGACAAGATGCTTTTGATTTTATGGAGTCACCACTTGATTTTTAGAAAGTTAGGAAAAGAAAAGGACAACATCGGGTCACTCAGCGAGTACTGTCCCCAGTAGAGATTTTTGGGTTCGGGGGATCACGTCTACTTTTTGACTATTTCTCATTATACGATATTCATTGTATAGCTACTGCAACACCCTAATTTTAGTAATAACAGTTTATATACCATTCACACAGCACATCAGATAGTCTAAGGCAATAAAGCTAAAAATTTTATTACATCGCTTTCTTAATAAAATACATATGAAAAAGGAAAGATTACAGAAAGATAAATATAATATGATTGATTTGCAAGAATAACATGACCATTTACATAGCTTAAATGATAGGATGATTATGCTTGTAGTGATTATTTATGCTATGATGATGTATCATGATAATATAAAGTATGTGTGAGATCATCACTCGACCGAGAGCATGATGACTCTATTTTGGGATATGAACTTTTCACATTATTGGTATTTACAATGTGATTTCATGATTTGGGAAATAAAGGATGCAAAATGATGATGTGAAATGAGCATAATAAAGCGTATATTATTCACGTAGCATGCAAGTTTGCTAGTCTTATAACACAAGCATAACAATATTCCCAAATGTTGGCGACAGTAAAATAAAATGCAATACGATAAAATAAATGTGCTAAAATTATTATATGGTCCTCATACTTGACTAAGTTTGTATGAGCTTTGAAGCTTTAGCGTCAAGAGATTATCAATCTTTCCTCGTCGAGAGGTTCAAAATGATAGTAGAATGATACTAGATCATATACCTTTGAAGTGTGCGTTGATAAAGATGAGGCTTGGTTTAGTGGAAAAGGGATTTAACAACTTAAGGGAAAGGTTGTGGGAGAGCAAAAATTGTTTGGAAAAGGGTTTCTAGTGCCTTCGATTGAACTGATTATTGAGTGTGTGTGTTTCTACTTGCTTCCCCCTCCAAAATGGTGTGTAGAGGGGTTATTTATAGAAAAAAAATGTGTAGAATAGGGTGGTGTATGCATGGTCACACGTATATAAAGGGATTTTTGCACGTGGCCATGCACAGTGTGCACATGGTCATATGCTTGGCAAGTGGCCACGCACGCATTTTCACATGCACTTCAATGCTCTACGTGCCCTTCCTAGGTTTTATGCACATTGTTTCAGGTTGGTGCCTAGGGTTTTTGGGCCTTTTGGATGCATTTCCAAAGTCTGTTTTACCAAATTTAGCCTTGATTTTCGCATATGATGCCTAAGAGTGTTTATGCGCACTTTTGAGAAATACACACTGATACATGGGTTGTGTTGGACCATTCCAAGGCCACTTATGGAAGTTTTGGAGCCTTTCAGATGTTTTTTTGAAGTCTATTTTGTCAAAATAGATTTTTGTTTTTTCATGAAGCCGGGTCCCGATTTAACGAAATGTGCATCGACCCAACAAGTTGAGTATTTTGAGAGGAGTTTTCTCAAAATAAAACATCTCATTTTCTCGATAATTCATATTTTGCAAGGTTGAAGCACAACTTAATGGTTCAATGATCGATTTTGCATGCTAGAGGGGTCGGTTAGGTTTTTAAGGTTGAACACTTTAGAGGTGTTACGAACTAGCAGACTCTAGCCATCTTGGGGATTTGTTTCATTATTGGACCTTTTTGGGGACAGTCAAATTTGAAGTATGATAGCACCTTAACACATTTGGTACTACTATATGTTAAAATAATCGAGTAACATAGCATGTTATGCAATTACATTGTTGAACCTTTATCTTTCACTAAGTTTTATGAAGGAATTACTCATAATAATTAGTCATTATTTTGTTGACATTTATATATATCGCATTAAAAGTGATGTAGTTTAATAGTGCCTTGACACATTTGGTACTACTAAATGGTTCAATATAAAAGAGCGTAATAGTATGTTATACAATTATAATGGTTATGAATATCTTTAACCAAGTTTTATATACAATTGCTCATATTAGTAGGCTTTTTAATTTGTTTGATTTTTAGATATAGGACATACTAATTTAAAAGAAGTAATGTATATAACACATTTGTATGTTGTACATGTGCATATAACACATAAGTTTATTCACATAATGTAAGTTTTATTGTTACATATAACACATATAAATGCACATTACTTATGCATAGAATTAACATATAATTTAGGTTGACTATTACATATAACACATGAAAATATTGTACCTTATACATATAATGCTTCTTTTAGTCTATTGACTATCAAACATATAAAACATTATAATAAAAGTTTGATAATATTACATCAGGCTGCATGGAATTTCTAATATAACATAAAATATTTCAAATTACATGGTAAATGAAAAAAAATTGGGTATGTCTATAATCCAATCACATTGTAAGAAGGTTACAAATGAATGTTGGCAATGGTGTTAGTCAAAAGTCAATTATACATTACACCATAAGTTCATGTAATAATATTTCAGCTTACCAATATAATTATACTTATTTATATGACACCGTTTAGTCATATAAAGTGGTTATACACATACTTATTTGTATATTAAATCACAAATGATTTCTAACCCATTTAATCAAAATCAAAATGGAGAAGGAAGAGTTAGGTGAATGGTTGTAATCCATGTTACATAGTCAATTTAGTACTCCCGATGTCATGACCCAAAACAGGGGCTATGACCGGCACTAGGGAACGGGAATTCTTTCGAATCCGGAACCCGTAGTAACCCTAAAATAAAATAAAACGTACAATAATAATAATAACAACACTTAATGCAGCGGAAATAAAATCATAAATATCAAAATAATATCCATATCTCATATATAGATAAATCCTTTGATACAAGTCTCAGCTCAATTTCTCAAAATACATAACTCACACAAATATAATACATAAAACCCATAATTAATTTACAACTACTGTAGTGTCTAGATTATAAAAATAAAACTCAAGACTCAGATAAGCAGTTACATAAAGAAGCTGGGGCAGAGGATATCCAGTGTACAAGCCTGCTACTGAGGTCTGAGGAAGAAGACTCTCCTGAAAAATGGTCAACAGAGGCGAGTCAGACCTCATTGAGTGAATTACTATAATATATATACATGCATACTAAATGTCAATGCACACAATCAAAGTATATATAATATGTATATATACAAGCAAATACATACAGATGCAATAAATTTATTTTATATATTTTTATTGAAAAATCACAATTCATGAAGGATCAAATAGAACCCTATAATATCGTAAACTCTAACAGATTTAGACAACACTCTAGCCATACAGGCTCATTTATTCCAATATATGATCACTTGATCCATTTAGACAGTAGACTGGCCCCGAGACACTAAGTCAACCAAGCTCCAGTAGTCTGACTGTCAGTGTGATTGGCCCCGAGACACTTGGTCAACCGAGCTCCAGCAATCACACCTCCAAACCATATCTCACACACTAAATAATCATATCCAATCAATATCCATGAACGGTTAGTAATATAGCCAAAATGCTATAAGCGTATCAGTACGTACTCGGTCCTAGTGCTGCCCACTAGGTAGCACGTTCTATTGATATCCTTCATTAAAATATAAAGCATACATTCATAAAAGTAAATGATGCATGAATTGAATAAAATAGCAACATAAACCATATATATACTAAAAATATACCAAAAGTAAACCAGGTATATTTCGAGTATATATACGTTAAATAAATCCAATTAAATTACAAAATAAACTAGAAATATACTTAAAAACATTTTAAACATAATTCATTAATAAAACATGCATATAGTTTAAAATAAACCAAAAATATCCTAAAAATAAACTTAAGTACTAATTAAATCATTATGCATATTTAATCAAAATAAAACATATATTTCTAAAATCATGCATCCTAAAGCATATATATATAAAATAGTAACTCACATTTAGTGCGCTCCTCGAGATGGATCCGACGGGCCTGGTCCACTAGGCCTCGGTCTCGACGCAACTAAACAAACAATAAATAACAGACATCAGAATAAACCTAACAAAAAATCCTAGAAACTCGATCTAGAATATTGGACACAGAATCAAAATTAGGGTTCGACCGGATATCACGTTTTACGAGAATTTTATCGAAAATTTGGCAGAACCTTCCTTGTAAAACGGGCATTTCTCTACTCAAAGAGTAGAGCCGGCCCTACAAAGAAACACACTTCGAAAAACAGGCTCAAAAACACAACCAAAATCCCTCGGTCGGACTCCAAACTACAGTCTACCGACCGAGGTCCACAATCACAGAACAATTATAAAAATACCAAAAATGCCCTTATATCACAGAAATACATTTTATAAGTAGAAATTACGTAATTAACCTTAAAACACAGTAAAAACCGATAAAACTCATTTTATTTAGAAAAATCGTATATTATATATATAATTGAAAATAATTCACAAAAAATAGTTTTATTTAGTTAAAAATACAAAAAAAATTTGTAGAAATCATTTTTATACCTTAAATAACTATTAAAACCAATTAAATTACATTTTTAGTCAATTTAGGGTAAAATTACCAAAATACCCCTATATATATATATACTAAAATTACTCCAAAAATTCACCAAAAATAGTATAATTATCCAAAATTAATTTTTCTCAACATATTTATCAATAATATCAATAATTAAACTCAATTCACTAATTAATTTCAATTAAAAACACAATTAACCTAATTTTCCAAAATTACATAAACCTAAATAATTCAAAATAAATACATAGAAATTCATAAAAATTCCAAATAAATTTCTATAATTCATTTAAACACCTATATTTATCATAAAACACAATTTCATAATTTATTTAATTAATTTCCGAAAATTAGAAAATAATAATAAAATATTCAAAAATACCCAAAAATCAAAATAATTCCCAAAAATTCTACAAAAATTCACACATGTAGATTAAGCTACTAGGATCAAAATTTTTTAAGGGACTTTTCATGAATCAACCATTTGAAGCTAAAAAAAAATCGAAAACCCTAAGATGGCCGAATTGAAAAATTGAGAAAAACCTTACCAAATCAAGTTTTAAGCTTAAACAAAGCTTGGAATTGTCTTCTATGGAGGCTAGGGAGTCCAAAAACACCGGAATCACTAGATTTTGTGGCCGGGAAGTCGGTGAACGGTGAGGAGGGAAGTTTCGGCCATTCTGGCCAAAATCAAGCCAAACGATGCCGGAGAAGAAGGCTAGGGGCGGCAGAGCAAGCAGGAAATGGAGGTGGCATGGTGGGAGGCGCAATGACGGTAGGTGGCCAGCGTGCGCAGTGGTGAGGGAGGTTGGGGTCGTCGGGAAGGGAAGGAGGAAGGTTGATGGCAAACTTGTAATTTTTACAAACTTTATATTTTGATAAATATTATAAGTATATATATGTATATATATATATATATCTATACCCTATATTATTTTAATATATAATATTATATAGATAATAAATATTCACCACACACATTAAATATATATTTTTAACAATTTTATACACCTAAAATAATTAAATAATATTAAAACATATTAATAAATAATAAAATATTAGAGTAATTAATTAAACCCTAAATAATTAAATAAATACACATATATACGTTATTTAGTATTTTAAAAATATGTATGAGTTCATGCAAGTCTGGAAATCTATTTAAAATAATTAATAGTAAATTATTTACGTGAAAATTTTCTCGAAAATGCAAGTCCTGGGAAAATTTTACGTAAAGCACTTGAAATGATATATAATAATGTAAATAAGTTTTAAATACATATTAACTCGTAAAATATCATAAATATATATACAAAAATTATTAACACTGCATATCCTGATGCAGTATTAAAATATTTAAAAACTCGGGATATTACACTTGAAACCATTAATAGGAAGCACACCACTTTCTAATCCTCAAAAAACACAATTCCTTATTTCAGTCATATACCTTTCAATTCAAATCCTTTCAAAATTTCATCTACCAATTCCAAACCCACCATCGCATCTACTAACCCTAAACTTCAATCGATTGAACCCTACCCTATTTTTTTCCTAAATTTTCAAAATAAAGCCATACAAGTTGCAATAAATAGAAGCAAATTTCAACATCCATTGCCAATTGTTCCTTCAATTGACTTATTAAACACAGGTAAATTCTACGAATGGTCACCCTTGATTACAAAATGGTACCATTACTTCAATTTGTATCTTTTGAATTCCTAAACTTTAATTTTAGTTTCACAGGGAAGTCACCTATAATAATCTGACAAATTTTAATGATGTGGCAATTGGAGTTTCCTTATCTTATGCTAGCAGAAGCCACGCCAACATGACTCAACCTTTTCTTTTTTTAAACTTTTTTCAATAAAAGGGCTAATTACGTAATTTTAATTTTCTTTTTTTTTGAAAAAAAATTGAAAAAAAAGGTTGAGTCACGCTAACATAATTTCTGATGTGGCATAAAATGTAGCAACTCCGGTTGCCATGTCATTAAAAATGGTCAAATTATTGTATTATACTTCCCTATGAAACTAAAATTAAAGTTTAGGAATTGAAAATATATAAATTAAAGTAACAATACCATTTTGTAATCAAGGGCAAAGTCTTGGTACCATTTATAGAATTTACCGTACTAGACATTGCAATATCAAATACACTGACAAGTGTTAGAACATTAATGTCAACGAGTATTTCAACACTGTTAATCATAATAAACCCTTCAAAGCTAGTAGCAACACCTCATTAGGTGTCTAATAGGTCTAGGTTTTATTGTCCCTTGACTGAGCATCATTCGACTCATATCGTAGAGACCATGTCGATAAGTCCCAAAAAAAATACTACACTTGTGTGACTTATTCCAATCGAGAATAAGGAATCAACTAATACAACTAATGAGTAGGTAATCCTTTTGTGTAATTATGAACTTGCAAGAAATTTTAAGTATCATGCCCATGGTATTGTGAACTTATAGACACATATACACCTAAAAAACCAAACTCCAAAGGATATATCAAATGAGGAGAATGATGATAAAAAAGATTATCCTTGTAAACTGGTACACATGACAAATTTTGTTTTGTTTTATTCAATTTGTTGAATTTATTAACTTGATTTTCTATTTGTACATGACACTATTAATACATTCTTTTCAAAATTTAAAACAGCTTCCACTATTAAAATCAAGGGTGACCCTGTTAATATATTTGAAATTATTATTTATTTGATTTTTTTTATATATATCCCTGAACTTATATGTTGACATCTTATTCAAAAATTGGAAACTATATACGGTGAATCTAGTTGAATTTCTATCAATTAGCCTACATGGAGAACTAGAGGATGTACGATTCAATCACCTTTTCCTCTTGAAAGTAAAGATGAGTTGCTATGAGTGGTAGATTTATTTCCACCACTTGATGCGGCTATACTAAAGTCTTAGCATAAACTGCATGAAGAATAAATCAAATGGCTTATAAGGTTAAGTCATGTTTTTGGCCAAAATTGGAAAACATTGGCTATAAGCCAACTTATTAAGATGAGCAAAATTGGACAGCACTTTTAGTCAATTATTATATGTGCTATAATGCATTTTTGGGCTCCAAGTGTAAAATCTTTTGTATTACCCTTTAGACTAACATCGACCACTTAAAGACATGTTTGTGCTAACTACTTTCCTAATGATTGGGCCAGATGTTTCATATGCAATAAATGGAGACGACCCTGAGTCAATAAATTTTACAGCTACCTTAATTGGATACTCATCATATCATTTATTAATTCAACAAAAAATTAAGTCCAAGGGTGAACCAGATGGGAAGGAACATGTTGAGTTCATTCGAATGCTAATATGTAAGTTTTTAATGTTTTGAAGTTATGGGAAGCCAGCTATTAAATACATTAATTTGGCTAGAGCTTTGGCATCAGGGAAAAGTTTTGCTCTTGGATTAATAATCTTTGGCCTTACTTATATATCCCTTAATTACTACCATTCTTGTAAGCCATTCTCAAAATTTGGAGAATCTTTATGGTTGGTGCAACTTTGTTTGTTTGGATATTTTCTAGAAATTAGAAGTGCCTAACTAACATCTTCTGGTCTTCCAGTTAGAATTCAACTTTACCATTGTGTAGATAGTGGAGTTTAACATGTGTCCAACATTTTAGCAACTGCAACACTGTTTGAGCTTAGGGCACTAAAGAACACACTACTATATCACAAAGATATAGCATGGAGATGATGAGTCACCACCCAGGCTAATAACTAGGAAAAATCGATTGTGGTAGTAACTCAATTCCCTAAAAGAGAGCTAGTACCACAACCAGGAGTTTCTGGATATGAAATACCAATTTCTGTTAGTCTTGTGTTCCTTTAGAATTATTTTATGAATTAAAATTTTATTCCCTAATTACATGCAATTTCTTTTAAAGTGCTAATTATCATTCATCTAACCCAATGCATTTAGTCATGAAATGGCATATAAAAATTGCATTCATATAACAAGACGTCCCTAAGTTAGTCTAAAATATATTAATTTTAATTAGGTTAACTATGTCGACATATTTTATTTGCATATAAGTAAGAAGTTGCTTCAATCCTTATTGTCTTATAATCCTTTAAGGATGATAAAAAAAGCATTCCCTTAATCCAATGAGAGCTACATAAGTGTGAAAACTCCTTGAGCACATATTAGAGAAATTTCACTATGGGCAAACCCTTTGTACATCCTTTTCACCTAAGCTTTGCATTGAAGCCACGCATTCTTCTCTCTTGTTAAACTTTACCAAAATCCTCCTTCTCAAGAAGTGATTAGGCTCACAATTTATTGATAGTTCAAGGGGCATCACTACCTTCAACTTCTCCACAAGCCAAACTTATAAAACATAAACATAAAAACCATATTAGAGTGGCAAAGTGCAAAATCAGCTATCCATTATGAAAAATTGGCTACTCATGCCCTTCAGACCTACTAAAAAGTAATAAAAAATTGGCTATTTAAGCTTTAAAAGTAGCCATTCACCTCTAATGCACAAAAATCATCCTTTACTTGTAAAACCAATACACTTCCACCAAATCGAGTGTTCCTATTTACCTTAACCTTGTCTAAACCATTCAAAGTCTCGCCTAGAACCATCGGAGCAACCAATTTTAGTATCAAATTCATTTTAACATCAATTTGACTTAAAATAGATAATACCCTTCCATCCATAAGCTTTAATGTGCTATTGTCACATTCAAGGAGATAATAGTTAATGATAATATTCCCAACAACTAAAATCAGATTACAAGAACTAAGATTAGATTAAAGATGATGGATTAAGCCATAAAAAGAGATGATAGAACCCAAAAAAATGTATGCATTAGCTTCACTCTTGCTCATGCTAAAGAGATGATGCATAGCATGTACAACCAGTAGGTCTGGATCCGGAATGGCCATCTTTTATTGAGGAGATATCTTGACACCAAATTTATTGAGAATTCTTCCAAAGTAGGGTACAACTCCATTTCCTTAAACCTAAACATAAGGAGAGTGGGATCCTAAAAGGAGAGAGCACTATAAAGGAAACCATAGTCAAGCTTTAAGTTCAAGAAGAACTTAAGATGATGAAGGTTATATCTCTTGAGATGTAACCAATCTTCATTTGTGAGGGTGTTGATGAAGCTTTGAATAAGTAATTTAGTGTTTTTGATGCTCATTATGGCTAAGAAAATATGAAATCTTGTTAAGACTAGAAGTGTAGAGAATGCTAGGGGGCAAAGAGATGGATGCCTTCCATTTCACAATAAAGATCAATTTATAGCCAAAATAAAACCCACTTAGGGTTATCTTCTACCTTTTAGGTGAATCTTCATTATCCTTTGGTTAATAACTAATGTGGGGGACTAAAAGACAAGGCTTAACCTTATTGGTTGAATAGAGATTATGTGGGACCATAAGATGACTAGGATTTTATTCATATCTTTATCTCTAATAAAGATGAAGTTGCAACATTTTGCAAAACTTTTGTTCTTTTCTTTAACCCCTTGTTAAGCCTAAACTCTTATTCATTAACTTTGCCTTATACTTTGAATTGTGTTTAAAGTTTTTTTATTAAATTTTTATGAATAATTTATCATCTCAAAGATAAATAGAAAGAAAATTTAACATGTTTTTTTAAATATGTTTTACAAGTGCAACATATTCTTAATAACATTCTCAAACACAATAAACATAAGCAATGGAAGCAAGATAACATGTCTATAAGTGTTACTAACATCCTAGAATCTCAGTGAAGCCATAAAAACCATAAAATCTAGAAAAGTTTAGGATACATATGCACAAGTGGAATATAGATATAGTGGATAAAAGTCTCTTTAGTGCTGAGACTCCTAGATAACTGCTTCCTTAGATTTCGAATTTCTTTTTCATATTCAGTCATCCATTGTTTCATCTATCTATTCTTGGAAATGAGCTTTTGTAGTTAAGACACAACAAGATTAGAGTTAGCATAAACATTCATATGCATGCATACATTAACATTCACATAGGTACATATTAACTTACACACATACATGTATATTCATACATATTCATAATCATACATTCATAATGCATACATGTTCATGTTCATACATATGTACATTAACATTATACATTCATGTATATCCATTTGTGCATATATATTTTTAGTTAATAGTGCTTTCTTGTTAACCTTGGAAATAAGATTCTTTGCGCTATATAATCCTCTTATCAATTTCCTACTAATGAATTTTTAACCTATATTGATTTAAATATGAATATGAATATTATTATTCTTTTATTCATCACTAAGATAATTTCGAGATGAAGTTTTAGGTATCTTACATGAGTGGTCTCAACAGGTGTAAATGCAACAAGCTAACAGTCTAGAGTGGGAAGTTCCTCATGAATCTTTGCCTTATGAACAAAATCAAGAATTGGAAACTCCAAGTTCACCTCACGAGTGAAATCCCCAATGTTGACATTAATACTATAATGATAGAATGCAGCCTTACCCTAAGCATTAAACTCTGCATGACTTCTCTTACAAACCTGTTAACTCTGGTTAGAAGCAAAAAAAAAAGTCAAAATAAAATAATGAAAGAATAAAGTAATACCTTGGAGGTAGTGGAATGAATCTCAGAAGGTATTGCACTCAGTTCAACTGTTAGAAATCAATTATGATATTTAGATATAAATACATGTGAAGTAAGCACAAGTCTAAATAAAGTAAATTTCAAAATTTTATTCATCATAACCCTTCATAAAACAAAGAATTTCATTTGCCCAGGATTCAAATTACTTTAAAATACACAACTAAATAAATTAAGTAATATACAAATAAATAATTAAATAATTATAAGTTTGTAAACTTACTTGTTATAGAACTTAGCCTTCCTTTTATTCAATTCTTTGAATCAAATGCTTAGCCCTCTAAATGTAAAGCCTCTAGTTTGAAACACCAAAGCCTTATTTATCACTTACTTGTGTTAATTAAACTTAGTAACTTGTACTAATTTAATTAAGAGCATAAGTGTAGAGTATATGTTTAGTATATGTTGTGTTTATTTTTGGTTTATGATCTTATCATAACCAAAATCACTTAGTGATTTTTCTTAACTCTTTAAGTAAAAACTCACTTAAGCATTATTTTGCTTCTTACTGTCTTACCAAGTCACTTGACTTCCCTTAGATATATGAAATGATATATGTGTAGTAATTTTCCACTAAGGAAAAATATGCATTAATTAATTAAGTAATTATTAAGTGTGCCACCTTAGGTATACACCTAACCATCCAAATGATTAAAATGACACCTTAGGCATACTTTAGAAATATCCGCTTAATTAATATGCTACCTTGCCTAATTCAATAATTGAGCTTGCCACCTACACATATTAATGTATAAATTTGTATGTAAAGTATACATCAAATGTATTATTTTACATATTAAATTATACATATACATAGATTTGGACTTTAATTAATTTTTGGTCCAAAATAAATTTTCGGCCTATGTCTAAACCAATTTGGACCATTAATATAAGTCCATAAATAAATAACAACATATATATATTTATTAATTTAATATATATTAATTTAATATATATTAATTAATATCCAATATTAATTAATAAATAATACTCTTATTTGAATTAGATTTCGTGATATACTAGAATCATTGTTCAAAACATAAATCTAATTTTATTAAACTTGATTAATTGATTAAACTCTTTTAATCAATAATTAGACTAATACTATAGTGAATAAATAAATCTCTATTAAGTGTGACTTACTAGGTTCATGTCTAAATGGCAATGAGAAAATATAATATTCACATTTAATATTATTTGAAACTCTTTTCAATTCTAAATGTGAAAGTCCCAATTATTCACATTTAGTTCTCATAAGCTGTGAGTGACCCTTAGTATCAATATCACAACTACCAAATTAGAAATGAATACATATTATGATTCACACGAACCTGATCATAATTACCGTGCACTAAATTCCTTTCATTAAAGATCCCGATATAGCCTAGAGTCAAGGTATTATCAAACTCTAATAGCTTTATTATGTGACCTCATCTTAAGTTTTAATTCTTGATAAAATACAACAAATACTAGAACTCTTTCTAGTACTGAAACTCTTTTTCAGACTGTGTTGTATTTATCCTGGCCAGGAATTTATTCATAAAAAATAAACTTAGATAGAATAGGATCTATCCCAGTTCACACCAAGTAATGAATCCCATCTTGGTTAAACATTCATCCATACATTTAACTAATTAGAGCCACCGCATGCCATATACCCATGTGATGATTAACACAAGTATATAAGCGGTAACAAACTCTAACCACCTAAATGTGGATGACTATGTCACCTCAAGTCTAATTATGTCACCTCAAGTCTAATTATGTCACCTCAAGTCTAAGGACTATATGCACCATTATAATCTAGATTGTAATTATTGATTACATGTGAATATCCTTGCAATCACAATTCTAATGTTACTGTTTGATTAACCCATCCAATGAGTATTTACATGTCTATTCTGATTACTCATATCAAGTAGCATGAGATTCACTACCTTCCACTATTAGTTTCTCACACTAATCAAGGAAAATAGACAGAGGTGATAGTCTAATTAATATTATCTAAATATTACTTAATTAACTACGAAAAATTTATAGTAAATGTACTAAATAAATTTGTAACTCATATTATCAACTCTTTGATAATAAATTTATTCAACATAATACTAAAGGAAAAATACTAAAAAAAATAACATTTTTATTTAAAAGAATATTTTATTGCCACAGGGATTATTTACAATGTCTAAATAATTACAAGAATGCTACTAGGGCATACTTATACTAACACTAACTGGGTACATACTGTCAGGTACAATGTGTAGCAAATGTGTTTGAATGAAGTGGACTTAAGCATGCACTTCAAAAGGCTCCAAAAACATCTCACATGGAAAGCCTACCAAATAAAGCTCTAAATCTCTACTATAAACTATTTTAGCATAAGTCATAATAGTTGGTGGAAGGCGAGGTACATGTTGACTAGTAGGACCAACCCACCAGCACCACACTTACTCTCTAAGGAACTCATTTCAAGCAGAACTCATTTCATTCTTAAAGTATTAGCAAATCAGAGTGTGCTAATATCAACTTCAAATGGATCATGACGCAGCTATCAAATAAAGGTATAGTTAAATAAATAAAGATAGGAATACTAACTAAGTTTTCCTTTCTTTACAATAACTTACATCATGAAAGCTTAAATTATTCAAGCAGTTTCTGTGTTAGGAAAAATCCTTAGAACTACCTTTATGGGCACTTAGGTACTAAGCTCCTGTAAGAATGCTCAAAACGTCATCATCATCGTGCTCCATTTGAGGTAGAGAAAAATACTATACTTATATACCCAAATTCGTGCAAAATATAGTGGAAAGTTAGACATGTTAATAAGGAGTTAGAAAAGAATAGAAAACTAGAAAGAATAAAGAGGTTACCTCTGAAGCTCTCCAAAGACCATTGAGATGAGTACAACCTCTGCAAACCTTATCCAAACAACAATAGAGGTGTGTAAGAGCAGCACCACCCTAGTTATAATTGCAAACTACATCGAAGTCACAAAGAATATGCAAAAAGCATAAATCTACACTGCTCTCAGTGTTGCAGAACACATAAGAGCCAAGGAGAAAGAGAAGAAAATAATGGGCAAGCTTGTTTACTTCGACATCAGTAGTGGGAGTCCAATCCTAATAAGCATCATAAATCCTTGAATATTAAAGCACTACTCCACCTTAATAACTAAATGACGCAAAAAGAAAACCTAATAACTGTGTAATATATCTCTTACTCTTACCATTAAGGTGAGGAGAATACAAACAGCAATTAAAAAGTACTTACACTCTAGTGGATAGCAAACTAGTGATCAGGTGGAAATCAACTGGATCAATGGTGATCTCCCCAAAGTTAAAATGAAAGGTGTGTGGGGTATTTTGCCACCTCTCAATTAATGCTTAAAGACTAATAAGATTCTTAGTCTGATAAGACTTAAAAGGGAGGATAGAAAGAAAGTCATCAAATGTTGTCACTAAGGTCCTAGCTTGAACAATATTTAGAAGTTCTTCGTACGAAGCATGTGCTAATCCAAGGTTTCCATTGCCTTTTATCAGTCCAGCTTTTAATTGTAAAACCAAAACACTAAAAGTCAAACCTTATCCACCTATCACCTAAAAAGACCCAAACTTTGTAAAAAATGATGAATATCCAGTTTTTGGTGAATATCTAGTTTGGCTGTTCATCAGGTAAAACTGGCTATCCATGCTTTGAACCAACCCAAAAGGACAACCAAAACTGATTATTCAGAGGGAAAACTGACTATTCATATGGAAAAATTGGCTATTCATTATGGTTGGCCAAAAAATTCATCCAATCATACAAAAATCCAACCTAAACACATCCTAAACATCAAACTTAACATAAATCATGCTCCTAGGTACACGATACTCAATATTTCAAAGAAATTGTATGAAAAACTAATCGGATATGAACAAATATGCTTGAAAAGATCATAGAGTAATGGAGGAGTTTCTTCTTAAAGCAATTTAATTACTGAAACTTGTAATCCTCCTCGTTTCTTTGATAAAGGATGCACTAAATTTTGTCCAAATGCAATGGGAGTTCTCTATTATGCCAGCTAAAGTTGCAAAATGTTCAGAGGATTTTCAGAGAGTTTTTGGATAAGGTTTTATGGATAAAATGGATAAGATATGGATATGTGGCTATAAATAGAAAGCTATAGGGAAGAATTACAAAAATGCCCCTAAAAGTACAAAATCTCCCTACAAAGAAAAATTTCACATGTAAGTATCCTTATCCTTTTATTGCATATTTCCATGTATTTCACTTAAAATAAAACTCCCCAGTGGTTTTCTTTTCAAATAAAAATGGCAGTTATATTTTAAATAACAGTTTATTTTCAACTACCTTTTTCAAGAAAAATATTACTTCATCAAAAATTTTAAAAATTCAAATCCCTAGTGTTTATTTTCAAAAATCATTAAATATAAACTTTAATAAGTTAATATTTAGGTTTTGACTAACCTATTTCAATTTCAAGTGGAAGTCTGTGGACTTATTTCAATTTTTGAACTTATTTCTATGTGGGAGTTATTGGGACTTATTTCTATGTGGGAGTCATTGGGTCTCATTTCTTTATGGGTATCATTGGGACTTACATTTTCTGTAAACAAGTCATAAAGGTCTTTTAACTCACATTCTTTGTGAATAGCTCATAAGAGTCTGAGGACTCATAAGTCTATAGACTTATTTTAATTTTAAATTTAGACAAATGTCAATACTAACTTGTGTTTTCAAGTTTCAGTTCACAGGTAACAATGGAAATGATGAACAGAAATGAACTCAAGTATGATCTTTAAACTCTGAAGTATATTTTTATGCTTTGTCAGAATTTGTGTATGATGACCATAATATACAAATTATAATTCTTCTATTAAATGTTTTGGTAAGAACACACAAATTCCTCCAAAGCAAAAGGCAAACTGTTGGGTCATTTTTCAAAACCTTGATAGCTAATTATGAAAGAGCTAAAATGTCTCATCAAACAATTAATTTAATAAAGAGAATTGATATTCAAATCATTTTAAAACCAACCAAACAATTAAAACCTTACCGGATCACTAATTATATCATTTCAAGACTTAACCAAACCTCGATCAAACCCTAAACCTATCATTTTAGTATTGAGAAAGAGGTTTGAGAAGAATAGTAAGAGAGAAGTTCACCCAAGTCATGTCTTGTCTTATAAAAAAATAAGTATAGTCCTATGTAAGGGGTTTACAATATGTATTATGTAGTTTTAGTTTGGCTTTAATTCCGAAAGTCTTAGTTTAACCTTTGGAAGCCTCAAGAACAAAAGTCAAACTTTAGTCAACATAACTTTTTAGTGGTCAAACAGAGTTCCTAGATTTGAATTCTAGTCTAAAACTGTCTTTTGAAATTCTAGTGTGTCAGTAGGTCTTACTTGGCAAAAAGTCAAATTTTAACCTCCGGTGGTCAAACCAAGTCCTATAATTGTCTCCCTTTCTTTATTCTTATCCAAAAAGGGACACTTGTCAAAAAAGGTACTCTCTGAGTTTAGAATATTCCAAATTTGGAATATCCTAGGACAAGTGTGAACTTCCTAAAGGGAGAGTATATATTATTACATAATAACCTTGAATATTTAAGGATATTTGCAATAAATGCCACTAACCTTAAATGCCTATAAATATAAGCTTTAAGGAAAGCTTTGAAAGTATTTTAGAGGGGAGAGGAATCACTTCCAAATAGAGAAAATTCTAGCACAAAAACCTAAAAATATTACCAAATAATTCTTTCAAAAAAGCCTTTAGAAATTAGGGAAAATTGGGAAAATAAGGGGAAACTATACCAAAATTCCTCTAGACCTAATTTCTCTCTATTTTCTTCTCAAATTCCTTTAAAAAATATTAAAATCAATCACCTAAATACCAAACCTAGCTCCAGTAAATCAATTTCACACAAATCAAAACCAAATTCTCACCTAAACTTACTAAAAGCACACTTTATCCTTTGAGTTTCAATCTCAATTCTCTTCAATCAATTGGTGTCTTTTGTGAATTCTTTCCTAAATTTTAAGGCTAAAAAATTTCTAGAAACCATCAAATCTGGCTATTCATAGGCTATTCCAGTTATTCATCCCACTTTATCCTAAATGGCTCTAATGATGGTTTTTAAAGTCCTAAAGGGTTTGTACTTGCTTGAGAATGATTCTATCCTTCCCTAAGATCCTAGGATGATGGAATTAAAGTATTTTAACATATTTTTATACTTTTAATGATTTTCAGTTATTTTCCTTTTATTTCTTAAAACTCTACTTTAAATGTTAATAAGTGTGATACTAGTTCTTGTTTTGGTTTAATGATTGTGATTATGTTTGTTGATGTTTGTGTGACTTTTATTGAATGTTTTGTTGATTTTATTTGAAATTTTTGTTTAATTTTGGTGTGAATACATGTTTAAACCTCTTATTTTATTTGCAATATGCATATATGTTGCTTGATTGTGCCCTAATTTGCTTTGGTTGTTGATTTGCTACTGTTGTGATGTGACTTGTATAATTTGTGTGCTAATTTAAGGTTTTAATCATTTATGGGTCATTTAGGTTGTGTTTTTCATTATAGATCATTATGCATTTTGTGTTGATTTATGAGCTTTAATATGCATAACTAGTGTTTTTAATGTTTAGGCATAATTTTTGTGTTTTGCCTTCAATGTTTGAATCTTGTGAGTTTTAATTTGCATATTTTATGTTTTGATTGAGTCTATTTTAAGAAAATTTATGTGTTCACTTTTAATTGAGTGTCAATTTTACTTTTAAATGTCATTTATCTACATTTGGTGTCTCTAGCTTAAATAGAGTCATGTTTATTAGTATCCATTTGTCTATTTTATATTTAATGTTGTTTTCTTGGCTCTACTAACCTTTTCTCTACTCTTGTATATACTATACTTCAATTTTCTACTTCTCCCTCAATTTCTTTTGCATTATTGCAATCACTTGCTTGATGCATATCACTATCATATATATGTTCGTTTTTAGATCCTTTAGATGCATACTTGCATGCTTTTTGGCTTGCATCACTTGCATGCTTCCCAAATTTGCATCACTTTGCATGGTTCCCAACTTGCATCATGCATCATACCTTGCATGCACCCCGAATTTATTTAATGCTTGTGTGAGCATGCATTGCATTAGCGTCATCCATTGCATTATATATATCTCTTGTTATCTATCTCAAAATCTCAATCTCAAGCTATTAACTTTATTAACTCTGCTAACTTTTACTAACATTTATAATTGTTGTTGTTTATTTTCTAACTTTTTTTTTATTATTTGCCTATTTTGGATATTAATTTATGTTGTATATTATTGTGTTATATCAATTTCCATCATGATCTCAATCTCTACACTCAACTCTCGTTTCCCTTTATTTTTATGTTTTATTTTTTGTTCTTGTCATTTTTGTATTTTATTATTTACAATCTCTACTCCTACCCCATCTTCTTTATTTATGAGTTTTAATTTGTAATTTTATTGTTACATGTCCTTTTTAATATTGTTTATGCTTTATCTTGTTAATTACATCAAATTGCCTTTTTTTTATATGTTTAATTTATGTTTTATTTGGTACCCGGAATATATAAAAAATAAGCCAAATTGTTCTTGTTCTTTTATTGAGTAATTAATATTCTATTTTCTTAAGATTAATAAGAAAGCAATTTTTGCACTTATTTCTTAACAAACAAACCCTTTTCTTTCTCCTTATTTAAATATAGAATTTTGCATTCTCTTTAATAAAATTTTATCATTTCCATTGGTGGTAAGTTTATTTTTAATTAACATGTTTTTATGTTTTATTTGTGTTTTGGTTGTGTCCTTTTTTTATCACAAAAATCATCCAAATGCAAGGATATGGATCACAATTTCTTTTATTTTACTACTTTTTCAAATAAATGATTTGGTTATGTGTTTAATAATTTATGATATGGAGAATGTCCATCCAAGGTACAAAATTCACATTTTAAGGTCTAACTTGATGAAAACTCATATTGTGAATTATTTATGATATGGAGAATGTCCATCCAAGGTACAAAATTCACATTTTAAGGTCTAACTTGATGAAAACTCATATTGTGAATTAATTGTTCACATGATTAATCAAATGTCATTTTTAAATATTTTCTAAACTATTTTTAATTTAAAATCCATTTTTCAAATATCCTTCTTTCTTTTAATTTTCAAGTTATTTTTTTTTCATTTTCTAAGTTATTCATAAATATTTTCATTTTCAAGATATTTTTCTAATTTTTTTGGATTTTAAAGTTATATTTCATGCATCATTTTATGTTATGTGATGTTCATGCATCATTATATCATGATCTTTTGTGCTTGTGTATATGTATTATTTTTACATTTGCATGTAGATGCTGATGTATAATAGTACATAATTTTTGGAAACACTATACATAAAGTAATGCTAGCAATGCTCAGCATCCGAGTAGTATAAAGATGCCTAGAACAAAAGAGTCTAATCCTACTAACATCAAAATCCAAACCCAGTGCTTTATCTAATGGGTGGATGCGGTTCCAAACAAGGGATCCGAGTTTGCTTAAGTTCCTAAAACGAATAATTTCTCAGGTGATACCAAGTGGCGACTTCCTTTTTCTCCTGCTTAAGTGGAGAGTTATAAGTGCATTTAGGCCATCCCTAAGCTCTTTTAGTACTCCCCTCACTACCTTCTATTTTTTTGTAACAAGAAAAAAGGGTATATGATCCAAAGAGTGTTGAGTCGGTCCTGCTAGCATCAACAATAATATATTAATGTCACATTATAATCACGTTAGCACTACATCATATGAAAGGATAATATATCAATAACATATCATATCATTATTAGCTAAGTGCTCTCTCTCGGAGAGTTTTAGTGAGAGATTTTTCTCTCTTTTCTTAAGTTATTTTTTTCTAATGGTTTTGACTTGTGAAAAAACCACCATTTTCCTTTCTTTTTTCTTCCATTATTTTTTCTAGTTTTGTTTGTAAATAATATGAATTTGATATCTTTTCTCAAATCCTCCAAGTTTTTATTTAGATATTTATGGTTTTTTTAGTTTAGATCTATAGAGTGGGGTTGAAGATGGAGTTAACAAGCTTTTTTGAAGAAGATTGAAGATGTAGAGAATCAAAGGGAGAAGAAACTGAAGATCATGAGTAGCATGAAGCTTTATTGCGGAGAAGCTGATTAGAGGAGGCATCCTTACTCTGTTAATTTCTTCAGGCTTTTATATTTTGTTGTGGCTTGTTCTCTTTTCTTTAGGCCAAAGAGCATTTGAGAGAACCATCACAAGACAAATCGAGTAGCAGTTTAGTTGGCTATTTTGATTTGATCTTATTGTATTTTCCCTGCATAATTGAAGTGATTACAGGGTTAGTAACCTCAAGCAAATTGAATTGAATAGTTGAGATCAGGTTTATTATTTTATGTTTTTGTTTGTTCGATGCAGTGGAAGCAGCTGCTACAATGTTCTGGTTTTCTTTTAATGAAAACTTCAATTTCCAATATATATATATATATATATATATATATAACACATTAATGTCACATTAGCAATTATGACATTGTTAATGTAATATATCCTAAATTACAAACATTGAAAGTACACATCTTAATTTGTTAAAGAAAAAATCACATATTAAAAATTAAAGTATATCGATAAAAATATGGTCAAGTTGTCACTTTTCGAAATATAAGTTAGAATATCATCATGATTTTTATATTAATAAAAATTATTAAAATGGAGAATTATATGATGCATTTTTGTATCTATTTTTTAAAAAATTAAATTATATCTTTTGCACTAAAAAAATTAAATTATTAAATCAAATTTTAAGAATATTTTTATATCTCAAATATTTTATACATACGTATTTTTGTCAGACTTGAAACGTAATCAAATTAGATTCCACTTATATAATTTAGAGCGTAATTCTCAACAAAATTTTATAAGTATGTTTAGTATAATTGAATTTTATAAATTTTTTTAAAATTTATTTACAATTTCAAATGATATATGTTTGGTTTAAATGAATATAATATAAAATTTATTTGTAATTTCAACTTTTAAAATTCGTGAAATTGATTATAATTAGATCAAATTCTAATAATATAGTTGGAATTTCCAAATGAATTCTTTAACTTTTAAGTCTATATTTCTAAATGACTAAAATATATCTTCTTATTTTTATTTTAAAAAAATATCTTTCTATCAGAAGAGATATTTTAATTAAAATTAAAAATTAACTTAAATTCTAAATTTATACCAAATACAATATAGCAAAATAGAAAATTCATTTAAAAATGAATTATATAAACTATTAATTTGAGTCAAACATATTTTATTAATAAAAATTTACTTAAAAATTAATTTTATTTAAAAATAAAATAAATTTTTTAATAGAATTGAATCAAATACAATGAAACTAACATTTGTGTTCCCTTTGTTCTTTACAGAAAAGCAAATTAATGATTGTAACTGTGTTCCTAAATCAACATGCATTTTGAATCTTTGCAAATGTACAGTACATTGAATTTATATCTTTTATTTTTATTTTTACCACTTCACATTATATAAATAAAGTCACTAACTCATATTCATTTATTTTCATTTTCAAATTAGCGTATTCCTTATAATTAAATAACCAGGTGAGATTTTCTTGTATTGATTTTAAGATTTCTATATTTAAAAATAATTGTAAATATTATTTTATTTAATATAATTTTTAAGATTATATTTTTTTGATTAAAATAATAATAAATTATAATCACACACTATGCGAGTAAAAAATTCAATTTTAAATTAAGATGATAGAATTATTTTTTAGGAAAAATGCTCATATGCATGCTTTAATATTGCCTAGATAGAATTGATGAATGGCAACTAGTATACGTAAATGCTGATGTCTAAAGTATTAAGTTAGATTTGTATGTCCCTTGTGTAGCTAAAAGAACAAGGCGTGTGATATATACAGGCTAAATATTCTTTTTCACCTTCAACTTTATATTTTTGAATTATATTATCTATGATTTAGAGTATTAGAATACATATATAAAACATGCGCTGATGTGTCAAATATCATGCCAACATCGTGCTCCTTTTCACCTCTAAATTTTACTATTTTGATCTATTGTATCGCTTAACTTTTGAAAAATTATCTATTGCACATCTCAACTTTTATTTTGTACCTATATCATCCATGATTTAACATTTCAATTTTCTATTAAATACATGTATTGCCAGCATGGATAAGTGATTGACATCAAATAAATTTATGTGCGTTTGTCGTTGTAGCACCATGGGTAATATAGACACGAAATAAAAGTTGTGATGTGTAATAGATAAATTTAAAAATTAAGGGGTTCAATAAATCAAAAGAGTAAAATTTAGATATTAAAAGGAGCATTCAGCCAATTTATATAGATTGAGGGTGCAAGTTTAAATTGCCCACTGCCCCCAATATGACATGGAAATTGTCACTATGTGCAAAAAAGAAAAAAAAAAGTTAGATTTATACCATTTGGAAACCTTGTATCAATTGTAAATTTTCAGTATCACAATTGAGAAGCTAATTTCAATTGAATATTATATTATTTTAATTTCCATCATTAAAAAAATTAAATAAAAACTAAAAAAGTAATTATTATTTAAAAATTAATCTGCAATTTAAAAAATTAATAAAAAAATAAATTCCTTTAAAAAAGAGAAAAAAGAAAAAGAGAGTAGTATATTTCACGACTTGACCCCACTTGCAGTTATTTTCATAAATTTCTGGAAACTTTAACAGTAGAAATGTGGCAATCTTAAGAAGCACAATTGAGAAGCTAATTTCATTTGCTAAATGCTAATGACTCTTTTCATTGACTATTTATGGATGCATATGCATTAATTAAGGAAATTTCCTTTTTTTTTTTTTTTTAATGTTTAGTTTGCTAGGCTTTTTGCATCCTTCCTTGTACCAAAAAAAAAAAAAATATTAATTACTCATAAACTATGGTTTTATGGAAAATTACAAGAAATCCATTCATGTTGAACTCTATTAGCTTCTTAATCAATTCAAACATCTAATCCAATAAACAATGCTTATTGTGAAGTTTGAAAGAATATTATTCATACTAACAATCATTAATCTTTATAAATAATCCTTCATCTCAATACCCACAAGTCTCTTAGCAACAACTTGATAGTAGTGGCTTTGGATTTTATTATAAGAGCATACACTATTTTTCATTTATATATTTGACCATTTTGCCCCACATTTCCTTTCATATTTCACACTATTTTTTCTTTAATTTGATGAACATAAATTATTCTGTTTGGGAAAATATATAATGGACTATATAATTGAAGAATTTTTTTTTTGTATAAATTGCATAAAATAGGAGGTTGTTTTCTTCTATTAATGCAGGGTGATGAAAATAAAATTCAAGTTTTATACATTACAACATTTTTTAAAATAATTATAATTAAATTAGTCTCTCAATAATAGTCATATTGAAATTTACATGAGTATTAGAAGATAAAATTCATCTCATAATTTCTATCTATGAATTTATCCTTGTAGTATATATATATATATATATAAATATTAAATTAGGATATTGTTTTCACTTTGGTCCTTGAAATATAGAAGTTGCGAAGTGATTTGAGGTTCACCAACCTTGAGGTTCTGATTTCTAATCATAGACGATTATTGGCAGATTAAGGAACTCAAATCTTCAAAGTGCTTACACTAGTTGTAAATGAGATAGCTAATTTAATGCTGAAAATGCCAATAAAGAAACAAAAAACAAAAGCTAAAGATTTAAGCAGAACTGAAATGGAAAGTTGGAGAATTGTAGAGTACTGTAAAACTTCATTGAAAAAGCTAGAGTCTGAACATACAAAAACATAAATTGAAATGAAAAGATCAATTGTTTTTGAAGATTGTTTGTAGTAATTTGAAGTAGTGTTGGATGATTGGTTTTGTCCCCCATTAGCAGGAAGAACTCGCTTTATCCTTTTTCGCAGTAATTAATTAATTAATTACCTAAACTTGGATATTGAGTCCATAGATTCTTGTTTACTTTGCTAAAATATATTTTTGGTCCAAACAGATATATATCAACTATTTTATTTGTTTTTTTTTTTTTTGTCAAGAAACTATTTTATTTGTTTGATTCAAACAAAAGGTGGCTTTATCCTCTTCAATTTATTAGGCATATAATTTATTTATTTCTTTTGAATGATTAGGCATAACATATGGTGTATAGTTTATATACTATGCATTATAACAATGCCATCATCAGCAAATAGAATCTCCACTTTTGAATATATCTACACTAGCAAGTGCTTAATCCATAAGTTAAAGAGACTTAATGGGGAAAAAACAAAATCTAAAGAGTGCCAATATAATAGTAATATTCAAAGATGGCTAAAAACATTGACAAAATTTTTTCATTTTTTTTTTCTCCCATTAGGACGTCCAACATGTGGGATCTCACACTCAATATATAATACGCAATTACAAGTGATTTTATTTTTCTAAAAAGTAAAAAATAAAAAATTATAAGGCTTGCACCTGACAGTCTTGATGTAATGAGTATAGTATAGACTTTTGAGGCCTTATCCTAATTAGATATGGTAGAATAGACGTAGGTGGAAAATTAATGAAAAAAATGTGACAAGTAGGGGTGGCTTTGAACATTTCCTACTCATAGTTTGTTTGGCATCACCTATGAAAGTTGTTGAAAGAAAACTACATTTTGTGGCTGACGTTAACCCGGAAGAATTTGAACTGGTGAAAATTTAAACTTGGAATCCTCCACTACAAAACACCTTTAAAAGTTTAGTAGAAATTTAGATCAATAACCCAACCTTTTAAGTTAAAATGTTAGTTAAAAAGGTTATTTAAATAATAAAAAATCTAATCATAGCTCTATTACTGCCTATTGCTTATGTAGAACGGTATGCTTATGTTAATATTCAAATTAAGGGAAAAGAAGTCTCTAGAAATAGTTCTTTGAATTGGAGAATTGATTGATTGTTTTGTTACAATTGAAAACAGAACTACCGGTCCATATTTATACATACTAAACAAGAAATTGGAAGAAAACAATATGAGGTCTAGACCAACTAGCATCTTGAACCATTCGACTCAAGAATTTAATTTTTGAGTGATTTCACAATTTACAGTGTCCCATGTTCATGGGTACAAAATATAATATGCCTCTCTTTTCTTATAACATTTTGTAATATAAACCGGTATTTTTATTGATCCATTCAATAGATAAACTGGGAAAAAAAAGGATTTCGCAGTAGGGCATATTCAAAAAAATGGGAGTTTTTTTTTTTTTTTCATTCATTACAATCTCATATGTTTTTTTTGCGCTAATTATTTTTTATGGTATGAAAATAGATAATAAGCACAAGGCAAGAAGAAAATTGGATGACAATACTTTCGGTGCCCAAATTTTTCACAAAAATTATTAGGTCCGGACCTTGTTATAAGAAATGGACCCTTTGACTTTGTCTGGGTCCAAATTAAGCTCGAAGTTATGGACCAAACTTTAGAAAATAAAAATGAGTTAATTACAGTTTTGGGCCAGGTCAACCCACCTGTTATCATTCCTAGCTGGACACGTTATTTCTTTCTATTTTATTTTTGCCATTTTCACTTTTGTCCCAATTTGGGTACATTTTTTTAAAGTTATTTGTTAACTTCTGCGTTTTCTGTCTTTATTTCTTTTTTTTTTTTTTGGAATTCTTTTTTTACTTATTTATTATTTTTGAAGTCATTTTTAATTTAAATTTATTATATATATTTATTTGATTTGTATATTTTAAATAATTTAATTTTATATTTAAAATAATATTTTCTTTAATTTTGAAACTTACTATTATTTAAAATATAAAAATTAAGCTAATAAATTAAAGATTACCTGTAGTCTTAAATAATTATTTTTTTCAATAAAAACAACAAAAAAAATTATGAAATAATTTTTACTGATAAATTATTATTATTTTTATTATTGATGCTGATAAAAATAAAAATTCTATTTATGGTTTTAATTTTATTATTTATAATGAAAAAATTTTAAAAACAACTGCAATTTTTGTTAAAATGTAAAAAATAACAACAAAAAATAATAAAAAATTATGAAATATATCAAAAAATTATTTTTTATTATTAGTACTAATAAAAAATAAAAATTTATTTATGACCTTAATTTTATTATTAATAATGAAAAAATAATTGAAAATCAACAATTATTAACAACTGTAAAATTTTGTTGATTTTTTGCTTTAGTTGTTTTTCTATTGTTTTGGTTTGTTGATTTTTGTTGTTTTGTTGTTTTGGTTTTTTTTTTTTTTTTTTTCAGTTTTTTTTTTCTTTTTGATATTACAAATATATCATAAGAATTGTAAACTTGTTATATATTGATTATCAATAAGTATCAAATATATTTTTTAAAAAATTGTTAGACATTTTAATAAGCAAATTAAAATAAAAAAAATAAAATTCTTATTCTTTAAGAATATAAAATGAGAAAATTTTGTTTATATATTGTTGTTACAACATTTGAAATTATTTATTGCTTTGTTTAACAACAATTAAAAGATGTTTAGTTCATAATTGTACATTTGAAAAAAGAAATTTAAAATAAAAGAAATTGAGCAAAAGAAAAGAAGACATCTACAATAAAATAAAGACAGTAACTTTAAAAAAAATGAAGACATTAGAAAAAAATGTTAAAAAAAAAGAGATAAAGATGGTACCATAAAAATTAAAAAAAATATTTAGCAAAAAATACATAAAAAAAAAGACAATAGAAAAAAATTTAGAAAAAATTGTTGAGTAAAAAAAACATTGAAAAAAAAATAAATGAAGATAATGTAAAGCAAAAAAAAAAAAAAGAACAAATAAAATGATGAGAAAAAAAAGGTAGAAAGCAAAAAGGAAAAACATATTGGAAAAAATATAAAAAAAAATGTTTTTTTAAAAAAAAAGAAAACCTAAAAATAAGGATAGGAAGGAGAATGATATAACATAAAAAAAAGTTAGAAAAGTTAGTTTTTTGAATTTTTTTTTTTTTTGATATTTGGTATATTTATGTAAAGAACTCAACAAAAATATCAGCTTAATGTAAAGTCCATAAGTGTTATTTTATTTTATTTTTTAAAACCACATGGTCAAATTTGACCCTCAACTATATCCAAAAGTTAATATTGGACCTTAAAGGTATTTTTGGTCATAATAGGAACTTTTGCTTCTAAAATTGGACCTTATATTAAAAAACTCTTACAATTAAGTCCTATACATCAAATAAGATTTTAAATTTAATGGTTAACTAATTAAAAAAAATTTTAGATTAATACATAAAATTAATATTTTTTTTTGCAAAAATATATATCACCTAATTATAATTTTTTTAAAAAAATTAAGCATGTATACTAATTTTTTATTTTATAAAAAAAATTTATGTTTTTCTTATAATTTAACTTAAAATTTTCTTAATTTTTTTTTATAAACCTAAAAATTTTTAAAACTTTACAATTAAGTGATATACATTTCAATATATATATATATATACTTTTAATCATTAATTTAAATAATTTTTTATTAGTCAACTAGTTAAATTAAATTGATGAATAAAATTTTATTATTGAAATGTTAAAATTAAGTTCCGAATAAAATTGATGAATTTTTCATATGTATATCACTTAATTCTAAAGCTTTTAAATTTTTAAGCCTAAAAATGTTTTTAAAAAATTTTAAAAATTCAAAAAATGAATTTTAGAATTTTTTCCGATGATTATTATATAGGCTTAACATTTTTAAAAACTTTATAATTAGGTCATCTATATTTTTTAGAAAAGAATTATCAATTTTGTTTATTAATCTAAATAATTTTTCATCAGTTAATAATTAAAGTTAAAATTTTATTTAACTTATAGGATTTAATTGTAAGAATTTTTTAGAATTAGATCCAATATGATCCAATTTTAAAAGAAAATGTTCTTATTATGACCAAAAAAAACTTTAAGGTCCAATATTAATTTTAGAGTATAGCTAAGGGTCCAATTTGACCCTTTGGCCTTTTTGTTAATGTTGATTAAGGAAATACGCTAAAAACAAAAGAAAATAACATTAAAAAAAAAAAAAGTAGAACCCAAAGTAAAATTTAGAACAACATTCAAAAAAAAAAAAAAAAGAGGTGTTAAAAAGGGAAAAACATTTGCTCAAACTCAAAAGGAAATAACTCATGCTGTAACATGGATCCAAACGTTTTCAATTTACTCTTTACAAAGGCATTGCAAAGTATCAAGAAACTATGGGAACCCAATGTCTCAGGTGAAGAGGGAAATTGAAAGCGTAAAGTCAATTTTAATGCATGTGGCTGCTTTGGGACACAAATATATTTCACTGGATTGGACTGGCTAGGTGGCTTATTTTTCATGCACTGCTCAAGCTCCCAAGAAAGTGGAACAACATGCCTATTTGTTAGAAAAGAAGTAATTGATGATGCCATTTTGCAACAGAATGATTTGGACAGAAGTATAAAACAAAACATGGCGTAAACGAAGAAAATGACCATGGACTGGGGTGTGGATTTTACTTCTCTTAACTATAGAATGAACTTAAAATGAAGAAAATCATAATTACAGCAGATGCAAGGAAGCCAGAAAAAGAATTGCAAAAAAATACCTAATCTACGCCATGAAAAAGAGAGCTAAATAGATACCACAAACTAGAAGCCAAAACTTAGGTATGCTGCCACCATACTTGTCAAAGGAACGGATATGTTGTCATCCATTGCACTTGGAATCGACTCCACCAATGTTGCCACTAAAGCAACCAAAGCAAGCCTTTGAATAGTCCACATCCAATCCAATTGGAAATATCCCAAAGCCGAATAGTAATACAGCATCCTACATTATATGTCATTTTAAAGATTAATAAGGAGCATAAAAAATTTCCACCAATTAAGAATGGCCACTTTAGAGGTCCAAAGAGAACATACCCAATAGAGATTAATAATCCAGAAAAGAACATCGACATGCTACCCACCCAACTCTTGTGTTTATTGTAAGGAAGTTTCATCGACCCAAATCTTCTTCCCATTACATCAGCCACACCTAAAAGCCCATAATACTAGAATCAACCAATAGAAACCAAAGAGAGAAATGAACTGGAATTTAGAGCTTGAATAAGATTCTTTACCATCCCCTCCACACATCATTGCCAATGATATCAACCCAACAGGAGACTCACGCCAGAAGATCAAAGCACATAAAATCAATACAAGAACATAATATAAAGGACCTCTCAGCAATTCCCTGCAAGAACAACAACATTTCAGTATTACTGGTACCAAACGATGCAAACTATGGAAAAATGGCTTAAGTGTCAAGTTGTCCCTCTGAATTTGTTTGCAAAAAGGCATTCAATCCAAATTTTAAGTTTCCAACTCAACTAGCCCACAACTTTTATAATGTGGCCAATTAGCTCCAACTTTATCAGAATTCAAAAATTGAGATTACTTGGCTAGCTACATTGTAAAGTTATGGACTGATTAGGCCAAAGAATCAAAATTCGGCTTCATTGCGGGCAACTTGACATTTAAGCCACAGGGATGAAAGGATGGGAATCATTACTCTGGATTTCCTTCTCGAGTAAGAGACTTTATAAGCCCTTCATTGGTAGCTAAAGAGAGTCCATGAATGACAAGCCTTAAGCAATTAACAAGTGGGACTATAGAAGCAAAGTAGCGAGCCTCTATTGAATTGCTAAAGTAATTAAGCAAATCACAAATCTGAAAATCAATTAAAACCACTAGCAAATCCAATAATTATATAAAGTGCAACAATGTATACCTGAAAATTGGCCAAGAAACAGCGAAAAGCAATCCGGATAATATATGTACCAGTTTTCTGCTCAATTTCTGTACCAATTACTAAAGAAGCATCAGATAAAAACTGCATTACTCGTGGCTGCTAAAAATAAAATTGTACATCAATTTCAAATCATAGTCCATAAAATCTTAAGCTAGTTTCAGTTTCAATCAAGGGTGTGTTTGGAAAGTCTAAAAATGCAAGAACTAAATGAATTCTACCTAGCGACATTTATAAACGACAACACCTCCACTCACAATAAACAACGAACCAGCTCAGCCCCACAATCTGAATCACAATCTCCAATGTCTCTATTGACCAAACCAATCCAAAATACTTCCATAACAAACTATTTACCTTTTGCAGCCACATCTCCTTGTTTGTAAATAAATCACAAATGGCTCCTTCCTTGTCTTCACCTAGTTCCCTGTATAGATTATAACAGCTCCTTACCTTTGTATATTTTAAGGACTCGCTGTACACTGTTGAATTCAGGAAATGAGAATTACAAAGTTTGCTGAATTGCTTTCATGGTATCAGAGCTTGTACACAGCTCCTCAAATTCAATTCTCATGGCCAACACATCTTCTATTGAACCCGATCTTTCACTTCAAACCCTTCACCAATGCACAAGTCTAATATCATTGAAATTAGACAACACAAACTACCTCCTTTTGCACTCACAAATGGAGCCACTCAGTCAGAGTATAAATATGGACCATCATCTAATTGAAGGCAGCCAACCCTCACAAGAAATCATGAAAGATGATAAAACTGAAATCAATTCCAACTATGTCAAGTGGAAAAGAAACAACAGACATATCATCGCCTTCTTGCTGAAAAACATCGAGACCGAAGTGCTAGTCACTCTTGAAGATGCAAGTTCAGCCTTTAAGGTATGAAGTCAATTGAACGACAAATTCTACCTACTATAGTAGAAAAAGAAATGATTTTGAATGAAACTCTCATGTCCTTACAAAATGGCAATCTCTCCATTGATGAGTATGTACAAAAATTCAAGGAACAGTGTGATAGTCAAGCAGCCATCAAGAAGCCAACTGATGAAACAAAGAAGGTTTTTCAGCTTGCAAGGGGACTTGGACAGGAATACCAAGACTTTCGAACAGCTATGCTCACAAAGCCACCGTATCCTTCATTCCATCAATTTGTAACAGCTCTTCAAGCACATGAACAGCTCAATCTCACCACCAACCAAGACTCCACTCCTCAGCATGACCAAGATTACTTCACCCAAAGAGGCAGAGGCTGTGGAAGGCATGGCAGTAGATTTAGCTCTCGTGGCCGTGGATTCAATTCAGCAGCACGACTCATCTCTAGAATCCGCTATGATAATCATTCTGAAAATGAAACTGACAATAAAATTGGCAAACAATATGAAGAACCCATTGTGTGCCAAATCTGTGGAAAAAATAATCACTCTGCAATTGAGTTTTGGAGTCGTTTTGATCACTCCATTCAACCTGAGGATCAACTACACAAAGCTTTGGCTGCCATGAACATAACTCAAGGCGATGATCCTAATCAATATGATGACTATGGAGCCACATCACATATTGTAAATGATCCTGGTAAACTTTTAAAAATTGCTAAATATAAAGGAGATGACTCTATTATTGTTGGTAATGAAGAAAACTTGCACATAAGTCATATTGGAGAAGGTAAAATTGAATCAAATGATGGAATTGTTAGTCTAAAAAATGCCCTAGTAGTTCTTGAAATCAAAAAGAACCTTATTTCTGTAGCTACACTAACATCGAATAATGCTTGTATTGTTATTTTTTATGCTAAAGGTGCTTGTTAAGTCTCCACAGGGAAAGGTGCTTGCTAAAGGACATAAGCATACTGGATTATATACTCTAGACAACAATCACAAAGCCTTTACAGCCTACAAAGGAGTCTCCCAAACCATTTGGCATCAACGCTTAGGACATCCACATTCAAATTTTTTGAAAGCTTTACATTCCAAAAATCTAATCAATATTTCTAGTTGGGAACAACCAAAAACCATTTGTGCTAGCTATCAAATGGGAAAAAGTTGTAAACTATTCTTCTTCAAATAAAATTTCTAATTTTCCTTTAGAAAAATTACATCGTGACCTATGGGGACTTGCTTCAATCCTTTCATGTCAAAATTACAAATATTATGTTGTACTTGTAGACAATTGCACTCGTTATACTTGGATATTTCCTTTATAACAAAAATCTTATTTTTTTGAAATATTTGTTAAATTTCAAAACAAGCAGAAAACATATTTGAACGAAAAATTAAAATTTTTCAAAATGATAGTAGAGGAGAATTTACCTCCACCACCTTTAAAACTCAATTAACAAACCATGGAATACATCATCAACTCTTTTGCTCTCAAAATGCCCACCACACCACGTGATACGGATAGTGTCAATGCCACTGAATATCCCAGCTTAGTTGGAGCATTGCAATACTTAACCCACACTAGACCTGACATAGTTGATGCTGTCAACAAAGTGTGTCAATCTCTTCATAATCCCACAATGGGTGATATGAAAGCAGTGAAATATATCCTTAGATATCTTAAAGGCACTGTCGATTTTGGTATCTCATTTTACAAACACAGTAATTTATCTCTTTATGGTTTCTATGATGTAGATTGGGCCGGTTGTCCAACAACACGACGGAGCACTACCAGCTACAGCATTTTTCTTGGGACAAATTGCATCTCCTGCTCCTCCAAGAAACAACCCACAATCTCTCGCTCCAGCACTGAGGCAGAATACCAAGCTTTAGCTGCCACCATTGCAAAATTAGTTTGAATTCAAATCCTATTGCATGACATTGGCATGTCCGTACCTCAAGCACCCCAACTTTTTTGTGACAACAAGAGTGCTTTGTACATGACGATCAATCTAGTCTTTCACGCTCGCTCCAAGCACATTGAAATAGACTATCACTTTGTCCGTGAGAAAGTTGCCATTGGTACCTTAATGACTCATTACATTCCCTCCACACATCAAATTGCTGATTTCTTCACTAAGCCTTTGGCTGCAGTCCCTTTTCAGAATTTTCGCAACAAGCTTGGAGTACGCCTCATTGTTCCCTCCAGCTTGAGAAAGGGTGCAAACGGCAACACCTCCACTCACAATATACAACGAACCAGCTCAGCCCCACAATCTCCAACGTCTCTATTGACCAAACCAATCCAAAATACTTCCATAACAACCTATTTACATTTTACAGCCACAACTCCACGTTTTTAAATAAATCACAAACGGCTACCTCCTTATCTTCACCTAGTTCCTTGTATAGATTATAATTACCATGCACAGCTCCTTACCTTTGTATATTTTAAGGACTCGTTGTACACTGTTGAATTCAGGAAATGAGAATTACAAAGTTTGCTTAATTGCTTTCAATATTAACCAAACTGGCATCATTTTTGGAAGAAGTTGATTCAATTGAACTCTTTAATCCAAACAATGCCTAAAAATGCAAGAATTAATTGAATTCTGTTTATTGAATATTTGGAAATGACTAGAAAATTTCGATTCTTTCAATGTGAAACATTTAATTCATGCATCCAAACAATGCCTAACCAAAAACAGAAATGCAACTGCGTTTATTTATTTCAACACTGTAACAGATAGCAGCTACCTGGTTGATGATGTTTCGCTGAGCGAGAGTATCAAAAGCGAGAACAAGACTATACGCGCCAGCAAGTACAGCTGTGGTAGCTCCGGCGTCTTGAAGCATAGCTCCGGTGGAAATGGCAGCAACGGTAGTGAAGGAGGAGAAGCGAGGAGTGAAGAAAGGGGAAAAAGCTACTGCATAAGGAGTAGAAGGAGGGCGAAGGCGACGGAGGCGTAGGGCCGGAGTCGGTATCAGAGGAAGATGGATGGCGGTGGTGGTGGAACACCGTGCACAGCGGCGGAGGGGGAGGAGGGAGAAAGCAGGATTTAAAGAGAAACAAGCCATTACATTTACAAGGGTGGCTCAAGAACTAAGAGTGTGGCCAGCAACTGAGCTCATACAACTACAGATTTTGTTTTTTGTGGACAGCTTTTTCTGCTGCCAGTGCAGGAGTTTCCTGCACATATGATGTGGCAATCTAATAACTGCCACATGGTATCAGAAACCAAACTCACGCGCCACGTCCTTTAGCTGGCAGCAGCTACTGTTTTCTCCGGATAACGCAATACAAGTTACTATAGCCACGCACTGTTTTTAGTTAGGTTTCACACAGGTAGGCTTCTATATTTTTTAATAATTATTAAAACATTCAAATAATTTTGTTACCTTGACCGTTTAATTTACGTTAAATGAATCGATTTAAAAAAATTAAAAATTTTATTTAATTTTTAAACTTATAATATAATTTTAAATTTATCTAATTTTTTATTAAATTAATATAATTTTTTAATTTATTGTATTTTTATTACAATAATAATTTTTTATTTTTAAGATTAAAATAAATTTATCTTAAAAAAAGATTAAAATAAATATAAACCATATTATTTTAAAATTAACACTACAATATAAATATGTAATCAATATTATATTAATTAATATTTATCATATTGATTGAAACTCAATTTTACTGACTATTATCGTGCTAATACGACTTGTGTGGACTTTTCCCATTTTAGGGTAAAAAAAAAATATTAATTTCTCACTTTATGGTAGTTTTTAAAATATTTCTAATTTTAGGATAATTTACAAAATTATTTCAAATTTGTGATGGTGTTTATTGACTTGACTTGGGGGGGACCATTACTGCCAGTCAAAGGCAGAAAGCCCATTTCTGCCATCCAATTGGCGGAAATGATGGGTAATTTTTTTTAACTCCCCCATTTAAGATGGCGGAGTTCAATTAATAAGAGAAAAAAAAAGTCCATGCAAAATGATTAAGTTTTAATTGGTTAATGATATAGTATCTTTTTGACCTTAGTAAGTTAGCAATCTTAATTTTAATTTTAACAAACTTAATTTTGAGCAACTAATGTGTTTCTTTCAAGTGTGTATAAGTTAGAAACAATTTGGAAGTTAAAATAATAATAAAATATCGAAGAAAAATGATTCTGAAAAGTTATTGGAAGTACTATCTTAACTGGACTCATCATAAGAACTAAATTGCACAAAAAGTTACAATTTGGATCAAAGTCCTAATAAGGACCAAAGTAGTCCCGAACAGGACCAAACATAGTAAAAAATCGCAAAATAGGCAGTACTTATCTTGATTTCATGTCCTAATCGGGACATTGCTTTGGACAGGGTAGTCCCAATCGGGATCAAGGCAGCTTTTCAAATATAACAACTCGTAACAACTATTTGAGGCTAGTCTCGATTGGAATTGAGGATATCCCGACCGGGACTTGACAAAATGCAACTCAAAAATATAAATTTTCATTTAAATGGACTTGATTTATATTAGGAATGAAATCATTGCTTCCAACAACTATAATTGGATTGCTCAAGTATAAATATAACCTCTGAAGATTGTTTTGAGGAAAAGAAACTTGCTCATTCATATTTGTACATTCAATCATTCAATTAAGCTCTTTAAACTCTTCTAAAATTCATTCTTATTGTTGTATACTCTTATGAGAGTTGGTGAGTGTTAGAATAGATATTCTTATTCTTTTATTTTCTAGGTTTAAAAAACAGGAAGTGAGATTATATTATAAAGGAATTGGTTTAAGTGTTTAGCCATTAAAACACTTAGGATTTTAGTTTTAGTGTGAGCCTTGAAAACACTTATAATTTGATTTTTGAGTGATCCTAGAAAACTCAAGTTGTAAGGTTGTAAAAGTGAGCTATAAAACTCTTGTGTAATCTTAATCTTGTGAATAAGATTATAGGTGATTAAAAATCCTAACTTGGTGATAAGTTAAGTGGAGACATAGGATTATTGTTAAATCTGAACTCCTTAAATCATTGTGTTTTTCATTCTTCCTTCTCAATAATTCTCTTAATTCTTGTCCAAATCTTTTAATTTTTAATTTTTGTTTGATAGTCCTATTCAACCCCCCTCTAGGACTCTTTCAATTGGAATCAGAGTTTGAATTCTAGAAACTTCATTGCTAGAATACTATAATATGGCGAGTGAATCATAAAATATTTCTTCACTTAGACCATTCTTTGATGGTAGTGACTATCCTCAATGGAAGTTCAAAATGGAGTTATACCTTGATTGTGATTCCATCAAACTTTGGAACATTGTCCTAAAAGGTGGGGAACCACCTACAAATATCATTGATGGTATGGTAACTACTCTTGCAAGAAGCCAATGGAGCATTGATCAAAAGGAAGAAAATCATAAAAATAAAAAGGCTATAATTACTCTAGTATCTTCTATGATGAGAGAAGAAGGAGGTAAGCTTCAACATTAAATGTTGGCTAAGAAAATGTGGGAGACTTTAGAAAACCATTATAAAGGAAACATATAAGTTAGAAACAAGAAGGTTAAACTTCACATGTATGAATATGAACTCTTCAAGATGAATCCTCAAGAGTCAATCACAAAGTTGATAAATTGACTAATGCTCTTCTCATAACCCTTAAGAAACTTAGGAAATATTTTACTAAGGAAGAAGTAAACAATAAGATTCTAAGAATCCTACCTAAAAAGGATTAGGAATCTCGAGTCACTTCAATTGAGGAAGCTCAAAACCTCTTTACCCTCTTAACCAATGTACTCATTGGTAAGCTCTTGACACATGAGCTCACAATTAAGCAAAGAGGTGAAGAGCAAGAAGAGAAAGAAGAAAAGAAAAGGAGCATAGTACTAAAAGCTCTTTAAGAAGATAATGAAGAGAAAAACATCAAAGATTCTAGTGATAGAGATGGTGACATTGCCATGTTCACTAAGAACTTCAATAAGTTTTTTAGAAAGAAAAATTTCTCAAGAATAAGGGATTTCAATAAGAAGTACGAAGGAAAAGGCAAGAAGAAAACCAAAAATGTTACTTGCTATAAATGCAAGAAACCAGGACACATTAGAAGTGAGTGCCCCAAACTTAAATTCAAGAACAAGGAAGTAAAGGATAAGAAGAAGGCCTTCAAAACTACTTGGGATGATTCCTCTAAATTCGAAGAGGAAGAGAAACAACAAGTGGCAAATCTTTACTTCATGGCTCTTGAGGATAAAAAAGAGGTACCATCTACTTCTAACTACTATTGTGATGATTATTATGATTATGATGAATATGATGATGATGTTAAGAGCTCTATTATGATCAAAATCTTGCTTAAATGCAAAAGTTTATTATCTAAGAAGAAACATTATAAGCATGAGTTAGCTATCTTTACTAAAGAATTTGAAAGTTTAAAAAATAATTTTGCTAAAATTGTTGAATCAAATGAAAAACTTGTTAGTAATGCAAAATCTTTAAATTCTTTGGAAGATCAACTTAAAAAACAAATGATGAAAATCATAAGCTTTCTAAGAAGGTCTTAGAGTTAAAGAATTCCATTGCTAAATTTAAGAGAGGAAAAGAAACTTTAGATAGTCTTCTTGACTCTCAAAAATTTCATGGAGATACCCATGAAATTGGATATAAAAATGGAATGTCTTTATCATGATCATCGCATATTAATTTTATTAAAGCCTCACATGACTCCATTCAATCTACCTCCAAACCAAATGAGATTTAAGTTTTCATAGCTAAAAGATCTTATATGTTAAAAAATAAGGGAAAGTCTCATAAGATTCACCCTTCATTAACACAAAGAGGTAAGGTTCAAACTAGAGCACCTCAACCACACAAGCATGCTTATATGTACATTAGACAATCACATTTGGCATGCTACACAACACAATGCACATAAACATGTTTTACAAACCTATCAAAATACACATTGTCATTGTCAATGTATGTCTCACACCATGATTCAAAATAATAGGAGATACACACCACCACAACATGAAAGGCATGTTTTACACACTGGAAAAACATATCATACTAGGAGAAATAAATTTGAAAATTTCATATGTTTATATTGCATGATCAAATGACATACTAACAATGTATGTTTCTATAGAAGACTATACATGAATTTACTTCCTTTGGATTATCTTAAAACTAACCAACCTAGACTAAGAAAGGTTTGGGCCTGAAAGAACACTTAAATTATTTTGTGTATATGTGCTTGAAATCCATAAAAACAAAAAGCAAGTGGTATATCGATAATGGATGTTTAAGGCACATTATGGGAGACAAAGAGCAATTAAACAAGCTTAATGATAAGGATGGAGGATATGTTACATTCAGAGATAATGCAAAAGGAAAAATTATTGGCATTAGAGGAATAAGTAATCCTCAATCCTTATATATACATTATATGTTGTTTATTGATATTCTTAAACAAAATTTACTTAGTATAAGTCAATTATATGACATGGGAAATAAGATAACTTTCTATCTTAGAAATTGCTTTGTTAGTAGTCTTGATGAAAACAAAGTTATTTTTAGTAGTGAAAGAATATACAATATTTATGTTATTGATTTAAATAAAATTAATAATAAAGAAATCAAATGCTTAATGTCTATTTCCCATGACACATGGATATGGCTTAAAAGGTTAGGACATGCAAATTTTGAGCTTTTGAATAATCTTTGTAAACATGAACTTGTGATTGGTTTACTTAAGCTTGAATTCACTAAGGATAAACCTTGTAATGCTTGTCAAAAGGAAAAACAATCTAAGTCCTCACTTAGGCTAAAAAATGTAATGTCCAGTTCTAAACCACTTAAACTTATACATATGGATTTATTTGAACCAACTAGAGTTGCTAGTCTTGGTGGAATGCACTATGCATATATTTTGGTTGATGATTACTCTAGATTTACTTGAGTATGTTTCCTTGCTCAAAAGAATGATGCTTTTAAAGCTTTTAAAAATTTTGCTAAAAGAGTTCAAAAAGAAAAAGGCTTTTGTATTTTATCCATTAAAAGTGATCATGGAACCGAATTTGAAAATGAGTTTTTCATAATTTATTGTAATGAAAATGGTATTTCACATACATTTTCTTCTCCTAGAACTCCTCAACAAAATGGGCTAGTAGAAAGGAAAAATAGAACTCTTATAGAAATGGCTAGAATAGTGCTCCATGAGTATAATTTGCCTCTATACTTTTGGGCAGAAGCTGTTAACATGTTTTATTATATTTTAAATAAAGTTTTCAAAAGACCAATTTTAAATAAAACTTCTTATAAGTTATAGAACAATAGAAAATCTCATATCTAAAAGTATTTAGATACAAGTGCTTTATATTGAACACCATGGATAATCTTAGGAAATTTGATTCTAAAGTTGATGAAGGAATTTTCCTAGGTTATTATATTTCTAGTAAAGTATATAAAGTCTTTAATAAGAGAACTTTACTAGTTGAAGAGTCAATGCATATTGTATTTAATGAATCAAACTCACTTGATCCTAGAAAGGATGATTGTAGTATTGTTGATCTTGTATGTGAAAATGAGATTATAGATACACAAGAAGAAAATGCTAGTATGCTTTTGGAACTTGAAGGTCAAAGTAAAGAGGATAATGAAGAGACATCTCAACCTATCTTGAAGGATGAACTCCCAAAGGATTGACAATTCAAGAAAGCGCAGCCTCAAGATCTCATTATAGGTGACACTATAAAAAAGGTAACTACTATATCTAAATTAAAGTCTATTATTAATTTAGCCTTTATTTCTCAAATTGAACCTAAAAATTTTGATGATGCATTGTGTGATGAATTTTGGGTCCTTATTATGCAAGAAGAGTTAAATTAATTTAAGAGAAACAAGGTTTGGACTTTGGTTCCTAGACCAAAATATCATCCTATCATAGGCACCAAATGGGTGTTTAGAAATAAAATGAATGAACAAGGTGTCATAACTAGAAACAAAGCTAGATTAGTAGCTAAAGGTTATAATTAAGAGGAATGCATTAATTATGATGAAACCTTGTAAGGTTAGAAGCTATTAGAATGCTACTTGCATTTACATCATTTATGGATTTTAAACTTTATAAAATGGATGTTAAAAGTACATTTCTAAATGGCGTTATTGAAGAGGAGGTATATGTTGAACAACCTCTAGGTTTTGAAAATTTTGATTCACCAAATCATGTGTTTAAACTTGTGAAAGCATTATATGGATTGAAATAAGCTCCAAGAGCTTGGTATGAAAGATTGGGTAACTTTTTGCTAAAGAAAGGTTTCTCTAAAGAAAAGGTTGACACAACTTTTTTATAAAGAAATCTAAACATGATTTATTAATTTGTGCAAATATATGTTGATGATATTATTTTCGGTGCTATTAACCATTACTTGTGTGAGGAATTCTCCAAATTGATGCAAGGTGAATTTGAAATTAGTATGATGAGAGAACTTTTCTTTCTCAAATTACAAATCAAGCAATGCAAAGATAAGATTTTCATCAATCAAACAAAATATGCAAGGGACATTCTCAAAAAGTTTGGAATGGATGGAACTAAAACAAGTAAAACTCTTATGAGAACCATAACCAAACTAAACAAAGATGAGAATAGCAAACTAGTTGATGAAAAGTAATTTAAAGGTATGATCAAATCCTTTCTTTATTTAACCACTAGTAGACTTGATATTATGTTTGCTATTTGCTTGTGTGCTAGATTTCAATAAAGTCCTAGAGAGTCTCATTAAAATGCTATCAAAAGAATTTTCAAATATCTTTATGGTACAACGCATTTAGGACTTTAGTATCCTAAGAGTTGTTCCTTTGACTTGATTAGTTATTCTGATTCAGTCTTTGCCGGTAGTTTACTAAATAGAAAGAGCACTTTCGAAACTTATCAATTTTTATGACAACGTTTAGTTTTTTGGTTTAGCAAAAAATAAGTTTTGGTTGCCTTATCCACTGCAAAAGCTGAATACTTGCAATAATTCTTTATTGTTCATAAGTCTTATGGCAAAAACAACAATTAATAGACTATGGTATAAAACTTGATCACATTCCCATCAAATGTGACAATACAAGTGCTATTGATCTTAGCAAGAATCCCATTCAACATTCTAGAACTAAGCATATAGACATTTGACATAATTTTTTACATGATCATGTACAATTTGGTGATATCTCACTTGATTTTATTAATACAAATAATCAACTTGCTGATATCTTCACTAAACCTCTTAATGAAAAAAGATTGAACTTCATTAAACATGAACTTGACATGATTGATGGTTCTAGTTTGTCTTGATTTTGATAGACATTTATGTTTCTTTTATGTTTATTTTTGGAATTTAATATATGTTTAATTGATTTTTTATTCTTATTTTTCAAAATTAATAATTAATTTATGAATTTTTTATTAAATTTTTTATTTTAATTTTTAGAAAAATAAATCTTTCCTTAAATGAGTCTATGTCTTTTATTCATTTATCTCTTTCAAAAATGGTCAATTTAGTTCAATTTATGCAAATTAATTTCACAAGGACTTATTTATAAGAAAATCTAGACCTAATTGAACAATTTTCTTAAACTTTTCTAAATAGGACCCTGGTCCTGCCTGGAACCAGATAATGTCCCAATCGGGACATGACCTTTGAATTCTATGTTTTTACATAGAACTCATTCTGAACGGATGTTCCGATTGGGACATCGCTGGGGACGGGATGTCCCGATCGGGACATGGCTCCTAACAGGATTAGGATTTCAAAAATTTTCTACCTTTTTAACTCTCTAATAAAAAACCAGAATGAATTTTTAGGTTCTTATTCAATTCAAATTCTACACTATTTCCAACCTTAATCTCATGCTTATAAATACCACTCTATTCCTCATTTATTTTTTCATCTCAAATCAAGTCTTTTCTCTTTACACATTCTACTTCAATTTTCTCCTTATAGCTCCAAAGAAACCTAGTAAGTTCCCCTCATCTTCTCAAGCTCCTCCTTTTTCTAAGAAGGATAAACCTAAAAGAACTCACTCTCCTTTTTCTTATTCTTCTTAAGAAATTAAAAAGAGGATGTCTCTATTCTAAAAGAGGGATTTCATTCCCTCACGCTTTATACATGAACCAACACTCAAGGCTATAGGATGCTTTAATAAAGTCCAAAATCTTCTCTTTAAAGGTGGGATTTGTGATTTTGCATTTTCTCCTTTTCCTTCTTACCCATCTCTTATCATTGAGTTTCTTTCATCTTTTACTCTTTGCTCCACCAAATTTAATGACAATAATCCTTATTTTTCCATGAGATTTAAATTGGGAGGAAGAGATTGCTTTATGACTTATTAAGAGTCTGATATTCTTTTTGGATTCTCTCAAGAGGGACATATTCAAGTCAACCCTCATTGGATTGCCTCTTCTATGGGGATTAGATCAAAGCTCCCAATGATCCTCAATTCTTCATCAGACACACCAAAGCCTCCTTCATCAAATCCAAAGAACTTTGGTATGTTTATCACTTCATCACTTATTCCATTAATGGTAGAGCACTTTCTAATGAAGCAATTTCTCTTGGTGATCTTTTTGTTCTTTATTGTCTTTATCACAATGAAAATATTGCTTTAGGAAGATTTCTATAATGCAAAATTTAACTAATTAGTGATAATCAAACCAGTGTAATTTGTATTGGTAGGATTATCATAAAATTAGCTAAATTTTACAACATTAATCTTGACTTTCTACCCTCTACCAAACCTTTATTTCTTAATTCTAATTTTATTCAAAACTCTAAACAATTCACCTCTATCAATGGAGTTTGGTATGGAAATATGATCTTGGTGCTAGTGAAAACAATGAAGCCATGTTTTAAGAATTAGAAGAACAAGAAGGTCAAGGCAAAGAAGAACAAGATCCTCAACCTCAAGTTGCCCCTACAAGAAAGAGAACAAGAAGTGAAGGAACCTTAAGTCAAGGTGCTCAAGCTCAAGAAGATGAACCTTCTTGGGTTGGCCAAATTTTTTAGCACATGTCCTTAATGGAATCCAACTTCAATTCATGTTTTAATGAAGTTAAATCTACTTTAATGTGCGCTTCAATCAAATTAATGATAGCATCGCTCATCTTTAACATAATGTTCATCACATTTATGAGCAACAAGGCTATACATGCACCTATCTTCCTCCTTTCCCTCCTCAAGAATAGATTTGTGTTTTCCATTAGTTTTATTTTTGGTTTTTGTTTGGTTTATTTTTTGTATATGAGCCTCTAGCTATTATTTTATTTTTAGGCTCATTCTATCCTTGTTTATTTTTAGTTTATTTTTCATTTCTTTTTAGTATCCTATCTTTGTATTGCATCTTTTTATTATTAATGAAAATTTTCTTTTTAATTAAAAATATTTATTTGAGTTTATTCTTTTTGACTTTTATCAAAGGGGGAGAAATATTTGAGTTTGAATAATGTGTTTAATAATGTCATATGTTTGTGATTAACTTATATTATGTTTTTAATATTTTTTATATACATGCAAAACACATTCATGTAAAGAAAAATTCCTCTTAGGAATTTTTTTTTATCTTTAAAAGGAAATATTAGTTGAGTTTGCATGTATACTTAGTTAATTTTGTTAACCATTTGCATGATCAAAATTTTGGACTTTGACAAAAAAATTTGATTTTAATGATTTTAACTAAATGTGTAGGAATTATATACCAAAAATATACATTTTTGGATATACAATGGTCTTTTGGGATAATTTGATCTCTAAAATTCAAGGAGCCTTTTTGACATCCTTAGAGCTTTATAATGAGAAAATGATCATCATCACTTTTGAAGTAGACATCTTAAGCTTTCTAAATTGAGCTTACTTGTCAAAATCCGAGCTCATTTAGGTATGCAAATTTTGAGTCAAAGTCAGCATATACAACTTTCATTTTATATTGCGTAGCTCTTAATATTTTAGTAATATCTTGAGCTACAGAGGTTTAATTAAGGTGATTAAAAGTGATATGGAAAGATAAAAAAAATTATTTAAACTTTTATGAAGAAAGTTAAGGCTGATTCAATCATCTTTAGTCTTAAAAAGACATCACAAAGCACTATTACAAACGGACTCAATACAGAGACTAAATTGCATAAAAAATTGCAATTTATATCATAGTCCCAATCAGGACCAAGGAAGGAGCAAAAAATTCATCAAATGACAGAACTAATCTTGAACCCATATCCTAATCAGGACATTGCTCGAGACCAGGGTGTCTCGATCGGGATCAAGGCATTTTTTCAAATGCAATAGCTTGTAATGGCTATTTGGATGATATCCCAATCGGGACAGATGGTATCCCGACTAGGACCTGAAAAAAAAATAGATTAAGAGTCCAAATTTTTATTCAAATAGACTTGGACAATGATGGGAATGAATTTATTATTTCCAATAGCTACAATTGGATTGCTCAAGTATAAATATGACCTTTGAAGATTCTTTTGATGTTAAGAAACTTGTTCATTCATTTTATACATTTAAGCATTCAATTAAACTCTCTAAACTTTTCTAAAATTCATTTCTTTGTATAAACTCTTATGAGAGTTGGCTGTGTGTTAGAAATAGAATTTCTGTCCATTTTAAGTCTTGGGATATATTAGAATGGAATTGAGATTTATTTCTAAAGGAATTGCTTTAAGTTTTATCCATTTAAACACTTGGGATTTAGTTTTTGAATGAGCCTTGAAAACTCAAGTTGTAAGGTTGTAAGAGTGAGCCATAAAACTCTTGTGTAATCTCAATCTTATAAATAAGATTATGAGGATAAGTTAGGTGGAGACGTAGGATGGTTGTTGAATCCAAACTCCTTAAATCTGTACATTCTTTATTCTTCCTTCTAAACTCTCATTAAATTCTTGGAAAGAATTCTTTTAATTTCTTAATTTTGTTCAGTAGTCCTATTCACCCCCCTCTAGGACTCTTTTAATTGGTATCAAAACTTGGATTCTAGGAACTTAATTGCTAGAATACAAGATCATGGGGAGTAAACTTCAAAATTTTTCGTCAATTAGAACATTCTTTGATGGTAGTGACTATCCTCATTATAAGTTAAAAATGGATCAATATCTAGATTGTGATTCCTTTAGACATTAGGAAATTATTCTTAAAGGTTGGCAACCATTAAAAACTACCATTGATGGTGTACATGCTACTCTTTCAAGAAGTGATTGGAGCAATGATAAAAAGGAAGAAAACTATATAAAAAAGAAAGTTATGATCACTCTACTCTCTTCCATGATAAGAGAAGAAGGAGGCAAGATTTAACATTGCATTTCGGCCAAGGAACTATGGGAAACCTTAAAAAACTATTATGAAGGCAATGTGCAAGTAAGAAGTAAAAAAGTTCAACTTCATATGTATGAATATGAAATCTTCAAATGAAGCCCTAAGAATCAATCACGAATATGACAAACCATCTCAATGCTCTCCTCATAGCCCTCAAGAAACTTGGAAAACATTTCTCCAAGGAAGATGTGAACAATAAGATTCTAAGAATCCTACATAAGAAGGATTATGAATCTCGAGTCACTTCAACTAACGAAGCTCAAGACCTCTCTACCCTTTCAATTAATGTACTTATTGGAAAGCTCCTAACACATGAGCTTATAATTAAGTAAATAGGTGAAGAGCAAAAAGAAAAGGAAGAGAAGAATAAGGGCATAGCACTAAAAGCTCTTTAAAAAGATAGTGAAGAGGAAAGCACTAAAGATTTTAATGATGAAGATAGTGATATTGCCATGCTCATTAGAAATTTCAAAATTTCTTAAAAAAGAAAAATTTTTTAAGAATAAGAAACTTCAACAAGAAGTACGAAGTAGAAGGTAATAAGAAAACCAAAGAGGTTACTTTCTATAAATGCAAGAAACTGAGACGTATTAAAAGTGAGTGCCCCAAACTCAAATTCAAGAACAAAGGAGCAAAAAATAAGAAAAAGGCATTCAAAGCTACTTAGGATGATTCTTTTGAATTTGAAAAGGATGAGGAACAATAAGAAGTGGTCAATCTTTACTTCATGGCTCTTGAAAACAAAAATGAGGTACCATCCACTTCTTATTCTTCCTTTGATGATTGTGATAATTATTATGATGATGATGATGATTAGAGCTCTATTGTGAGCAAATTATTAGTTAAATGCAAAAGTTTATTATCTAAGAAGAAATATTATAAGCATGAATTATGTAGCTTAACCAAAGAATTTGAAAGTTTAAAAAATAATTTTGCTAAACTTGTTGAATCAAATGAAAAACTTATTAGTAATGCAAAATTTTCTAATTCTTTAGAAGATCTACTCAAGAAAGCAAATGATGAAAATCATAAGCTTTCTAAGGAGGTTTTAGAATTCAAGAATTCCATTACTAAATTTAAAAGAGGAAAAGAAACTTTATATAGTTTTTTTGACTCTCAAAAATTTTATGAAGATACCCATGGAATTGGATATAAAAATGGAATGTCTTCATCATCTTCATCACATGTTAATTTTGTAAAAGCCTCACATGATTCCTTCAGCCTCCAAATCAAATGAGACTCAAACTTTCAATGCTAAAATATCTTACGTGTTAAATAACAAGGGAAAGTCTCATAAGACTCACCCATCATTAACACAAAGAGGTAAGGCTCAAACTAGAGCACCTCAAACTAAGTCTGCTTATATGTACACTAAACAAAATTATAATAGGCAAGCTACATAACTTAATGCATATAAACATGTTGCACAAACTTATCAAAATACATATTGTCATTGTAAATGTTTGACTCACACAATAACACAAAACAATAGGAGATACACACAATACCAAAGGCATGTTGCATATATTGGGAAAGTATTTTATCATAGGAGGAATAAATTTGAAAATATTATGAGTTCATATTGCATGATCAAAGGACATACTAATAATGTATGCTTCTATAAAAGATTAAACATGAATTTACTTCATTTGAACTATCTTGAAACTAATCAACCTAAACTAAGAAACGTTTGGGTCTAAAAAGACATTTAAATTATCTAGTGTAGGTGTGCTTGAAATCCACAAGAACAAAAAATAAATGGTACAAGAGACTAGCCATTGAACACGCGTGTGGGAGGAATAAGGTTGGAAGGATGTATTTTGTACACTTGATTGATACTTGCTACTTACTGCTTATTGCTTAGCATGTGCATCACATATACATGCATCTTATTTATCATACTAACACCTTATTTTATAGCCATCATAGATACACTGGGGTCTTCTCATATTTTGGGACAGAAAGGTGGCAAAATAAAAAGAACAAGTCAGAGCTCTAAAACCTTAGTAAAGGAAATCCTGAATAGACTGGATAAACTAGAAAGAAGCCCTATCAACCCACTTTACTTGGAAGCTGAACCAAATTCACCCGAATATAAACAAATGGAATAATAACAAGGGAATTGGACCTTATAAGACATCAAGGGAGCTTTGATGGATGACATGAGGGCTATGATGCAAGATGAGCTAAGACAAACACTATCTAGATTGATGCAACCTACTGCTATTATACCACCACCTACAATTGAACAACCACCTGCTAATACTTCTATCCCACCTACTGCGGATGCTCCACCTGTTGCCAATAATGCTGGGGGGCAACCTGTTGTTAGAAACTCACATCCTATCGATGTACAGTCTGAGGATGTTGAGAACTACATGAGAGAATCATTTGAATTGTTACAAGACCATGAGTCCAAGCAGATGCAAGAACTAACCCAGAAGATGTCCAAAATGGAAGAGCTAATCAAGGGACAAGGCATGGGGTATTCATTTAACTTCAATGACATGTTGCAGATGGGAGATGATAGGCTTCCTGACAAGTTCAAGATGCCACAACTACAAAAATTTAATAGGAGAGGAGATCCGAGGATTCATCTTAGCTAGTACACAATAACCATGAGCACTACTAAAGCACCATTAGAAGTGATCACTAAGTTATTTGTATTATCCTTAGAGGGAATGGCTATAAACTAGTATTATAGGTTGGAAAAATCAGTCAGGGCTGACTAGAAAAAATTATATATTTTTAAAATAGTATGAATATAACACTAGATTGGAAGTGTCCATTAGAGATCTAGAACTAACAAAGTAGAAACCCGATGAATCTTTCTTTGATTTCCTTACCAAATTCATGAATAAAACAGGACTGATGAAGAATAAGCTGGTTGAGAAGGATCAGGTGAGGATGATAGTTCAGAATGTGTCACCTAATCTAGTTGAGAGGTTGCAGATGATGAACCCCAAAAATTTCATAGACTTGTATGATGATGGTCTGCATGCAGAACACATTGAGAATGATAAGAAAAGAAACTCTAGAGGCACTGGAACCCAAAACTACCCAACTGGGGGCACATAACAGGGTAGTACTAGTTGAGCTGTGGAGGTGCGCGCAGTTTAGCAACCCCGAAGATTCTCCAACTTCAACCAAACACTCTCTAAAGTCCTCGAATGATTGATCCAGAAATGCTTACTCCAACCCTTAACCTTCTCTAAATCGCCTAACCCGAATGTCCCAAGCTACGACCCCAATAGCTATTGCAAGTTTCATTAAGTAGCTGGCCACTCCACAGACACCTATATTCACCTCAAACATGAGATCCAAAACCTAATAGACTTTAAAAAAATCATAGACCCTAAAAAATCCAACTCCAACCCAAACACTAGAAACAATCCTTTCCCTGACTACCGAAATGTTCCACCACTAGCCACCATGATGATTAACTTAAGAGTGAGAAAAGAAAAAGTGCTAAAATATTTTGAAAACTTAAACCTTACAGCTAATGGAGAATCTCCTAATGCCTCTAGAGGAATTGAGGATTTGTTGGGGCTACCCTTAGGGAAATTTTACTATAAGGTGTTCTATTCCAAACCACCCTCTGTAGATATCCCAATTGAATTGATTATGCCCTCAAGATGGAGTGATGAGTTTAATAATGAGAAAGAATCCAAAACCCTAGAATAGCCAGGAGTTAAGGATTTACTGGGGTAGCCCTAAGGGAAATTTGACTATAATGTGTTTTATTCCAAACCGCCCTTTGCAGATATCCCAATTGAATCAATTGTGCCCTTAGAATGGGGTGATGAGTTTAATGACGAGAAAGAATCCAAAACCCTAGAACAACCAGGAGTTAAGGATTTATTAGGGCAGCCCTCAGAAAAATTTGATTATAGGGTGTTCTATGCAAAGCTTGCTTCCAGTGATATTCCTTTTGAGGGGATTGTGCCCTCAGGATGGGGTGATGAATTTGGTGATGGGCCAGTGAAAGAAGAGAAGGAGTCTTTAACTCCCGAATAGGGGATTGAGGAATTATTGAGAGCACATATGGGAAAGCTTAGCATGGAGGGAAAGGAAATGTGTACAGTAGAAGTATAGAAGGACAAAAAGAGGGAAAAAATCATTGGAGTTATAGACATCTAGTATAACTCTAATTAAGAGAGTCCTACTGGTCTGGATGTGTGGAGCGATGACCTCAAAGTGAATCATGTTACTAGAAGTGGGAGGAATTACAAAGTAGTAGAGAAGAAGATTGAGAGAGTTGTAGAAGGAGAAGAGACAGATAATGCAGAAATAGGAGAAGGGAAAAGGAAGACTTGATTCTGGAATAACTAAAGAAGGCTAAGGCGAATGTCAACATGTGGGAATTATTAATGCATTCAGGCAGCCATAGAAGAGCTCCTATCAAAGCTCTATCAAACAAGAACATTGAAATAGTAGCCACACTTGAGGCTATGGTGGCAAAGGTGATAGAAAAGAAACACGGGCTGGTAACATTCTCAGATGACAACCTGCCTTTGGAAGGAAGAAACCATAATAAGGCATTGTTTATCCTAGCTGAGGTAAGGGGAAAGAGAACCAATTTTGCTATGGTTGATGATGGTTTTGCTATTAATGTGTGTCCCTTGAAAATCCTGCCTAATTTAGGTTTGAAGGCTGATGACCTAACAGATTCAAACCTCATAATCAGAACCTATGATGATAGTACTGGGAATGTGGAGGGGACATTCCAAGCTCTGGTTAAAACAGGACCTGTGGAATTAACTATTGAGTTCAATGTGCTGGATATATCAGTTACTTATGCCCTATTGTTAGGAAGGCCATGGTTCCATGCTTTGGGAGGGGTACCCTCAATTGTGCACCAAAAGATAAAATTCCCTCATTAAGGAAAGGTTGTGACTATAGAAGCTGGGACTAATGCTGCTGTGGCACCTTTATTAGACAAATAGAAGCAAATGTGTACACCCCCCGGTTTCTAGATTACTGGGATATTTGATGGAGTAGAGATGGATCCGAGGGTAGCAAAAATGATGAAGAGTATGAATTACTGACTTGGGCAAGGGCTGGGGAAGAATGAGCAAGGAAGCCCTAGTCTTCAAGAGTTTAAAAGCCAAGACAACATGACAGATTTGGGTTACATAGGTGAGATAGAGCCAAGAAGTATAAGAGCAAGGAAGAGGTTTAATGCCAAACAAAGGAAGCTCTCAAAGAAAATTAGGCCGATAAGTGAGAATTTAGTCAAGCTAGGAATGGGCAAGTACTATTTAGGTGTTAAGGAGTCCATTAATGTCATTGGAAAAAAAGTTCCTAGGTTTGAGATTTTCAAGGATCAGATTGTGGAAAACTTAACATAGAGCAACAAAGAAGAAGTGATGAAGCAAGTAGTTGGAAGAATGGGCGATGCTGCTGTCGAGGAGCTGTTGTGTTTACCACCTGAAGAGGAGCCACCCTAGGATTTAGCTACTGTCATTAATGATAGCTTTATTGATGTTTTTTTATAAGGAAAATGATGTAATAACATTCAGTCTGTTTGAGGATAAAAACTCTGTTTTTTCCATGGTCAATGATATGAATGCTAGTTTTGCTTACTTGTGTAATGTGCATCTTGATAGTTCTGTGCATTATAATTTTGATTGATCATGCATGTTTAACATTAATTCAATTCAATTCATTTAACATAGGCACAAATGATAATCCTAAGAACATTTATATATCACATGAGGTAACTCCTGAAGAGAGGAAAAAATTTAAGAGAATATTAATAAACAGAAAGGTAGTATTTGCTTGGACCTATGAAGACATGCCAGGTTTAAATAGGGACATTATAGAGCATCACATTCCAAATCATCCAAAAATAAAACCAATTAAACAGAAATTGTGCAGGATGAGACTAGAATGGACTAAAAAGATAAAAGAAGAAATTGCTAAACAAATTCAGGCTAACTTTTTACAAGTAGTGGATTATCCTCAATGGTTAGCAAATATAGTACTGATACCTAACAAAGATGGTAAAGTGTGTATGTGTGTAGATTTTAGGAATCTAAACAAAGCATGCCCAAAAGATGATTTTCCTTTACCCCATATTGATGTAATAGTAGACAACATAATATTTAGTGCAATGTATTCCTTTATGGATGGATTCTCATGGTATAATCAAATAATGATGGTAGTTATGGATAAGATCAAGATAACTTTCATCATGGAATGGGGGACATATTACTACAAGGTTATGCCTTTTAGGTTGAAGAATGTAGGTGCAACATATCAAAGGGTAGCCGCCGCTCTTTTCCATAACATGGTAAACAAAGAGGTTGAGGTGTATGTGGATGATATGATGGTCAAGTCAAAAATAAGAGAGGGACACTTTAGAGCTCTAGATAAGTTCTTGGCTTGAATTAAGAAGTACAATATGAGACTCAACTCAAAGAATTGCATTTTTAGGGTTACTTCAGGAAAACTACTAAGGCATATAGTTAGTAGTTGAGGAATTGAAGTAGATCCAGATAAAGTGAAAGCTAATAAAAAAATTCCAACACTGAAGATAGAGAAAGAATTAAGAGGATTCATTGATAGGTTACAATATATTAGTAGATTTATTGCAAAGCTTACTAATATTTGTGACCCTATCTCTAAACTCCTGGGGAAAGACTAGCCTGTGAAGTGGAACGATGATTGTCAGAAGGCCTTTGACATGATTAAAGAATATCTCTCCAATTTACCCATACTAAAGCCACCAAGGCAAGGGAAGTCGTTGATCCTATACTTCGCCTTAGAGGATAATGCAATGGGAGTAATGCTAGCACAAGAAGGACTAGAAGGGATAGAGCATGCAGTATATTATTTGTTGACCATTTACATGGTCAAACTCCTAATTTTGGACTTTAACAAATAATTTTGATACTAATAATTTCAATTAAGTGTCAATTAAGTGTGTAGGGAATTATATACCAAACATATACCAAGCATATACATTTTTGGATGAATAGTGCTTTTTCAAGCTAATTTGACGTCTGAGATTCAAGAAGGCTTTTGACATCTTTAGAGCTCTGTAATGAGAAAATAATTTTCTTCACTTATAAATTAGACATCTTAAGCTTTCCAAATTAAGCTTACTTGTCAAAATCCAAGATCATTTGGGCATGAAAATCTTCAATTGAAGTTAGCATATGCAGCTTGCATTTTAGTTTGCATAGCTTTTGGTATTTTAGTAATATCTTGAGCTAAAGATGTCCAATTGAGGTTATTTAAAGTTTCATGAAAATATAAGACAATTATCTACAACTTTTATGAAGAAAATTTTGGCTAAATCGATCGTCTTCAATCATATTCATGAGAATCTTATGAGGTGGTCATAAGTTGTCCTTGAATAGTGCCTTTTAAGCACATTTTTGGCAAAAATAGGCAGTATTGCTCACGAGCTAGAGTCACAAGCACTTTTGCTCATGAGCTGCTCATAAGTGCAGTGCTATCAGCCCCAAATAGAAATATTTGAATACAACATATATATTCTTGCCCCTCATGAGCGAAAGCGTGACCCTCACGAGCACTGTTCACTCGTGAGCGTCATTTTGACAACTTTAAGTCCAAGATTGATTCAAAAACAAATATAGAAATTAGAGACATGTTTGATACATCTAAAAACTATATTTTTGAGTGTTTTTCTATATAAACACTCAGAATTCAATTGAAAGTTTAAGAAACTTGTTTATTATTCATTATCTGTTAAGCATTCAATTGAGCTCTTAAACAATTTTGTTATATAAAATCTTATGAGAGTTAGTTGTATGTTAGAAATAAAATATCTCTTCATCTTAAATCTTAGGATAGATTAGAAGGGAAGTGAGATTTATTTCTAAAGGAATTGGTTTAAGTGTTGTCCATTGAAACACTTTGGATTTGGTTTTTGAGTGAGCCTTGAAAACTCAAGTTGTAAGGTTGTAAGAGTGAGCCATAAAAATCTTGTGTATTCTCAATCTTATGAATAAGATCATAGGTGATTAAAAATCCTAACTTGGGGATAAGTTAGGTGGAGATGTAGGATTATTGTTGAATCCGAACTCCTTAAATATTTATGTTCTTCATTCTTCCTTCTCAACTCTTACTTAATTCTTGCAAAGAATTCCTTTAATTTCATATTTTTATTTGATAGTCCTATTCACCCCCCTCTAGGACTCTTTCATTATCTCAGCAAGAAGTTCCTGCCATATAAGGAGAAGTACGACTTGGTAGAGAATATGTGTTTAATCATGATTTGGGCAACAAGAAAATCGAGTTACTACTTTCAGTCTGTATAAGGTTCAAGTTATTTCAAAGATAGATCCCTTAAGGTACTTATTCCAAGCACCCACTTTGACTAGAAGAATGTCTCAATGGCTAGTACTCCTAATTGAATTTTATATAGAATACATCACTATGAAGGTTATTAAAGGGAGGGCAGTAGTAGAATTTCTAGCTCAAAATGCAGTAGAGGGTGATGAATAGTAGAATTTAGAGTTTCCAGATGAGAACTTGGTAGTCATAGAGTATCAGGAGTGGAAGCTTTACTTTTATGGGGCTATAAACTATAGAGGAGCTGGATTAGGAGTAATTCTTATTACACTAGAAGGACAGACTATACCAATGGATAAGAAATTAGACTTCAAGGTAACAAACAATATGGCTAAGTATGAGGCATGCATCTACGGAATTGAAGCAGCTCTAGCAGCTGGGGCAAAGAAATTGCTAGTTTATGGGGATTCAATGTTAGTATTTAGCCAAGCTAATAAGGAATGGGGATTGAAAGAGAAAAAGCTGAAACCATATATTTGCTATTTAAAAGCTTTAAAGAAGAACTTCAATAAATGTCTCTTTATCCATTTGTTAAGAGATGACAATTAGATGTCAGATGCATTGGCAACACTCTCTTCTATGTGGGATAGTGTGACAGGATCAACTATGAAGCCTTAGGTAATTATGAAATCAAGAGCTCCGTGGTATGAAGGAGAGGATATTATGAGTGTTCAAATAGGGTATGAAGAGAAGCCATGGTTTTATGATATTCAAAAGTTCATCGAAAAAGGAAAGTATCTGGATGAGGCAACTTCAAAGGAGAGATATGCTCTTCGTGTCCTTGCACATAACTATGCAAGTCATGATGAAGTATTATATAAGAGAATGCTGAATAGAATGTAGCTTAGATGTCTCAAGAAAGATGAAGCTAAAGAAATGATGAAAGAGATTCATGCAGGAGCTTACGGTTCTCACATGAATAGGATAATCCTAGCTAAGAAGATACTCAGGCAAGGGTATTATTGGATGAGTATGGAAAAGGATTTTATCAGAATAGTGAGGCAGTGTCATTAATGCCATATCTATGGAAATCTTAACCATCTTCCTTTTATAATGCTAAATAGTTTACCATCACCTTGGCCCTTCACAGCTTGGGGAATTGACATTATAGGATAAATAAGGCCAATAGGGTCGAATGGGCATAAGTACATAGTCATGGTAATAGATTACTTCTTTATATAGGTAGAGGCTGAATCCTTCAATGCTATGAAAGCAAAATAAATGGCACGATTCATTAAGAAAAGTCTTATTTGCAGGTATGGGGTTCTACATCACATTGTAACGGATGATGGTGTCCAGTTTGAAGTTGAAATAGTGGAATTATTGCAGAAGTATGGGATTGAGCACCATAAGTCTTCACCATATTGTCCTCAGGCTAATGGAGCAGCAGAAGCAACTAATAAAAATGTCAAGAAAATCCTCTCTAAAATGGTCAAGACTTACAAAGATTGGTCTGAGTTTCTTCCTTATACTTTATGAGGATATAGAACTATAACTAGAATAGCCACAAGCCAAACTCCATTCTCCTTAGTATATGGTTGTGAAGCAGTCTTGCCAATAGAAACAGAGATCATATCCTTGAGAGTAGTTATAGAAGCTAGAATGCTCAAGAGTGAATGGGCACAAAAGAGATATGATCACCTTGCATATCTGGATGAGAAGAGGATGAATGCTTTGTTTCACACTCAAATATATTAGAGGAGGATAGCAAGATCATTCAACAAGAAAGTTAAGCTTAGAAAGATAAAAGTTGGGGACATGGTGTTAAAATAGTCAAGGGCAGTGGTGTTTAATCCGAGAGGAAAGTTTAGACCAAAATGGGAAGGACCGTATTTGGTCAAATTGGTTCTACCTAAAGGAGCTACGAAGATATCAGACCTAAAAGGGAATGAGTTCATGGAGCCTGTTAACCTGGATCACCTCAAGAGATACTACTTGTAAGAATAAAATAAAAGTAGTAAAAAGAAAATAAAGTCTGCTGATTAGAAAACTTGAAAAGGCTAGTCAGGCAAAAGTTAAGACATTCTCATTGTTCAGAAAACCTGTAAAGGTGGCAAGCAAAAATTAGGGAATAAAAATAAAATAAGATGGTCCCGCTAGCTAGAAAATTCGTAAAGGGCTAGTCAGGTAACAATTAGGGAAAATAAATGAGAGAAAAATATTCAGCTAGAAAATTTGAAAGGACTAGCTAATAACATGAATTATATCATATGATGTAATAAATGTACTCATTTTGGCCTTAATTAATGAATCCTCTTGACATTGATTTTTTGTTTTAGCATTGCATGTTATATCTTGTTTATAATGCATAGGTACTAGAAAGGAGTATAGAACATGAAAGTTTAAAATTAGCTCTATAGACAATTTCCTAGTGATGTTTGTGTTTCTTCTTTTGTGACTCATTATGCAAAGTTTGAAAACCTGGTGGCTCTATAGCTTGATTATCAGAAACAATAAATAAGCTCAACTCCCCATATAGCTAGATCTATGCAAGAAATGAATAAATTAAAATAAAAGCCCGCTAAGTTGAAAACCTGAAAGGGCAGCTTAGGAAAAAGTTAGGGCAAACCTGCTAAGTTAAAAACCCAAAAAGGCGGCTTAAACAAAAGTTAGGGCAAGCTTGCTAAGTTGAAAACTCAAAAGGGCAACTTAGGTAAAAAATAAACCCTTACTCTATTAAATTCCATCTATCCAAGTCTGAGATCAGTTCAACATAGTGCATACAAATAGTATAGGATTCAAAACACAACAGTACTACAGAAACAGTTTGATACAAATAGAAGTTAGAAACTAAGACAGTCCATATCAGCCATCTTGAGCTCTAGAATTAGGCCATGGGCTCCATCCTCTGGTAGAATCATCATGATGAAAAGTATTTGAAGGCCTGATGGATGAAGTCCCAACACTGTGATGGTCGATGCCCAAACTTGCAAGCTATCACCGAAGCATCTCGTTCTCCTGCTTCAAATTGTTATAATAGCTCTGTACATATAGGAAATAACATGTTATATGCATTTTATGCATAACATACATACACTTGCATTTTCAGTGTATATACTTACCCTCCAACTGTTTGTGACCTATATAGTAAATAACCTCTGAGACAAGGTGAGGCCATATAGATACTTTGCCTGTGTCTGAGGAACCTGTTTTGTAAATTATACTAACATTAGTGCCAAGTGTATAGATCATGCAAGGAAAAAGTCAGTCAGAAAGACTTACGTGAGAACCATCTCCTAGAGAAAAGATAGGAAGCTAAGCATCACTAAAATGCATCCACTGCTCAACTGGAGTCTGAATAGTAAGAGCTTAGTAGAACATGGACCTATCTAGGAGAGAGATATCACAAAGAGTAACACTTGTAAAAGCACCATCGCGACTAGTCCCAACATGCTGAGTATGATGTGTAGGGCTAGGTCTAGGCTCAGACCTCTCCATATCAGGAATAGCCTTAGCCTCAGTTTCCTAAGCAATCTCAGTCTCTTCCTCCATCACCTCATCAGTAGGAGAGTGAATCCCCTCAAACTGTAAAAAGAATAAGTGATTCACAGGTTCCAAATGAAGAAGCTAAGACAATAAGAAATTACCTCAGCATTGTCAATAGGAATATGCTCCAAGAGGCTCTCATAAATGAACTGCTAATAATGTCAGGATTGCTCAAGAAAATTTAAGGCAGCATATCCCTATAGCGCCTCTGTCAGAGTTGAACTTGTCTAATGAGAATTGCACAATATAGAAAAAGGGACATCAAATGGAATACGACATCGGGAAGGCCTGGAAGACCAGCGATACACTCGCTTTCCCAAATAACACATCCAACAGCCATATATCTAGGGAGTAGAACCCTTATAAACTCAAGCCATACTATACCAACTATAAAGTCATATCTCTGGACATTATCAGCTCTTGCTAACCAATCAGAATTAATCTGCCAAATCATGATTATTAATTTTTACTTTCATTAAATGATGAAGTACTAATGAATTTGCTTTTTACCAGGTACCACTCAATAGTGTTCAGTTGATCATGATACGTTAAAGAGTATTCCCGGTGCTAGCTAAACGGGAAGAGCCCCATCTTTGCATCAAAGGAAGACTCTTGTAAGAACTGATAGCATCAAAGCCCCTGATCAACTCGATCTCTATACTCTAGATCTGAAAGAAAAAAATAAATCAGCAAATCATACAAAAAGTAGGGATAGTGACAAATAGAGAAAAGATGGCATACATACAAGACAGGCCAAAAGCCTCACATCATAACAACACCTCAATGACAGTATACAGTCTATAGTAAAGGTAGGCTAATACAGCGGATCCCCAGTCAAGGGTAGCAACCTGACCTAAGTCATAAAGAGGGCCAAGTAGAGCAATGTTGACCTCAGGACTAGTCTCACAGAAAAGGGTCATGCCTAGCAGGATCAGGAGAAAACACCTTGCCTTCTGAGCAATCTAATAAAGAGTAGCAATAGGAAGACGTCTGAATCCCTTAATTAAAGATGAAAGAAGAACATTCTTCTAATTCTTCCATGATGGAAAAAACCCGATCAAGCCATGCACATACTGACTCTATGCATCCTCAGGAAGACTACAATAGCTAATGTCGAAAGGAATAAGACTACCTCAAAGGGAATCCCAATAATGGCAAAAAAGCTCATAGGAGAAATAGTCAGCTCGCCTACATGGGTGTGGAAAGTGTGGATAATATCCATCCACCCCTCAATCAGTGCAAATAAAGAATAATGATAAAACTTGCCTTGAGATGATGGAAACGCAGCAATGAAATAAATAAACTGAAAAGATGAAATGTTACCTCATTACTCACATCTCTGCACCTATGGAGGTGTAAATCAGTCAATGGAAGGATGGTTGAGCCCTCTTGAAGTCTGAGATCATTTTGAGGAAAACAGAGGGGCTAAATGACTAGGATTATTGGGATTCCAACTCACCTATACAGTCTCTATCGTGGGTTAGTCATAGGATTTGACAGATCGCAAATCAGACATCAAATGATCAAGAAATCAAAATAAAAAGAATCAATGCAAAGGAAGAATGGAAAAGGAAAGAAAATGAAGAAAGAGAAAGAAATGAAGGTGACATACAAAAACGGAAAGAATTTATAAAGTGGAAAACATCTATTTTGGTCCACTAGTTCTTTTGGTCCAATTTGGTCTATACCTGCATTTTGATTAGGAATTTATTCCTAGTTAAATCATGACATATATTCATCAGATTAATATTTCATAGAATTATTAATGTGCATAATCAGTTTGTAATTCTGAATTCTCTGTCAAGTACAGAATACAAAAAAAAAATTACAGAATTCAATTTTGCATTTTACATGCATTACCTTAAATCAAAGGATTTTAAACTCATATGCTGCAAACTAGCTATGATAAAAATTTCATATCATTATGTTATGTACTGTACAATTGTCATAACCTTTACTATGTTATGTATTGCATAGCAGTTATAACATAAGTTGCCAAATTCATAATTTATTAAATGCTTCGTGAGATCTATCACATATTTGAAAGTTGCACTTTTGCTAGTAGCTACACTGCAGTTATAGCATTTTTTTTAAAAAATCATCGTTATACGTCCCATAGGGAATATAATGAAACTCATTTTTATTAGATGTCCCACAGAGAATATAGCAGCTTCATTGCATACATCGTTAGAAGTCCCACAGGGAATATAACAAAACTCATTTTCACTAGACGTCCCACAAGGAAAATAGTGTACATCGTTAGACATCCCACAGGGAATATAATGAAATTTCATTATCATTAGACATCCTAAAGGGAATATAGTGCAATTTGCCAGACACTACATAGTAGTTATAGTATTATTGTTAAACGGTCCACAGGAACTATAACACTTCTTCATGTTTGCAAATCACTAAATGTCTCTTATGAAATATAGTGAAATTCATTTGCATAAAGTTCACTAGACGTTTTATAGGGAATATAGTGAAACTTGTTAAACATTACATTCGCTTAAAATTGCATAACAATTTAAGCATCAATCTATTAATTAGGATACAATTAGGTATCCTGATTCTTTCCTTTAAAATTGTATGCTTCTACTGCTTTGCCGTAATTTGTCAAGCAAACAGTGACAAATGGGGGCAACTGTAAGCATCTAATTTCACAATGCAATTATGTATAGTGCGAGAAAAGCCCTTATGATGAAAAATTAATCGAGAAATTGATCTTTAGTGTTGAAATTTGAGATTTTAAGGACTAAATTGTAGTATTTTTGGACATACTTGCAAAATTTTGATTCTAGAATTTTTTTTAAAAATTTTTGGTTTTTTAGACTACTGAGCAAATTGCTGGTTGGCATTTAACTAATGCTGACCTGCATTGGCCTAATGTTAATCGGCATTCGCCAAATGCCAATCGACATTAGCTAAATGCCAATCGACATTTGCCTAATGCCAATCGGCATTAGCCAAATGCTTATTAGCATTATGAGACATTTGCATGTTTCAGTATTTTCTATTATTTTTTCAGTATTTTCCTATTTTCTGATTGGTTAAAAATTGGTTTTAATTATTTTCTTCAAAGATAATTGTGGTTTGTGAGTTCAAAATGCGTAAATCACTTTCAAAAATAAAAAATCTGTGTTCGTTTCCTGAAATTGAGGAGAAATAGCTTTGCAAGTCTCTTAATAAAAGGTAGAGACTGTATGAGTGAGGAGGGACCAACGCCTAATGGTAGAAAAAACCCTCGAGAGAAAAATCATAGAGAAAAGCCAAAAAGAAAAAAAACCTAGTTTTCTTCACTGCATAGAAAAGAAAAAAAAACAAAAATCATGCTCTTTTGTTTTCAATAGTACAAAGATCAATCAACACATAGTCAATTCTCAAATGGTGAAATTCCATTCTGAGGAGAGTCAAACAACATCTGCATAGCATCTCTTTATCCCTTTTCCCTCTTTGAATTCGTTTATTTTTTTATTTTTATTTTGTTGGTTATTTAATTTACTAATGTGAATTATGGTTCCTGAGTTTTTTTTATTTTGATTAAATTGGGATTTGAGGTGGACACTGCCTAAATAATCAGGAGGGAAGACCCATGGAATGCCATGGTGTTGAACTGTGATTAGATCTAGGGTTTTATCTTTCTATGATTATTATTTTCTTTGTGTTTTTTTTATTTAATTCATTTGGGTTTGTACTTAATTTTAATTTTCAGTACGCAGTGTGTAATAGCCCCAATAGTGGAAAATAGTAAAGATTTTATTTTTCTGCATTCTTTAAAATTTAGGTTTAATTTGGTAATTTCCCATTAAAATTAATGTTGGCAGTAATTAATCAGGGTTCATGAAATTGATTTAGGGTTTTTAGAAAATCAGAAATATGTATGTTTGATATATTTTTTTATGTTTTATTTGTTTTAGGTTCCCAAGCTCACGTTAAGTCTAAACCCACTTAATTAATAGACTTAAAATTGCCTTTAGGGTTTAATTCAATTTACAATCAATTTTAGGCCCATTTAGGTTAAATAGATTTAGGCCCACCTTCTTTAAAATCAAATTAGATTTTAACTTAGCCCATTTAAAAGCATTCTTAAAATAAATAGACACTAAGCCCGTTTTTAGTTCATAAAATTAATTTAGACATAGATAAGTCCAATAAAGCATTTTTTTCTTTTCTAAAATAACAAGATGAGCCCATCTTCAAAACCCTTTTTTAGATAATTAAAATCAATAGACTTAAGCTCACTAACTAATAAAAAATGTAGGTCCACCTTTAGTCCATTTTCACTTGTAAATAAAAAAAAATGTAAATCTAGCTAACTTTCAATAAAATTAACATAGTTTAGACTTAGGGATGATGCATTTAAATACATTTTTTATGTGTGATTATATTCACTAGATGCCTTAGGGTTAGATGGATGTTCAAATAGGGTTTAATAAAATTGCATGTAATTAGAGAATAAAGTAATAATTTGTAAAGTAATAATTTGTAAAGTAATTTAAAATGAACATGAGAATAAAAGAAGTTAGTATTCCATTCCCAGAATCTCCTGGTTATGGTGCTAACTTTCTTTTAAAGAATTAAGTACCACCAATCGAATTGTCCTTGTTATTACCTTGGGTGGCGACTCCTCATCTCTACACTATGACTTTATGGCATAGTAGTGTGTTCTTTAACGCCCTGAGCCTAAACAGTGTCGTGGTTGCTAAAATCTTGGACGCACACTAAACCCCGCTGTCTATACTTATTTTTCTATTTTCTAGGTTTAGAAAACAAGAAGTGAGATTATATTCTAAAAGAATTGACTTAAGTATTTAGCCATTAAAACGCTTGGGATTTTGATTTTAGAGTGAGCCTTGAAAACACTTGTAATTTTGTTTTTAAGTGATCTTAGAAAACTCAAGTTGTAAGGTTGTAAGAGTGAGCCATAAAACTCTTGTGTAATCTTAATCTTGTGAATTGGATTATAGGTGATTAAAAATCCTAACTTGGGGATAAGTTAGGTGGAGACGTAGGATTATTATTGAATCCGAACTCCTTAAATCATTATGTTGTTTATTCTTCATTATCAACAATTCTTTTAATTTTTATTAAAATCTTTTAATTTTCAATTTTTGTTCAATAGTCCTATTCACCACCCCTTTAGGACTCTTTCATATCCATGCAAATGAAGCTCTTGATTAGGTAATTATTAGTTAGTAATTAGGCCATCATAGTAATAATAATAAAAAACTAGACCCCACACAGTCATGCATAAAATAATAATTATTATAAAAAAACTTTGGCCATATACAAGTTGGCCATAATAGTAATAGTAATAGTAACATCAATAGTAGTAGTGGTAATAGTAATAATAATAATAATAATAATATAAAATTAAAATAATCATGATAGTGTTAAAATTAAAAAAATCATAATATAATTATAATTATGATATTTTTTTAATATTATCACAAATAAATTATTATAATATTAAAAAAAACAAACAAATAAAAATTTTAAAAAAGTTGGCTATATACATGTACAAATTGGCCATGCAAAAAAATTTGACCATAATTATAATAATAATCATAATAGTGTTAAAATTAAAAAAAAAACAATCATAATATTATTATAATTATGATATTATTTTTAATATTATTATAATTCATTAATTATAATATCAAAATAAAAAACAAACAAATGAAAAATTTAAAAAGTTGGCCATGTATATATACAAGTTGACCATGCAAACAAAAAAATTTTTTTTTTTTGGCCATTTAGCGCTAGATCACTATAGCACAACGTTGTAGCTCTATAGCACAGTATTGCAGCGCTACAGTAATATATATATATATATATAATTTTTTCCTTAAATGTTTAGGTAGTTAGTTAAAAATAATTATTTAATTAGTTAGGGAAAAAAATTTATTTATTTAGTTACAAAATTTTTATTTTATTTAACCTATATTATATAAAACATATTCATGAAAATTAGTAAAAAATTATGTATTTAGGTAGTTATTAAAAATATGTAATTTCTATATATAATTTTATAATAATAAAAAATTATATATTCTCTTAATTACATAATTTTTGTTATGTAGTTAATCAAATTTATATTTTAAAAAATTTATATATTTTTTAAAAATTAATTAAAATGTAAAATGTAAAATTATGATATAACAATTATGATTATGTTATTTTTTTAATGATATGATTTAAAATTATTTTATAAATACGATTTAATAGGAGAATAATAAATATCATATACACGTACATAATATTTACTATTAAAAGTACCATATACTGGGAAATATTTTTCTTTTTTATCATAATTTGGTAAATAATCCTGGCTCCACACACAAAAACCACTCATGCATAGATAATAATAATAATAATAATAGATTGAATTAAAATAATAAAAATGTTAAAATTAATAAATAGAAAATTTTAATATTATTATAAATATGATATTATTTTTAATATTATTATAATTAATTAATTGTAAACATTATAAAACTAAAATTAAAAAAAACGATGAATTTAAAAAATAAGAAAATGATCAATTTTTATTAACATATAACTAAAATTATATTTATGAACTTACATTATAATTGTATTTTTAACTGCAATATACAAAGATGACTATTTTTTAATCACTAACTATCTAATGTAACATTTAAATTTTAAAAATAAAAAAGTCATAATATTATTATAATTTTGATATTATTTTTAATATAATTATAATATAAAAATTAAAAATCAAGAATTTTTTAAAAAATAGGCCAATTACACAACACACATAATAATCATATTAGTACAACAATAATGATAATAAGAGCATAGTAATATGTTTAATAAGTTATTGTATAATGATAAATAAATAACATGCAAAAATAAAACCGAAAATAAACTACAATAAATTAAGATTGACAAGGCTTCTTTTTTCATACTTTGGATTGTAAACCTAAGTTACATCACTGTGCTATTCGACTGGAGCTCATGTCAATAAACTGTGAAGAACAGGAACTACCTCTAGCTATAAAAGAAGCGCTAGCATCATCATCATCATCATCATTATCATTATCGTCATCATCTTTGTCATCATCATCATCGTCATCAGCAGGAGTGGATTCGAGAGGCGAAAACATATTTGGATGTGTAGGGGGTGTAAAATGTGAGGGTGCTACTATATATGTAAATGCAATGGTTGTGTCGACAATGCATGAATTGGAGTGGAAAACCGAGAAAGGAAATTTATTATGGGATCGGGAGCCGACATCATCTGATAAGGCGAGGGAAAGGGACTAGAAGGATAAGAAAATGAAATCTGGTTAGGAGGAGTCAACTTTGGTGGAAAAGTTGAGGAAAAAGGTCTGGGTGGTTAAGAAAATGGAAACTAAGGGGAAGGAATAAAAGAGGATGAAGAAGGATGGGGTGGATAAGAAAATGGAAAATAAGGGGAAGGAATGAAAGAGGATGAAGATGGACCAGATGGATAAGAAAAGCAAAATGGACTGAGGGGAGGGAAAGAGGATGAAGAGGAAGCAATAACATTAGCAAATGTATATGAGAGGTTAATGTCAACAAGAGATGATGAACAGGATAGCTGAGTATGAAAAGAGATAGGAGGAGGAAAAGCAAATATCAAAACTACGGTTAAAAGAGGTTTATCAGCTCGACTATATCATTGTGCACGACATTGATGATGTCTAACCGTCTACTAACCAATAGCTCTAATATTTTGTAAGTGTTATGGGAGTGGAATATGTGCTGGTGTAAGTTCATGTCAAGGCATATCATCAGTAACTCTATGTCTCAAATCATTAAGTGTAAACAGTGCACTACTGGATAGTCGTGTGGACTAAGCTACATCTTGAGACAAAGATATATGCTTAAAAGCATCAGCCTACATGTTAAAAAATATAACAGAAATTATTATCCACAAGTAAAGCATAAGTTAAATAATTCAATACTAAGAATGAATGTGTAAATGTGTACATAAAGCTAATGCCAACCAACCACTCTTAGGTGATATCCATTTGCGACCACTCTAAATACCCTGAATGATAATGTCTGGCTCGATGTGAAGCTATGCCTCCTACAACACTATAAGTGCGACGAGCCCAAACATCCACCCATCTTGCATGTTTCACTGGCCAATCAGTGTCTTGGTCACGTAAATAATTAGAATGCAAAGCAAGCTCGAATGGTATAGCATGTATGGGCTGGGCATATCCAAATTGATGTAGTACTCATTAAAGTAGTGCCATTCAACAATATGAATACAAATGAATGGCACTGTTGAACACTAAATGTCGCGACCACCCTGTAAACAATAAGCTGGTAAAAGTTGTATAACTTCATTGCTATAGGGCTCCCAAATAATACGAAAAAATATAAAAAACCAATATATGGTAAAAAAATTTGTGTTACACTAGTAAAATGTAAAATACATTATGTCTTTCAATGTTCACCTTTTCCATAGTAAATTATACCTCATCCTCCCATGCGTTATTGAGTTTAAAGCAAATGTCGGTAATGACATGTGTCAGAATAGAAGTAGTTTTTCGAGATCTACTCATCTAAAAATATTTTATATTAAAGTTAGTTACATATGTTAAAAGTTTAAAATTTTATTTCAAAAAAATATAATTATAAAAATTTACACCTTTGGCCTAAAGGAGTATATGATGGAATTGCACTATTATATAGTGTGGGATGAGAAAAGGAAATCGCTCCCAAGCCCAAAATTGAAGTAGAAATAGTGGGCCTCCAATTTGTGAAACAGGTGGCAATCTGGACACTTTACATAGCTCTCTCTATATAGAAAAGCCAAACATGTAGATCCCCAACTGTATTGACCAATAGTGTCAATGTTTTCTAAATACAGTAGAAAAAATAAGTTAACTTTTCCCGTACTAGTGGTTGGGAACACTAAAGATGAATGGAGCTGTAAGATGCATGCACGCATATGCCTATGCAAAATTGTCTCGTTAACAATTTTCAGCAGAGCTGAGAAGTGTCTATAAAACCATAAAATTTTTACCATCGAATGATGAATATCCTGTGGATCTGAAGCAATCCCTAGAAATGCTTTGCATAAGTCAACGTAATCACGTCTAACTCTACCAATAATCGGATGCACCTTGACTGATAATCTAGTTAATATACTAACATCTTAAAGTGTAATAGTCATCTCTCCATTAATAAGATGGAATGTATGTGTCTTTAGTCTCTATCTCTTTATAAATGTGGTAATGAGGTGCCAATCATAATGAGATAGTCGTTCAAAATATACTAATAAATCTAATATCTCATAATAGACCTTTAATTTTCGGAGTCACATTATCATAAAAGTTCCTCCTTATAGTGGTACGTTGACATGATATTGTTATTTCATCATCAATATCATAAAAATCAATAAAAAAATATTTCATATTTTATATGAAAAATTTAAATACTGATAATACATTGACAATAAATTAAGAAGTACAATAAATTCATACCCTATTATGCCAGATAGCCTTGGACTTATGCTCTTTCTATAGATATAATAATGAACTATCATAGGGGCCAAGTTGAATATAGTTGTGTGGTTCAACGTTACGCTCCACATATATATATATATATATACACACACAAATGAAAAATGCCAATATATAAATTAAAAAAAGTACAACATGACAATAATGATAATATTATAAGCTAATACAAAGTAATATTGACATGACTAGACAATCATATGGGCAATAATAATCAATTATATACAGTATAACATAAAGCACACTATATAATATGATAAGACAATACATTATCACATGAAAACTAACTATAGATGGAATGTCATTTTGCTAAAGTTAATATATATAAATAGGTAATATGTAATGAAATTAACACCACCAATCTTCTTATTCTAAAAAGAAATAACATATGGATGGTGCTTCAAGAAATGGGAGAGGCAATCTGTGGCTACTACCAAAAAATCAAGATGATTATCGATAATTAAAAGTTTTTGATCCTAAACAATATTATGTTGGCCTTAAATGTGAGTGATTATTAAGAGTTCATGAATTTGAGAATTTAGTTTTACAACTACGTGAATTAGGATCTCTTATCATACAACGCATGTCATTATTAACAGAATGAAGAAATCGTTCATAATACGAGGTTGCTGTTAAAATAATTCGAGAGGAGAATAACATGATATTCATAAGAAGATTAAGATATTATAGGTTGAAACTTACTAAAGATTAAGCTACTGTAATGGGTATAACATTATTGAGTCAGAGGTAAGAAATGTTTTAAATAATTCAATATATATTTCTAACTATGGAATGTCAGATGAAGAGTAGTTACATTAGTTAAAAAAATTTTACATTCAATATGTTTTATTATATTATGTTTCATCATATGATATTTCAATATTAAAAGTGCATTCATTTGAATGTGCTATTGAATAAAAAATGCTAGCTTCTTATTGATCACCATCTTCAAATAACTCTTGCGTACATTCATAAAAGAAAAACCTATTCAATTGTATTTTGATGTGATTATTCTCTTCTCTAATGCAATACAAGGCATTGCATATTATAGTCATATTAGTTTGTGTCATTTTAATTTCCCACCATTTTGGAACTTGTATTTTCAGTTCTATGGCTTCTTCACACAATGCTTCAGCTTTTTGTTCACGATAATTCCACTCTTCAATCATTTTAACCAAAACACCATGACTATCATATTGGGCTAGAACTAATGGATATAAAAAATCATCATCCAGAGCCTAATGACGTTTGGTGGCCTTGAAAATATCGCTTGAACCATAATTTCTAGACATTGTTCCTATAAAATTAAATTTTAATAAAAAAATAGTAAATAACTATTTCATGATATATAATCTCATAATTATATTTTGTTTACACTACATTAACAACACTTTGGTAAATAAAAAGGAAGATATTTTACAAAATTAGTATCATTATCACTATAATCTTCTATGCCATTAATACCTATATGTGTTAAACTATATTCTGATTCAGAGTCATACTGCTACCTTAATTTGTCATTATCATTATGGTAATTGTCTAAGCGTTGGCTAATTATACCTTTTTTAATTGGGTCATTATAACTATGATTTTTGCTTTAGTTTGTTTGGGTAGAGTAGCTAAAATAGCCTTGGGTATTGATAACTCATGGTAATCATAATAAGCTTCAAATTCACATCTTATTTCCTATAAGCGACCCTATTTCGGATCTACCCTTAAAATCATGTTAGATGAATCTCCAATATAATCTAAATCATTTATATGATATCCGAGAAAAATATTATTAGCATTTCCTTTTTCAAGAGTAGAATAAGTTTGATGGTTTTGGAATGGTCTTTTATTACCATACCATATGACACCAGTTAGGTCTTCATACTTATCAACAATTTTTATTTTATTGCTACCAAATCCTTCAACTAAGGTAAATGCAAGTTTTTATTTTATTTTATTCATTCCTGATTAAAAAAAATTAAATAAAAGTTATTAATACACACTAATATATTAAAAAGCAAAATAATAAACATTAAATGTCTTAATAATACATTAGTGCATTATAACAAATCAACAATTACTCTATTTAAGGAAAAAAATTAATATAATCCATAAGTCTTTGAATTATGGCCTGACAAACCACATTTTTAGTAGAAATTCTTTTGACTGGCTTGAGAAGTTTGTTAGTCTATTTCATTCTAGATGCATGATGATTTTGGTTTACCTTTTTTTCTCTTCCAATCTGGATTGGGTACAAAGAGCAATCCATTTGACTTTGGCCAATATTCATGTTGACCCCAAAGTATAAAAAAGCTAGACCAATATCTCAAATTATTACTCACCAAGTGGAAAGAAGTAATATATTCTCGGCAGTTAATGCCATAAGCCAAATAACCAGCAATTACATGAGAACATGGAATTTTTGTTTGTTAAAATTTACCACATGTACACCTTTTATTCAAGAGATCAATGACTTGTTTGTGATGACCTTTTCTAAGGGAATGGTTGAAACCAGTTGTTATTTCAAAAACCAGATTTTGTTGATCATATCTTTTCATGATATGGCCATTTGCCTTGTCAATCCGATGTTCAATAATCTCTGCACATTTAGGTGTCCAAAAATATCCTTCATTCATCAATATTGTATATTTTACTCAATTTTTATCAAACATATCAACCAATTTCAGAAAAATTTGTTGCATCATGGTTGTTACATGCATCGATCTTATGCTCTTCAATATGGCATTTATAGATGTTAACCATTTGCATGATCAAACTCCCAATTTTGTACTTTGAAAAAAAAATTTGATTCTAATGATTTCAATTAAGTGTGTAGGCATTATATACCAAAAATATACATTTTTGGATATACAGTGGTCTTTTGGAATAATTTGATCTTTGAGATTCAAAGAGCCTTTTGACATACTTAGAGATCTATAATGAGAAAATGATCTTCATCACTTTTGAAATAAACATCTTATGCTTTCTGAATTAATCTTACTTGTCAAAATCTGATCTCATTTGCGTATGCAAATCTTGAGTCAAAGTTAGTATATGTAGCATTAATGTTAGATTGCACAGCTCTCAATATTTCAGTAATATCTTAAGCTACAAAGGTTCAATTGAGGTGATTTAAAGTGATATGGAAAGCTAAGAAAATAATTGAAGGAGTCTTAGAGGGGGATGAATAGGACTATTGAACAAAAATAGGAAATTAAAGGAATTCTTTGTAAGAATTAAGTAAGAGTTGAGAAGGAAGAATGAAGAACACAAATATTTAAGGAGTTCAGATTCAACAATAATCCTACTTCTCCACCTAACTTATTCCCAAGTTAGGATTTTTTAATCACCCACAATCTTATTAACAAGATTGAGAATACACAAGAGTTTTATGGCTCACTCTTACAACCTTACAACTTGAGTTTTCAAAGGCTCACTCAAAAACCAATTTCCCAAGTGTTTTAATGGTTAAACACTTAAATCAATTCCTTTAGAATAGAATCTCACTTCTTATTTTCTAAACCTAGAAAATAGAAGAATAAGAATTTCTATTCTAATCACTCACCAACTCTCACAAGAGTTATACACAAAGAATTTTTTAAAGAAAAATTTAAGAGCTCAATTGAATGTTTAAGAAAATGATGAATGATAAACAAGTTTTCTTAACCTTTCAATTGAATTCTAAGTTGTGTTTTTATAGAAAAATACTGAAAAATGTAGTTTTTGGATGTATCAATCATGTCTCCAATGTTTAGAATTGATTTTGAATCAATTCTTGGACTTTTGGCAGCTCAAAGGATGCTCACAGGCGGCTCACGAGTGAACAGTGCTCGTGAGGGGTGAAAATATATCCATTGCATTCAAAAATTCCTATTGGAATGCTGTCAGTGGTCTGCTCATGAGCAGGTCATGAGCAATAAGCTTGTGAGGAGCCCTCATGAGAGGTTATGCCATATTTTGGCAAAAACGTGCTCCAAATGCTCCATTGACGGACAGCTTGTGACCACTTCAAAAGATACTTGTGAACGGGACTGAAGATGATCGATTCAGCCAAAATGTTCTTCATAAAAGTTATATATAATTGTCTTATATTTCCATAAAAATTTGAATCACCTCAATTTGACATCTGTAACTCAAGATATTTCTGAAATACCAAGAGCTGTGCAAACTGAAATGCAAGCTGCATATGCTGACTTCGACTGAAGATTTGTATACCCAAATGAACTTAGATTTTGACAAGCAAGATCAATCTGGAAAGATTAAGATGTCTAATGCAAAAGTGAAGAAGCTTATTTTCTCATTTAAGAGTTCTAAATATGTCAAAAGTCTTTTTCAATCTAAGAGGTTTAATCAGCACGAAAAGTCACTGTTCATCCAAAAGTATATATGCTTGGGATATATTTGGTATATAATTCCCTACACACTTAATTGAAATTATTAGTATAAAAATTATTTGTCAAAGTACAAAATTAGGAGTTTGATCATGCAAATGGTCAACAATCTCCCTTTTTTGGCTTTGACAACCAATTTGAAGAGATGATAAATAATATGTGTGTGTGTAAAAAATAAATAACATATATAAGTACATTAAATAAAATAGCTCCCCTTTTCAAATTAAATAGATGTAAAATGAGAAAATATTTTGCTCCCCCTTAACATGTGCATAAATTCAATATTTATCATGTATTAAAGCATATAAATAAATGAATTATCATAGCATGTATAAGGGTTAAATAAATATATTCCTTTAACAAAAATATATTTCTTTATTTCTTCTCCTTAATGGACATGATAAGAAATATAAATAAATTTTATTATCCTTCTTGTCAAAAATAAAGACAACATAAAAAGTTATCAAAAACATGGCCTAACATAACAAATGATGATATCATGATTATTAAAAAAATGTTAGACAACATGAAGGAAATAATTTCAAACATATATGCATATAAGGTTACTATAATGTTTCACAAAATAGTATATATGCTATATTCAAACATCACATGATTATGTAGAATTTAACTAGTCAATCAATCATACATAATCATGTGGTACTTAGTATATCTTAAACATAATTATTTATCCCCTAAGCACATAACTTCTTCTCCCCCTTTGTTAAAGACAAAAAGAAAGGAGAGAGATATAAGGGGAAATAGACCTAAGGGAGCCAAAAATACTAGAGGGAATAAAAGATCAAGAACCAAAATAATGCAAACAAATATATTCAAAATCTTTATAAAATTCATGTCATTTTAAAAGATAAAAACCATTCCTAAGAAGAATTTATAAATGAATAAGAACAATTTATAGTCATACATAAAAAATACAATGATGTGAAAGAGGTAAACTAACAATTTTAAGGCTTAAATACGAAAAATATATGAAGAAGAAAAACAAAAGAAAGAAAGAATTAGTCTTGTGGAGGAGGAGGAGGCCAAGAGCATTGAATGTTATGATGGGCATACAATTGATGAATATCATATTCCATGTGATCCATTCTTAGCTTAAAATGATCAAGTCTAATATCTACTTAATCAAACCTTGTGTTGAAGTTTGACTCCACTATGGATAGGCGATCAAAGAAACCACCAACCTAAGCGAGCTAATCATCAACACTTTGAGAAGTGGAAGGTCTTTTTACCCTTTTTCTTTGATTAGGAGTTTGCTCTTGAGGTAATTCTTCTCCAATAGAAAGAGTGCCTATATGCTCAATATCTTGTTCTTGCTCTACATTAACATCTTCATCTTCTACTTTGTCTTTCCAAAACCAAAAGTTTCGAACAAGTTTGAATTGCCTAGAATTTCTTAAGAGTTATCATCAAGAAAAGATGGAGGTAATGAAGGAATATTTCTTAAATTAATCCCAAAGAAAAGAGCGATTTTAGTGATAAATCCTCCTATACATAAGGCACCACTAACACTATCACTAGCTAACCAAAACCTTCATTGAAACCATCTTCCAAGCTCAACATCTATACCTTCAACAAGACATCTAAGAAGGAAAAGATCATTAAAGGAGATAGTTTCATTGCTCAAGCCTCTAGCATGAAAAGAGTAGGTAATAAACCTATGTATATACCAAAAAGATTTTAAAGCCAAACTAGATGGTTTAGTGTGTCCGGCTTCAAAAGTTCTTGCATGAGGTTTAGAATGTTAAGACAAAAAAAGATTAGGAAGCCAAGTTGAAATAGGAGAGGCTAAACCTCCTTGTTTAAAGTTAAAGATGTCATCAAAGGCTTGAGAAGTAAGGAATCTATCTCTCCTATCCAATCTAAATCTCATGCTATTCATAAGATTTTGCTCATTAAAAGAATGAGTTCTTAAACAATAGGAAGCAAGAAATTCATGAACTAAGGTAGGATAGGTAGCAAAATCATTGAAAGCAAAATCATATGAAGCCACATTATCAAGTAAACTTCTAACCTCATTGAAATAACCCATCTTTTCCAAAGTGGCTTGAGACATATATTTAGAGGAAATAATCTTCCTATCCTTGAAATGAGCAAGCCTCTCCCTAAATTGAATTGAAGTGTATGAGAGAGGAGGTTGCTTCTTAGGTTGATCTTTAGTAGCTCTTCTAGAGGAGGAAGAAGCACCTTGAGCAAACTTTGCTGCCATGACAAGGGCAAGAAAAAAATTGAAAATGAAGAGAGATTTTTGAAATGATTTGAAAGAATTTTGATGAAGATTAATTGAAAATGTAATTGATTGAAAGTGAAAGGGGATTGAGGGGTATTTATACACAAAAAAATTATAAAGAATTCAAAAACCAAAAAAAATGCAGGTTACCGTTTGAAACAAAAAAAAATAATAAATAAAAAAAAATTTGGTTGAATGTGCATCCAGACCGTTGCCCACGAGTGGTTGATGAGCAGTCCGCTCGTGAGCGGTGCTGGATGTTTTATCCAGACCGCTCCTCATGAGCGATTCACGAGCGATCTGCTCATGACCCAGCTCATGAGCGGTTCTGGATGCCCAGACCGCAACGGTCACGAGCTTAATGGCTTGTAATGAAAATGTCCAAAAGACCCCTGTACTTGTAAATCTGTTACAATTAAGTCAAAAAAAGGTGACAAATAGGTCCTTGACCATAAAATTAAATATACAATTAAAATAAATGATCGTTAAAGCAAATATTTTTGACATATATAAACAAATCAAAGAGAAAATTTTGTAAATATGTAAATTACACATAAAAAATTAATTTTTATTTATGAAAAAAATAAAATGAATTAAAAAATGGACACAAAAAAAATATAAGGAATAAAAACTAACAGCTCAAGGTTTATATCCAGAAAATATCTAGAAAATAAACCGAACATAAACCGAACAAAAAATAATCATAAAACACACTTAACAGCTCAAAACTTAGATACGAAAAGTATACTGAAAATAAACCAAACAGAAACTGACATAAAAATAAAAAATTTGTTAAGAAGGAGAAATATTTATGCTAAAATAATTAATTAATTAAATTTAGCTCAATAATCAATTATTAATTTGAAAAATGGGAGGATTAAAAAAAATGAACGAATTCATCAATTTAACAAGTAATCAAGATAAGCTTAAGCCATTAATCATACCAAGTTCATGCTTAATAAAATTTAATCTTTCCTCATAAAGAGGCTTGGTAAAGATGTCTGCTAATTGATGATTAGTATCAACAAAATCAATAAAAATATCACCATTTTGCACATGATCACGCAAGAAATGATGTCTAATATCAATATGCTTAGTTCTAGAATGCTGAATAGGATTTTTACTAAGGTTTATAGCACTTGTATTATCACAGTTAATTGGAATGTGATTAATATCAATGCCATAGTCCAAAAGTTGTTGTTTTTACTATAGAACTTGGGTCCAACAACAACTAGTCGTCACATATTCTGCTTCAACAATGGACAAGGCAACAGAAACTTGTTTCTTACTAAACCAATAAACTAAGCAATTTCCTAAAATTTTTGGAAGTGCTTTTTCTATCTAGTAGGCTACCGAAAAAATTAGCATCAGAATAACTAATCAAGTCAAAGGAAGAACTCCTAGGATACCAAAGTCCTAAATGCATTGTACTACAAAGATATTTAAAAATTCTTTTGATAGCATTCAAATGAGACTCTCTAGGACTTGATTGAAATCTAGCACACAAGCAAGTAGTAAACATAATATCGAGTCTACTAGTGGTTAAATAAAGAATGGAACCGATCATACCTCTAAATCGCTTTTCATCAACCGGTTTGCCATTCTCATCCTTGTTGAGTTTGGTTGTGATGCTCATTGGAGTTTTGCTTGATTTAGCTCCATCCATTCTAAACTTCTTCAGAATGTCCCTTGCATATTTGGTTTAATTGATGAAAATCTCATCTTTACATTACTTGATTTGAAGTCCAAGAAAGAACTTGAATTCTCCCATCATACTCATCTCAAATTCTCCTTGCATTAGCTTAGAAAATTCCTCAAACAAGCAATGGTTAGTAGCACCGACAATAATATCATCAATATAAATTTGAGCAATTAATAAATCATGCTTGGATTTTTTTATGAAAAGAGTTGTGTCAAACTTTCCTTTAGAGAAACCTTTCTCTAGTAAAAAGTTACTTTTTCAATCCATACAATGCTTTTAATAATTTAAAAACATGATTTGGAGAGTCAAAATTTTCAAAACCCGTAGGTTGTTCAACATATACCTCCTCTTCAATAAAACCATTTAAAAATGAACTTTTAACATCCATTTGATAAAGTTTAAAATCCATGTATGATGCAAATGCAAGTAACATCCTAATAGCTTCTAACCTTGCAACGGGGGCAAAGGTTTCATCATAATCAATTCCTTCCTCTTAATTATAACCTTTAGTTACTAGTCTAGCTTTGTTCTTAGTTATGATACCTTGTTCATTCATCTTATTTCTAAACACCCATTTAGTGCCAATAATAGGATAATGTTTAGATCTAGGAACCAAGGTCCCAACCTTGTTTCTCTCAAATTGATTTAACTCTTCTTGCATAGAAAGGACCCAAAATTCATCACTCAAAGCATCATCAACATTTTTAGGTTCAATTTGAGAAATGAAAGCTAAATTAACAATAGACTTGAGTTTAGATCTAGTAGTTACCCCTTTTGTAGTGCCACCTATAATGAGGTCTTGAGGGTGATCTTTCTTGAATTACCAATCCTTTGGAAGTTCATTCTTCAAGATAGGTTGAAGTGTCTCCTCATTTTCCTTTTTGCTTGGATATTCAAGTTCCAAAGTCTTACTAGCATTTTCTTCTTGTGTTTCCACAATCTCATTGTCACCTATAAGATCATTAACACTACAAACATCCTTTCTAGGATCAAGTGAGTTTGATTCATCAAATACCATATGCATTGACTCTTCAACTACTAGAGTTCTCTTATTAAAGACCTTATATGCTTTGCTAGAGATGGAATAGCCTAGGAAAATTCCTTCATCAGTTTTGGAATTAAATTTCCCAAGATTATCCTTGGTGTTCAATATAAAGCACTTGCATCCAAATACTCTTAGATATGAGATTTTGGGTTTTCTATTGTTCCATAGCTCATAAGATGTTTTATTTAAAATTGGTCTTTTGAAAAATCAATTTGAAATATAACAAGATGCGTTAACAGCTTCCGTCCAAAAGTATAGTGGCAAATTATACTCATGAAGCATTGTTCTAGTAATTTCCACAAGAGTTCTATTTTTCCTTTCAAATACCCTATTTTGTTGAGGAGTTCTAGGAGATGAAAATGTATGAGAAATACCATTTTCATTATAATAGTTTTTGAAAAATTTATTTTCAAATTCGGTTCCATGATCAGTTCTAATGGATGAAATACAAAATCCTTTTTCTTTTTTAACTCTTTTTGAAAAATTTTCAAAAGCTTTAAATGCATCATTATTATGAGTAAGAAAACACAATCAAATGTATCTAGAGTAATCATCAACCAATACATAAGCATAATGCATTCCACCAAGACTAGCAACTCTAGTTGGTCCAAACAAATCCATATGTATAAGTTCAAGTGGTCTAGAAGTGGACACTACATTTTTTAGCTTGAATGAAGACTTAGATTGTTTTACCTTTTGACAAGCATCACAAGGTTTATCCTTAGTGAATTCAAGCTTAGGTAAACCAATCACAAGTTCATGTTTACAAAGATCATTCAAAAGCTCAAAATTTGCATGTTCTAAACTTCTATGCCATATCCATGTGTCATGGGAAATTGAAATTAAGCATTTTCTGTCTTTGTTATCAATTTTATTCAAATCAATAACATAAACGTTATTTACTCTTTCACCACTAAAAATTACTTTGTCTTCATCAAAACTACTAACAAAGCAATTTTTTAGATAGAAAGTCACCTTATTTCCCATATCACATAATTGACTTATACTTAGCAAATTATGTTTAAGACCATCAACAAACAACACATGATGTATAGATAAGGATTGAGGATTACCTATTTCTCTAATTCCAATAATTTTTCCTTTTGCATTATCACTGAATGTAACGTGTCCTCCATTCTTAGTATTAAGTTTGTTGAATTGCTCCTTGTCTCCCGTCATGTGCCTTGAACATCCACTATCAAGATACCACTTTCTTTTTGTTCTTGCGGATTTCAAGCATACCTATATAAAATATTTTAAATGTTCTTTTGAACCCAAACCTTTATTAGTCTAGGTTGGTTATTTCAAGATAATCCAAAGGAAGAAAATTCATGTGTAGTTTTCTATAGAAGCACACATTATTGGTATGTCCTTTGATCATGCGATATGAGCATACAACATTTTCAAATTTATTTCTCCTAGGATGATATGCTTTCCTAGTATATGCAATATGCCTTTGGTGTTGTGTGTATCTCTTATTGTTTTGTGACATTGAGTAAGGCATACATTGGCAATGGTGATGAATATTTTGATAAGTTTGTGCAATATGTTTATGTGCATTGTGTTGTGCAACATGCCTATTATAATTATGTCTAGTGTACATATAAGCATGCTTAGGTTGAGGTGCTCTAGTTTAAGCCTTACCTCTTTGTGTTAATGAAGGGTTAATCTTATGAGACTTTGCCTTGCTATTTAACACATGAGATTTTTCAGCTTGAATCTCATTTAAGGTTGAAGGAGTAGAATCATGTGAAGCTTTAACAAAAGTAATATATGATGAGGATGACGGAGACATTCCATTTTTATATCTAATTCCATGGGTATCTCCATGAAATTTTTGAGATTCAAGAAGACTATCTAAAGTTTCTTTTCCTCTCTTAAATTTAGCAATGGAATTTTTTAATTCTAAGACTTCCTTAGAAAGCTTATGATTTTCATCATTTTCTTTCTTAAGTTGGACTTCCAAAGAATTAAAAGATTTAGCATCACTTACAAGTTTTTCATTTGATGCAACAAGTTTAGCAAAATCAATTTTTAAACATTCAAAATCCTTATTTAAGCTAGCTAACTCATGTTTATATTGTTTCTTCTTAAATAACAAACTTTTGCATTTAACAAGTAATTTACTCACAATAGAGCTCTCATTATCATCATCACAATATTCATCACAGTCATCAAAGGAAGAATAAGAAGTGGATGGTACCTCATTTTCGTTTTCAATGGCCATGAAGCAAAGATTGGCAACTTCTTATTGTTCCTCTTCCTCTTCAGATTTGGAGGAATCATTCCAAGTAGCTTCGAATGCCTTCTTCTTATCTTTTGCTCCTTTGCTCTTAAATTTGAGTTTGGGACATTCACTTCTAATGTGTCCCAGTTTCTTGCATTTATAGTAAGTAACCTCTTTTGTTTTCTTCCTCCCATCTCCTTCGAACTTTTTGTTGAAGTCCCTTATTCTTGAGAAATTTTTCTTTCTTAAGAACTTCTTGAAGTTCTTAGTAAGCATAGTAATGTCACCATCTTCATCACTAGAATCTTTGATGCTTTCCTCTTCACTATCTTCTTGAAGAGCTTTTAGAGCAATGCTCTTTTTCTTTTCTTCTTTCTCTTCTTGTTCTTCACCTCTTTGCTTGATGGTGAGCTCATGTGTTAAGAGCTTACCAATGAGCACATCGGTTGATAGAGTAGAGATGTCTTGAGCTTCCTCAATTGAGGTAACAAGAGATTCTCAATCCTTCTTAGGTAGGATTCTTAGAATCTTGTTTTTTACCTCTTCCTTAGAGAAATGTTTTCCATGTTTCTTAAGGGTTGTAAGGAGAGCATTGAGACGGTTTATCATCTCCGTGATTGATTCTTGAGGCTTCATTTTGAAGAGTTCATATTCATACATATGAAGTTGAACCTTCTTGCTTCTTACTTGAATGTTGCCTTTATAGTGATTATTTAAAGTCTCCAACATTTCTTTAGCTGAAATGCAATGTTGAAGCTTGCCTCCTTCTTCTTTTTCATGGAGGAGACTAGAGTAATCATAGCCTTTTTATTTTTGTGATTTTCTTCCTTTTGATCAACACTCTCCATTGGCTTCTTGCAAGAGTAGTTACCATACCATCAATGATAGTTGTAGGTGGTTCCTAACCTCTTAGGACAATATCCCAAAGTTTGATGGAATCACAATCAAGATATAATTCTATTTTGAATTTCCAATGTGGATAGTCACTACCATCAAAGAATGGTCTATGAGAAGAGATGTTTTGTGATTCACTCCCCATGATCTTATATTCTAGAAATGAAGTACCTAGAATTCAAGCTCTAATACCAATTAAAAGAATCCTAGAGGGGGGGGTGAATAGGAATATCAAACAAAAATAGGAAATTAAAGAAATTCTTTGCAGGAATTAAGTAAGAGTTGAGAAGGAAGAATAAAGAACACAAATATTTAAGGAGTTCGGATTCAACAATAATCCTACGTCTCACTTAACTTATCCCCAAGTTAGGATTTTTTAATCACCCATAATCTTATTAACAAAATTGAGAATACATAAGAGTTTTATGGCTCACTCTTACAACCTTACAACTTGAGTTTTCAAAGGCTCACTCAAAAACCAATTTCCCAAGTGTTTTAATGGCTAAACACTTAAACCAATTCCTTTAGAATAGAATCTTACTTCCCATTTTCTAAACCCAAAAAATAAAAGAATAAGAATGTCTATTCTAATCACTCACCAACTCTTATAAGAGTTATACACAAAGAATTGTTTAAAGAAAAGTTTAAGAGCTTAATTGAATGTTTAAGAAAATGATGAATGATAAACAAGTTTTCTTAACCTTTCAATTGAATTCTAAGTTGTGTTTATATAGAAAAACATTTAAAAATGTATTTTTTGGATGTATCAATCATGTCTCCAATGTTTAGAATTAATTTTGAATCAATTCTTGGACTTTTGGCAGCTCAAAGGATGCTCACAAGCAGCTCACGAGTGAACAGTGCTCGTGAGGGGTGAAAATATATCCGTTGCATTCAAAAATTCCCATTGAAATACTGTCAGTGATTTGCCCACAAGTAGGTTATGAGAAATTAGCTCATGAGGAGCGCTCGTGAGAGGTTCTACCATATTTTGGCAAAAACGTGCTCCAAATGCTCTATTGATGGACAACTCATGACCACTTCAAAAGATGCTCATGAACGGGATTGAAGAATATCGATTCAGCCAAAATATTCTTCATAAAAGTTATATATAATTATCTTATCTTTCTATAAAACTTTGAATCACCTCAATTTGAAATCTGTAGCTCAAGATATTATTGAAATACCAAGAGCTATGCAAACTAAAATGCAAGCTGCATATGCTGACTTCGACTGACGATTTGCATACCCAAATAAACTTGGATTTTGACAAGCAAGCTCAATCAGGAAAGCTTAAGATGTCTACTTCAAATTTTAAGGGGCTCATTTTCTCATTTAAGAGCTCTAAATATGTCAAAAGTCTTTTTTAATCTCACATGTTTAATCAGCCCAAAAAGTCACTATTCATCCAAAAGTGTATATGCTTGGTATATGTTTGGTATGTAATTCCCTACACACTTAATTGAAATTATTAGTATAAATTTTTTTTTGTCAAAATCTAAAATTAGGAGTTTGATCATGCAAATGGTCAACAATTATCTATAAATTTTATGAAAAAGGTTGATTTAATAGTCTTTAGTCTCAAAAAGACATCACAAATCATGATCTTGAACAAACTCAGCACAAGGACTAAATTGGATAAAAAATTACAATTTGTGTCTTAGTCTCGATCGGGACCAAAGTAGTCCTAATCGGGACCAAAGTAGTCCCGACTGGGACCAATGAAGGAGAAAAAATTCACTAAAATGGCAGAACTAATCTTGATCCTATGTCCCAATCGGGACATTACTTAGGACAAAGTAGTCCTGATTGGGATCAGGGTATTTTTTAATATGCAATGACTTGTAACAACTATTTGGATAATATCCTGACTAGGATAAATGATATCTCGATCGGGACCTAACAAATGCAGCTCAAAAGTCTAAATTTTCATTCAAATGGACTTGGATAATATTGGTAATGAAATCATTACTTCCAATAGCTATAATTAGATTGCTCAAGTATAAAAAAGACCTCTAAAGATTTTTTTGAAGTAAAGGAAGTTACTCAATCAATTTATACATTCAAGCATTTAATTAAAGCTCTCAAAATTTTTTTAAAACATTTCTTCCATTGTATAACTCTTGTGAGAGTTAGTTATGTATTAGAAATAGAATTTCTCTTTATCTTAAATCTTGGGATAGATTAGAAGGGAAGTGAGATTTATTTATAAAGGAATTAATTTAAGTGTTGTCCATTAAAATACTTGGGATTTAGTTTTTAAGTGAGCATTAAAAACTTAAGTTGTAAAGTTGTAAGAGTGAGCCATAAAACTCTTATATAATCTCAATATTATCAATAAGATTATAGGTAATTGAAAATCCTAACTTGGGGATAATTTAGGTAGAGACGTAGGGTTGTTGTTGAATTCAAACTTCTTAAATTTTTATGTTCTTCATTCTTCATTCTTCCCTCTCAACTCTCATTCAATTCTTGCAAAAAATTCCTTTTAATTTTCCATTTTTATTCAATAGTTCTATTCAGCCCCCTCTAAGACTCTTACAATTAGTATCAGAGCTTGGATTCTAGGAACTTAATTGCTAGAATACAATCATAGGGGAGTGAACTTTAAAATTTTTCTTTACTTAGACCATTACTTGATGGTAGTGACTATCCTCATTAGAAGTTCAAAATGGAGCTATATCTAGATTGTGATTCCATTAAACTTTGGGACGTTGTTCTTAAAGGTTGGCACTAAAAACTACCATTGATGGTGTGTAAACCACTCTTTCAAGAAGTGTTTAAAGCAATGATCAAAAGGAAGAAAACTAAAAAAATAAGAAAGTTATAGGTCCATTGGTTTTAAGACTAGGTCTTTGATAAACCTTAGTAATTAAAGTACTAAGATTTGCATTCTTTAAGGAACTAGCATGAGCATTTTTTAAACCAATTCCATGATTAGATTTTAAAGGAGTGGAAGACATAGGAATCATGCCATCAAGAATTTCTTTTCCTTTGTTAAATATAGAAATGGACACTTTGATATTACCATTTTTATTCTCTAAAAATATATTTTATTCAATAAGCTTTGCATTTTCATTTGCAATCTAAATTTTCTTAGAATTACTTTCATTCAATGAATTGGTTAACTCTTCATTAAAGGACCTTAACTTTTTAAGTTCTTCTTTTAGAGTTTTTACCATTTCTTTGAGTGAATTAATTCTAGACAAGTATTTATCACATTTTTGCATCAATTTGTCACAAGCAAGCAACATTTCATCATTTGATTCAAAGTCTAGAGTTACCTCATCATTTGAAGGTTCCTATAATGCCATGAAGCAAAGATTTACAATTTCCTTATCAATGTCATCGTCACTTGAATCACTAGAATCTTCCTAAGTGACTTTAAGTGCTTGCTTCTTTTCTTTCTTAAACTTATTATCCTTTTTGAAGGATTTCTTTAACTTTGAGCATTCAGATATGATATGACCTAGTTTGTTACATCCATAGCATATGACTTGATCCTTGTTACTTGAGTCTTACTTCTTGAGTCCTCTTTTCTTCTTTATGATGAGATCTTTTACCTTTTTTAAAATTATAGCATACTCATATTCATTGTCACTTGAGTCACTATCACTAGTGTCTTTATTTGCCTTGAGAGCAATGCTTTTATCATTCTTGGCCATCTCTTCCTCTACCACTTGATTCATTTTGATTTCATGGGTGAGAAGTTTCCCAAGTAGTTCATCTATAGGTAAAATAGAAAGATCTTTTGCTTCTTTAATTGAGGCCATCTTAGCTTCCTAAACCTTTTGAGGCAAACTCATAAGAATTTTATTATTGACATCCTTATTTGAAAATTTCTTGCCAAGTTTCCTCATATAATTAATGAGAGCAATAAGCCTACTATAGATATCACTAATTTTCTTATAAGGCTTCATCTCAAACAATTCATACTCTCTTCCAAGCATTTGTAATTTCTTATTCTTGACTTGAATAGTACCTTCATGCTTAGTCTTCAAACATTCCCAAATCTCTTTAGTGGATCTCAAATGCTCTATTTCGTTGTATTCTTCCCTACTCAAGCCATAATAAAGAATAGTGATTAATTTTCTATTTCTCAAGTTGGATTTGGATTGCCTATCACTCCATTCCTTTATAAGAATGATCACCTCATTGCCTTCATTATCTTTCTTTGTTGGAAGACTCCAACTTTTTTTAATAATATCCCATAAATTAACTCCTTCACTATCCAAGAACATCTCTATTTTGTTTCTCAAATATGCATAATCGGTTCTATAAAAAAAATGGAGGCCTTATGTAGCTAAGTCAATGAACATTGAGGGCGGTAACAACTTGACTTATGGAGGCCATGATCTTTTCTCCAAGATGGTTAAATCTTCAAAAATGGAGACCAAAGCTCTGATACCAAATGTAATTCCATAAGTGCCAAAAGGGGGGGATGAATTGGCTTTTTGAGAAATATGGTATTTTTTTATTTTTCATAAAGAGAAAACTTAAAACAGAATTTAAGTTGTAATAGATGATGATTATGAGCAATAAAAACACAAGGAATTTATAGAGGTTCAGCCCTCAAAGCCTATGTCCTCTCCTCAACCACAAGTTAAGAATTTTAATCCACTATCAACCTACTTCAAGGTGTAGATTAAACCCTTACAAGCTTAAATCAAGCTACCTAAGTGTTTTTCTAAGGCTCACACTCAAACCCAAGTGTTTTCACAAGGCTCACACTTTAACCCAAGTGTTTTCATAAGGCTCAGACTCTAACCCAAGTGTTTTTAATGGCTCACACTCAAACTCACTTGCTACGAACAATCCTCTTAGCTTATAAGTGAATAAAACCCTAACCTAACTCACTTAATGTCACTATTGAGCTTTTGAATAATGGTTTTAGTATTTAAACCCTTTAAGAGAAAAAGAGTTATTGGAGGTGCATTTAATGCAAATAGAGCCATTTGAACCACCTAAAAAGAAGCAGGTCTACAAAATCGTCATTATCATAATTCTGGAGGTGCCAAGAAGAAATTTGAATTTTTGCACTTTCATGATCATAACTATGGTGGTAATGATGGTCGTGACAACTCTCAGTAACTTTTTGGAGTTGGTTGTCATGATCATAATTTTGGTTGTCATGATCATGATAGTGGTGGTGACTACTCTTGGGAACTTTTCAAAAATTGCAAATTGAATCTTCATAATTTTGCTTGAAAATTTTTTCTAATGATTAGGATTTGCTTGTGATCATATATAACGAAGATTCCCATCGAATTTGACCAAATTTTACTTTGGATCTCAATAGAAAATTCGATCTTCCATTTTCTAGCTATATTATGATAAGCTCGTCACAACTCATAAGGCAACTACAGACTTTAAAAATTAATATATTGATTACTTAAGTCCGAACTTGAATTTGTAATATTGATTAACCTGAATATAAACACCTAACACATGAATTAAATATAATTTTACTTAATTTCAAAAAATATTATTTTACCTCTCAAGGTTCAACAGATAGCAATAATGAGTCTCAAATATAGCAAAACTAGCAACCTTCTTTCACCCTTCTTCTCGTAGTAAGTTTCTTTTTCTTCTTTTTCCCTTAGCTCTTCCTCCATCTACCTTCTTCTTCTTTCCTTTTTTGTTGATTTCTCTCCTTTGTTCGTATCTTCTCTCATTTTTCTCTCTTTTTTAATTCCCTTTGGTTTTTGTTTCACATTTTTTTTTCTTTTTTTTTTCTTTGGTTCAGAACCCTCCCTCTCTTCTCTATGTTCTCTTTCCATTATTATACTTCTCAGTATCTAAAGTCCTTCCAAAAATCTCTCTCACTTTCTCTATGTTCTAGGTGGTTTACAACGTCTTTTTTGCACGAAATGCTAGAGAAACATGGTTTTCTCCATTATACAAAAACAACTTAGCACGACCTTTGTATATACACCAAAAGGCCTGTGCAAGTCCATTAATAGGCAATCAGGATACATACTTGAAACCAATAAATCGTTTTGGATGCTAAAGAGGGTTCCAAGTTCTATAAATTTTAAAAAAAATTTCCGTTAGTCTTATCCGTTAGTCAAACCAATTTTCCATTAGTCAACCATTAAAATTAAACCCTTTTTTTTCATTTTAGTCTTAAAATTTGAAATTTTTATATTTTAAATAAATAATTTTATTTTTATTTATAATTTATTATATTATTAATTTTTTATAATAACTATATTTACTTAGTAAAAATAGTATCACAAAATTAAAAATAATTAATATATCTTTCTTAAATTATTCATTTCAATAACAATGACAAATAAAATTAATGAAGTATTATTTTAATAATTTAAAATAAATAATTTTAATAAATATATTATATATGAATAAAATTTTTTATATTTACATAAATTCAATTAGTTTTGTCAACATTATAATTTGTGTTAGATTTTAAATATGTATTGAATTCAATTGTCTATTTTAAATTCAATCAAATTTAAACATTATTTAAAATATAACACAAATTATAACATTGTCAAAATTTAGTATTTAGTGAGTTATATAGTTATTAAATACTAAGAATGTTGTCAAAAAAATTTTATGGATAAAACTCAATCAATTTTGACAATGTCATATTCTGTGTTATATTTTAAATAGTGTTTAAACTCAATTGAATTTAAAATAGCCAATTGAATTCAATAGATATTTAAAATCTAACACAAATGATAATGTTGAGAAAACTAATTGAATTTAAATATAAAAAAATATTCGTATATGATATATTAATTAAAATTATTTATTTTAAATTATTACAATAATACTTGATTAATTTTATTTGTCATTGTTATTGAAACTAATAATTTAAGAAAAAATATTTATAATTTTTTATATTATTTTTATTGAGTAAATACAATTATTATGAAAATTTAATAATACAATAAATTATAGATTAATATATGTTACCTTATTTTATTATATATATATATATATACATAAAATTTTGATAGTATTACATTATTACATTGTGATTTATTAAAATTTTTAAATTTTATATTAGAACAATTATACAACACTCTTTCAATATTTTATCTAAATAATAATACAATTTTATAAACTTGATAGAGTAAAAATGTGGTTATTTATTATTTCCTTTATAAATTTTCTATTTAAACACAATAATATTTCAATATTTTGATGTTAATATTTTCATATAATTATTTTATAAAATTTATTAATTTTCATTTTAAGTATTTACTTATTAAATTTAATTTAGTAAAACTTAAAAAAAAATTATGTTATCTAATTTGGTTTAAGTTAGATAAAATATAAGTAGACCTAATTAAAATAGAAAATATATAATTTTAAGAAAATTCTTACTAAAATTTTAATTTATTTAATTTTATTAGAGATAAAGTAAAAGTTAATCTAGAGATATATTTTTAATTAAATTAGAATTATATTTTTATCAATTTAATATTTATTAGGGATAAAATAAAAGTTAACTTAATTAAAATAGGAAACACATTTTCAATTAAATTAGAATTATATTTTAATGAATACAATTTTTTATTAGAGATAAAATAAAAGTTAACATACTATATATGTGTGTGTATGTGTGTATCTCAAAATTAATGATAGTGTTACATTATCACATATTGATTTGTTAAAATTTTAATAAATTTTCTATTTGAAAAATTATACAACACTCTTTCAATATTTTATCTAAATAGTAATATAATTTTATAAACTTGATAGAGTAAAAATATAGTAATTTATTATATTTTTAAAAATTTTCTATTTAAACACAACTGTCATGACCCGAACTCAAAGGGCACGTGACCGGTACTAGAAAATGGGAAAACATGAAACTTCTGAAACCCGTAGTAAACCTTAGAATTTTTTTGCAAATAAATTATTCAACTTTTAAACTTTGAAGACAATCTGGCAGAGTTTTCTCTATACTGGGACAAAACCAAAGTTGTGGAAAGAGAATAACACTTCCAAAATAATCTTCAATCAACAATACTCCACAAATTCTCCAATAATCCATCACCAACACAAATAAAATACATAATACATAATAATTTACTACTGCGGTGTCTAGAATTTACATAAACAATACATATGTCAAATAGACTTACATAAAATAGCCGGAGAAGAAGAAACCTAGTGACACAAATGACAACCACTATCAAATTGATAGTAAGGTCCTATAAAAATAACATTGAGAGAAATCAGACCTTATTGAGTGAATTAATAATATAAAATGCATATTGGTTTTAAAATAGTTTTTTAAAACCTTTTAAATAAAATAACTGTGGACACTCAGTTTGATTAACCCGTAATAAAAGCCCATTGATGAGAAAATATGAAACTTGAAAGCAAGAAAGTCCAAAATCTTTTGAGAATGGACTTAAAAGCCTAAGCACACATTCGACCAAAAGGCTTAGTACTTGGGATAGGGGCGAAGAGGCGACGCTTGACTGAAGAGGTGCTGCTTTTATAATACCTACTTTTATAAGGCAATGCCTCTTCGAAGAGGCACTGCCTCTTTACAGCCCACTTGCACAGACATTAATTAAAGAAAAGATAGTGGTGGACAAGTGGATGGACCCACACATGACTGATATTGATCCCTGAATGTGAATATGTGGTTTTTTAGGTTAAAATAGAGGGCTAAAAGGCATATATAAGGAGTGACATGAAAGGAAAAAGGTAAGATATCTTGTTAATGCATGGGAGCCTAAAAGGTCTGGGCAAAAGGACTTTAAAAGGGGAGGACATTATTAAGAGAAAAGGTGGGCTAGTATACAAAATAGAAGAGCTGAAAAAGGGAGGGAGCTAAAATTAAAAAAGAGGGAAAGAATGAGTTGGCTTAGAGGTTCATCTTCAAAAAGAAAGGGGAGTTCTTGCACTCAAGTGAGGATTGGAATCAAAACTTAACTCTGAGGGCTGAGTTAGGAGCATCAAATCTATCTTAAGAAGTAAGAGCCTCTATTTTTAAGCATTAAGTCCTTGGTTTAGACAAAACTCTTTATTTATTTACTTACTTATTAGATTTGTTATTCATTTTATGCCATCTTCCTAAGATGACTTGTTAAATTATTAAATATAGTTATAAGTCCTTAGTTATTGGTATTTAATTTTGCTTGCTTAAAAGTTAAGAAACTTATAAAGTGTTGGGTTTCGTAATCCACAACGCAGCAAAAAAAACTTTTAATCACAAAAAACTCATAACTTGGATCCATGCAATTCAAATTGAGAGGGTTTTCCAAAACTCACCAAGACAATTTCTAGGCAAGAACATTGGAAGGAAGTGAGACGATTCACACCAATGACACCTACCTCGAGCTTTATGTATTCCTTTGTCAGATTGAGACATCATTAAATGGTAATGCCCTCTACGATATCCACACAAATAATGTGATCCAAAGCGATGTTAGTGTACTAGCACCTTTGTTTTCTCACAACACGTTTTTCTCTCTATGTGTTTTTTTTTTTCACGAAAGAAGTAATAGAAGAAGGAGGAGAATGAGTGGCATGGTTAACCCTAGAGAAAGAGGTTTATATATACATTGTATCTAGGGTTTCTCTTACTAAAATAGTTTTAGTAAAATTAGACTTCCTTTTCTACTTTGATTCTAATTCTAGATTAGAATCATTTCCTATTTATTTAGATAACTCTTACCTTAAATAAATTAGGAAATAAATAAACATATACTAATATAAATATATACATATTTATTTATTTACTTATTTATTTAATCTTACATAGAGATAATTATTGAGCTTATTAACCCAAAACTGCTTTTGACTTTTCCTAAGTGTGTGACCCTGTAGGTTCACACAATGTTAGCAGTGGGCCTAAAATTCTCATTTTAGCCCACAGGTTATAATTGGTCTCTAACAAGACATTATGACTACCCAAGTTATGTGAAGGCCGATAATATGATATAACCTAATACACAACTTGTACTATAGTCCTTTTGTCACATGATATCCTTATTAAACATAAGGTATGGATTATGTCATCTTTATATTGTTCAATCATATTGTTTCTCGATCCCAAGTAGACTGATACTAATAACTTTTTATCATTTTAGTGTGTGCATTTCTCTTCAATGTAACTTATTGAGGGGCCCAACATATATCTTCTTAAAATAACTGAGGGACAAATTCCATTTTAACCACTCATATTCCTCATATAACTCATTTTATATCCAATTATAGCCTGTTTTACCATCCGTTAAAGATGGCATAGGGATGTGTTAAAATGCATAAGTTATCATGCAGGAAACCATAGTGATCTCAGGTTAGAGAACTCAAATAATACTACTATAATGAGAATTACATATGACAATAATCCATGTGGTATTCTTATAGTGGGTCGATCAAGTACGTCATTTTCCTAAATATGTACCTATGAGTTTAACTTAATATCTCATATATATGATTAATAAAACTTAATCTCCAGTCAACCTCATACTAGTCTTTTTTATTATTGTTCCCACAATAATAATTAACTAGGGATATTTAGATTAGAATTCAAGTATCATCTAAGAGTTTTACTATCAAGTCACGTACTTAATGATCTTAATAGAATTAACTAATCAAGGATAATACTAGAATTAGCCAGTAATAATAAAAATGCCTCTTTATTATTAAAATAGAAATATGATAATGTCAAAATATGGCCATTACACAATTGGCCTAGAGCATAAAACTAACAAATCTTGCTCGATCTTAAGACCAAGCCTTTCCAGATCTTTAAGATGACCTTTTATCTTAAGAACATGGGGAGCCACTAAGTTGCCAATAGTCAACTTGCAAGAAAGCAATGCCTAACCTTTCAATTGTAGCTTTCTCTTAGAACATTTCCTTAAGATGGCCAATTATGGTATACGCATCCATCTCCATTAGTTGCTTTTGGAGATTTGAATCCATGCATCCAAGCATGAGGCAAGTGACATCAATAGAACCATTAAGGTGCTTAGTATGAGCATTGTTTTGAGCTCTAGGAGCATTAGTAGCTAGTTCATCAAGGACATGTTGATTAAGGATATATTCCTTTCTTTCTTACTGAAGGATAATTCTTAAGTTTCTGTACCAATCAAGGAAGTTAGTCCCATTGAGCTTATCCTTCTTAAGGATCGATCGCAATGACAAATTAAATGTTATGTTTAATAACATTATCTACAAAATATATGTAGTGTACTCAGTATTTTATGAAGTTATTTTAATAAGTCATAATTATAAATCCCAAAAAAAATTATTCAAATTATTAACCCTCAAGTTAACTTGTAAATTGTAGTGGGTCAAGATCTATATTTCACCATAGTCTAATTGAGCTTTGGTTCATTGCCTAAAGATATGGTTATTTATGTAGGTAACTCTTACTAATTACATCTCATGCAACTCTTGGAAGGTATGGGATTTGACATCACATGTCTTGGCTAAAAATCCCACCTGATGTCCTAGGTACTGTAGACGGTGGGGTTTAGCGCGCGTCCAAGATTTTAGCAACCGTGACACTGTTTAGGCTCAGGGCCTTAGAGAACACACTAACCACTATCACAAAGACATGGCATGGAGATAAGGATTCGCCACCTAGGGTAATAACTGGGACAATTTGATTGGTGGTACTCGATTCTTTAAAAGAAAATTAGCACCACAATCAGGAGATTCTGGATACGGAATACTAACTTCTTTTAGTCTCGTGTTCATTTAGAATAATTTTACAAATAATTATTTCATCCTCTAATTACATGCAATTTTATTAAACCCTAATTAACATCCATTTACCTAAAAAGGCAACAAGTCAATAAAATATAAGAAAAAAATGCACTCAAGATCACATTGTCCCTAAGTCTAAACTATGTTAATTTTATTTAAATAAGTTAGCTAAATCTACATTTTATTTACAGGTGAAATAGAATAAAAGTGAGCCTACATTTTATTAATTAATGAGCCTAAATCTATATTTTTTAGTCTTTCTAAGATATGGGCTTAAGTCTATTCAATTTTAAAGAAGAAATTAAATTAATGGGACTAAGTCTAACTTGGTTTTATTTTAAATGAAATGTGGGCCTAGGTCTATTTATTTTAAAAGAAATGCAATTAAATGGGCTGAGCTAAGTCTAGATAATTTTAATTAACTAAGCGGGCCTAAAATCTAATTAACTTAATGGGCCTAAGTTGATTTTAATTATTTAAAATCTTAAACCATTTTTAAACCTATTTATTTAGTGGGTTAGACCTAAACGTGGGCTTGGGGCCCAAAAACATAAAAAAAAAACAAGCCCAAAATAAATAAAACACAAAAAATAGATCAAACAAACATTACAGTGATTTTTCTACAAAAAGAACCCTAAATTAATTACATGCAAACCCTAATTTAAGCTACGGCCACCATTGATTTTTTTTTCACCCAATTGAACCTAATTACTAATCAATTTTAAAATACAGAAAATTAAAATTTACTATTTCCACTACTGGGGCTATTACAAACTACGTACAAAATTAAAATTATACACCCAAAAATTAAAATAACTATACAGAACACCAAAAATGGAAAAAATAATAAATAAAAAAAATCCTAAGAAAATAATACAGGTTCATCTATGACATTCCATGGACCTTTTGTTCAATTCAAATATAGGCGGTATCCTCCTCTATCCACATGCACACATCAAAATAAAAAAACAAGTAATCAGATTAGTAATGAAATTAAACAATTAAAAAGAATAACAGAATAAAAGAAAAATCACAAAAAGAAAACAATAGAAAAGAGTGAAAATGAAATAGAAAAATATCACTGGAGATTTAGATGTTGTGCAGATGCTATTTTTTGGCCCCTCAGTTTAGGATTTTCACCGTTGAAATTAAATTGTTTGTAGATTCTAGACTCGGACTTGATTGCATTTAAGGACACTGGCAGTATTTTTTAGGGTTTCTGCATTTTTTGGTGTAAAAGCTCTACAGAAAGAAAAATCCTTTCAAAAACTAGAAGAAAAAAGTTCCCCCTAGCAAAACCCTCTCCAAAAAACCTCCTTTTCATGCATGCAAACTCTGCTTTTAAATGCAGAGTCTGCGCATACTGAACTTCCTCCAAAGGAGGAATGGACTGATGATCAGATAACATTTATTTTGATTTCAAAAAAAAAAAGCCTTATGTGTTAAAAAAAAAAGTTTATCAAATAATCATAAGGATAAAATTTGAATTTTTAACCAATTAAAACACTGAAAAAATCGATAAAAATACGCGAAAAAATTAAAAAATGGAATTATTGCGCATTGGTACTGTGCAATACCGACCAGCATTATACAATGTCGATCGGCATTACACCAATGCCGATCCTAAACTTTTAATTACCAAAAGACCCTTGAAAAAATGATTTTTTTTGCAATCAAATCCTAAAAAATGTTACAATTTAGTCCCTAAAGTCCAAAAAATCAACAACCAAGTTCAATTTTTGAATAAATTTCATCATAGGGGCTTACATCGCAATTGTGCACAATTGCATCCTAAAATTGGGTGCTTACAAGTACAAAACCCTTTTGATGTCCTAGTTAAGTCAAACTATAACAAAAATTTGGAAATCACTCTTTTTCCACTATTTAATACACCCTATCGTGGTAGACCCATATATAATAATCTAAGGCTTGACAAGTGTTTGAGCATATGGGAGGCATCATGGTGACTTAATATTGATTGAGGGTTCCTATTTGTTTTACCTTATTTGGACACTATTATATTGTAGACATACATCACTTGCATAGCATCTTATACATAACATAATAATAAAATAATAAAGTAAATGTGATATTGCATGGCCCAAATCTAGATTGATATTTATAAGCCAATATGAAGATCAAAGGTCAATTTTAGGTAAAAAGACTTCCTCCATTCTGAGCCTTTCACTTAGATCTTCACTCTAAGTTTCCACCTTAGATCTCCATCCTTGGTTTCCTTTTGTGTCTCCATGTTGGATCTTCATTTACATTACATTACAAGTTGTAATCTATGATATTCTATATCTACTTAATAAAATAAAAATTACAATAAATGAAAAATGACTAAGAGGCCATATTTAATAAATTATAACCCATAAAATAAATAACAAAAATCCAATCACATTAGTCTTAAGAGTCATGCTATGCACCATGCATTTTACACTAAACACATAAAGCATAATAAATTAATTTTCTTAAAATTAATTATTATGGTGAGAATGATTTATGTGGTGAATCCATTTGGCAGTCCTTACGGGGGTGTGTGGTAGTGCCCCTGAAAAGGTAAACGATTTACCTAAACTCATTGAATGATTTGTTGCCAAATCCTTAAACCATTATAATCATATTACAGCTCATTAGTATGTTCAAAACTTGTTAATTACATTCAACACTTGAACAAAAATGCATATAACCATTGCATATGCACTATGCAAATTTGCACAATGCACATAGTTGTGTGCCTAAATACGCATAACTGTGTGCATTATTTTTTATCAAAAATTATGTAATGCCATTGGTGTATAATCGTATGCCTTAGCCACATGGTCGTGCGACTTGTACATCCAAATTTCTACACTTGAAAACATGTATTTTCCTAAAATTCATACTAAAAATGGTGTTTAATCATATTAAACAACCATAGACATTAATCCAATTAATGTCCAAAATTGTTTTCGATAGAGATTTAATTATATCATCACATAGAAACATTCTAATGAAATTTTGAAAACTCCCTTTTCAAAATCAAATATATATCACATATATATCAAAAACTCGATTTTATATATCATATATATCACATATATTATAGAATCAATCTAATCAAATTACAAGCAGCTCTAATATCACTGTTGGATTTCATAATCCATAATGTATAAAAAAAAATAAAACTTTTAATCATAAAAAACCCATAACTCGAATCCATGTAATTTGAATTAGATTGATTAAGAGGGTTTTCCAAAACTCACTAAAATGATTTCTAGGCAAGAACATTAGAAGGAAGAGAGGGGGTTCACACTGGTGACACCCTACCTCAAGCTTTACTTATGCCTTTATTGGATTGAGACGTCACCAAATGGTCATGCCTTCTATGGTATCCACACGAATAAAGTGATCCAAAGCAATGTTAGTGTGCTAGCACCTTTGTTGTCTCACAACACATTTTTCTCTCTATACTTTTTTCTTTTCATGAAAGAAGTAGTAGAAGAAGGAGGAGAATGAGTGACATGAGTAACCCTAAAAAAATACATGTTTATATATACATCATATCTAAGGTTTCTCTTACCAAAATAGTTTTAGTAATATTAGACTTCCTTTTCTACTTTGATTCTAATTAGAAATTATAATAATTTCCTATTTATTTATATAACTCTTACCTTAAATAAATTAGGAAATAAATAAATGCTATATATATATATATATATATATATATATATATATATACTTATTTATTGAATCTTACATAAAGATGATTATTGGGCTTATTAACCCAAGACTGCTTTAGAGTTATCCTAAGTGTACAACCTTGTAGGTTCACATAACGTTAACAGTGAGCCTAAAATTTCCATTTTAGCCCATAAGTCATGATTGGTCTTTAGCAAGATATTATGACTATCCAAGTTATGTAAAGGCTAATAATCCACTATAACCTAATACACAGCTTGTACTATAGTCCTTTTGTCACATGATATCCTGATTAAACATAAGGCATGGATTATGTCATCCTTAAATTGTTCAATCATATTGTTTCTCGATCCCAAGTATATTGATACTAATAACTCTTTATCATTCTAGCATGGCCATGCATTTATCTTTAGTCTAACTTATCAAAGGGCCCAACAGATATCTTCTCAAAATAACCGAGGGACAAATTCCATTTTAACCACTCATATTCCTTATATAACTCATTCTATAGCCAATCACAGCCTATTTTACCATTCGGTTAAAGATGGCGATGGCATAGGGATATGTTAAAATACATAAGTTATCATGTAGGAAACCATAGTGATCTTAGGTCAGAGGACTCAAATAATACTACTATGATGAGAATTACTTATAACAATAATCCATGTGGTATTCTCATAGTGGGTCGATCCAATACATCATTTCCCTAAATATGTACCTATGAGTTTGACTTAATATCTCATATACATGATTAGTAAAACTTAATCATCAGTCAACCTTATACTAGTCTTTATTTATTGTTGTTCCCACAATAATAATTAATTAGGGATATTTAGATTAGAATTCAAGTATCATCTAAGAGTTTTACTATTAATTCACGTACTTGATGATCTTATTAGAATTAACTAATCAAACATAATACTAGAATTAACTAGTAATAATAAAAATGCCCCTTTATTATTAAAATAGAAATATGACAATGTCAAAGTATGACCATTACACAATTGGCCTAGGGCATAACACTAACGTAAAGTCCACTGTTGCCTATTAATTAGAGGATGCCTCTTCAAAGACGCGTCGCCCTTTTGGCTTTAAGAGATGTGATGTCACCTCTATGGCCAGAGCGATGCCTTATTAATGAGGCGTCTCTGTATCATCAGAGTCATGCGTCATTTGATTTCAATTTTTCTTATGTCTATCTTATGTGATTCATGTTCCTTCATGCATTTTCATATTTTTATACTTCAACCCTTTGTACAATTATTATGATATCTTTCTTAATTAAATATTTATATACCTATTATTCTTATTCACAATTATTTGGTTTATAAATTAACTTTATGGCCTTCATTTTGTAGGATTTTGTATATTTATAGGAGAATAATGCTTTATTTATTGCTGTAACTTTAGGATGATTTAAATCATCAAATTTATTCGTTAATCAGTTGTTAAACTTATTTATTTATTTATTTACTTTTATTGTTATTTTTGTTGCATGATCAACGGTTGTAACTCATTTCTCCTCTCCTCAATTCTTTGCATGTGTACTTATTTATTTATTTTTATTTTTATGAATATTTTGTATTATCCATAATAAATGTTGTGAACTACGCTTAATTTGCATGTAATTGGAATTTAATGCAAACTTGGATTTAATTGTGTCTTATCTAGGTGGCAATTCCATCTCCAATTTGGGCTTTTAGCCTATCTTGTATTTCTTAATAGGCCTCGAGTCCATACAGTGTCGTATTTGTCAAACACTTGGGCATGCATTAAACCCTGCTGCACTAGGGATAGAAAAACTAATTTCCATGTTTTGTATTTTATCATTTTTAATTAATCTTTTATTTCCTTTACATTCACTACACATTTTCACACAATAAGCACTCAGTCCCAAATAAACTGATGATAGTCATTGCTTTACTGCCTATGTTTCACTCAAACCTAGTAATGGAGTATTTGATTATTATCTCTCATAGCACGTACTCATCCACATCGTATGGACCCTTGAGTGCATAGACGTAATGGAGGTATATCATTGTGGGAGCTGAAGCTTATCACCCAGGACTCAGCTTATGTAATGACTTAGCAATTTCCCTCAGGATTTTTTCCAAATGCATGTGCTTTATACTATATGGCAATCCTTAAAATAAGGCCCAAGCCCATTGTAAATGGACCATGTTAATATGGGCCTTTAATACCTACAATGGCCCATTAAAATGGACTTTGGATTTTTTCAAAGGAATTACTACTTGTTTATTTCGTCTTAGGAGTTATCTTGTATGCATCGATTTTGTTATCCCCTGTTGATAATTAAAACCTAAACCAAAAATCCTAGGACAAGAAACTCGCCATTGAACATGCGTGTGGGAGAAATAAGGGTGGAGATTATCATTTAAGAGCTTTGTATTTGTTATGTGTAAATAGTGTGTGTGTTTATTTTCTTTCTTTAAATAATAAAATGAATATGCATACATGTCATACATAATTCTAACCTATAGTGGTTGCAGATATAGATCCATGTTAGTCTTTTACTTGGACATGGTTTGACACTGTTTGCCTTGTTGGAACTTTCAAAGAAAAAGTAATAGTGGATTTTTATCCTGATGCATTCAAGGAATAAATAAAAGCAAAAATAGCTTAGCAAACTCAAATGATCATATGGGAAATGATGTCAAAAATGATGGGACAAGCTAGATAAAAATAACCAACTCAGTAGCCACCACCGTTTGACCTTGATGCTAAAAATTTTGCAAGGAAATGAATAGAGGATGATCAAGAAACTTTTTTAGCAGAAACTGTAGGCTAACATAATATGGATATCTTTAAAACTATAGAAAAGACTGATTAGGCTCAAAAAATGACCAAGGCCATGGCTCAAGTCTAAATGATAAAGGAGAAAGGAATTAATGGTCCAATAGACTATACTAACCACAACTACATAAGGGTGATGACCCTCTTCCCCAAAAATTCAAGTTCCTTGATATAAAGAAGTATGTTGGAATTGATGATCCACACATACACTTAAAATAGTATGTGACCTACATGAAGGCCACTAAACTGACCAAGGCTCAAATAGTTAAGCAATTTCCCATGTCATTGGAGGGTGCTCCGATTTGCTTGTACTATACCTTAGAATCGTATATACAAAATGATTGGAAAGAAATGTGCACTGCATTTATGAAGCAATATGGATTGAATGCTCAAATGGAGGTGTCTCTAAAGGACTTGTAGAACACCAGGTAGAAATTTAGTGAGTCCTTCATTGACTACCTAACTAAATGCAGAGGGAAGCTAGCACAGATGAGGCACAGGCTTATTGAATCTGATCGATTGATGATAGCAATGGAGGGTTGCATTCCATTACTTTTCAAGAAGCTGAGAGACCTCAGGATTCAAAATTTTAAGGAATTATACAGATTTGGGGTTAAGAAAGTGTCTGATTTAGCATCGGAAAAGAAATTCTTCAATGGAAGGTCTGAGGGCAAAGAAGCAAGTGGATTAAGTAGCAATGTGCAAATCATGCTCACTGAGTTTGATATAGACTATGTGGCAAAAAAGTAGTAAAAGAGAGAGTAGTAGTAGACTTCTTGGCTTAGAGTCCGATAAATTATGAAACTGAATGGAAGCTAAAATTTTTAAATGAGCATTTGGGGGCAATAGAGGTCCAAGGATGGATAATGTACTTTGATAGGGTGGGTAATAATAAAAGGGCAGGCATTGGTGTAATTATGATCACACCGAAAGGGAAGATGATCCCGATGGCAAAAAGGTTAGAATTTAAAGTAACTAATAATCAAGCTGAATATAAAGTGTGCATCTTTGGGTTGGAAGCACTCTTGTATATAGTGGCAGAGGAGATCATAGTGAATAGAGACTTTATTCTGTTGATAAAATAGATTTCCAATAAATGGGAAGTGAGAGAGGATAAACTAAGATTATACTAGAATTACTTGGCTACTTAACTGTTATCTTTCACCCAAAGTAGATTTATACATTTGCCATGGGAGGAGAATTAAATAGCAGATGCTCTAGCCACTTTAGCTTCAATGTGGGAAGGAGGAATATATACAAAAGTCAAACCTCATATTCTTGTAAAGTCTCGAATCCCCTATTATAAAGTGATAAGATTAATGCCAATCAACCTCGCAGAAAAGCCTTAGTTTCATGATCTATAGTGATATTTGGAAATAAGAAAATTCCCTGAAGATACAAATAAAAAGGAGAGAATGTCTTTGAGGATGTTATCCTAATAATTCATTAACTATAATGGGATGTTGTACAAAAGAATGTCGACTGGGGTGCATCTAAGGCGTTGATAAGGACAAGGCCCGAAAAGTTATGGAAGTAATTCACAGAGGTGTATGTGAACCACATATGAATGGAATGGTTCTTGTTAGGAAAGTAGCTCATTAGGGATATTTCTAATTGACCATGGAAGTTGATTGTGTGAAGTTTGTAAATAAGTGCTATAACTATCAAGTGTATGGAGATGTGAGCCACCTGCTTTCTATGGAACTTCAAGGATTGACTTCTCTATGGTTGTTCACATTCTAGGGAATTGATATCATAAGAGAAATAAATCTAACGGGCATCATTATATTATGGTAACAATCAATTACTTCTCTAAGTGGGTTAAAGTATAATCATTCACGACTGTTGGAGCAAAATAAATGGCAAGATTTATAGACAAGAATATAATCTACAAATACAAGTTGCCTCATCATGTTTTTACTAATAATGGCATAGCTTGATTAAGTACATATAGGCCTTGATTAATTCCTATCATTGTAGTCGTAAAAGATGTAGAATTCACCGTTAGAGCTTCTAGTTCTACTTATTGTTGCAACTCTTGTCTCTGAGCTTCCACTACCTTAGGCGTACCCCTCCCTTTATGTTGTGGGGCAAGGGGAGGAGCTTCATCCTAAAAGGACTGCTCATTATCATCATATATTGTATCTACAATATAAGCATTTTGTGCTCTCCTTATTCTAAAAAGACACAGAAACAAGATTCAAGATAGAACAAGAATGCTAACACATACACAGAATTCTAGAAATAATGATGACAATAAGTGACAGTTATCAACCTAATCACCGTAGTAGCTCAAGAAAAGATAGACACCAACAATCAAATGAACCATTGCTCTAATACTAACTTTTTCATGACCCGAACCCCCAAAGGCACTTAACCAGCACTAAGGAATAAGAGAGCAATAAGCTTTTGAAACTTGTAGTAAGCCTAAGGAATTTATTATAAAAATCAAAACTAACTTTAAAATTCTAAGAAAAATTCGGCAGAGTTTCCCCTGTATCAGGACAAAACCAAAACTTGTAAAAGTGCAAATACATTCCTAAATATATATATATCAAATCACTAATCACTACTCCAATAGTCCAATCCTCAACACAACACAAATATAGCAACAACAAGTACTCAAATCTACTATGGTGTCTAAAATACTAAATCTTTTACACATGAATAATAATAAAGTTAATTTAACCTACATAATAACGTCGGTGAGAAATGAGTTCGGCTTAGAGGAGCTAAACTAATTGAAGACTCCTAGGTTCTTAGAAAAATAGTTGAGAGGAGTTAGACCTCACTAAGTAAGTTAATATGAAGAAATGTATATTGGTTTGAAAACCTTCATTTATTAAAATCTTTATTATAAATATTTAGTATAAATTGTATTTAAAGAAGATCATTAATTTATCAAATACTATATGTATATATATCCAAATATAAGTCTTTTAAATACATACATACATACATATATAATATATATATATATATATATATATATATATATATATATATATATATATATATATATATATATATATATACACACACCAACTAATCATTTGGTAACCTTCTTAAAAATATGACTTCCAAATACCATTGCTTAAACTAATATATGATAAAAAGAATAAATAATATCAATAAATAACTTTAGTGGAAATTAGTGGTGGAACCCTAAACCATAATTCTATAAAGCCATTCAGTTCACTTATGAATCCAATGACTATCGATTCCCAAAAGCTAAGCTCCTACTGAGCTACCAACCGCACTTCGACTCTTATTCCAATATTTACTAGCAGTTCTTAAGAGCTAAGCATCTACCGAGCCACCAGTCCCAATAATAAATATCCATAATTCATACACCTTGCCTGAGAGTTATGTGTCAACTAAGCTTCATAATTAAATTTCTCAATCAGGGACTGACTCTAAAATCACTACCTGTGTGCACACGGTCCTAATGACACTAATTAGGTAGCCCATTCTACCAATATTTTCCAAAAATTATTTATCATATTTAAAAGAATAATAAATTCTTAGAAAAATACTAGAAATAAAATACTTTTAGCTTTATAATCCATAATATCAATAACATTAATAATCTTATTAATAAGAATTATGGCAAAATAACATCGATAGTAATAATTAATTATAAAATCAACATCTTCAATATATCCAATTAACAATATGGATATTTCAAATATTAAAATATAAATTTTTTAACTAAATATACTCTTTAGATATATTTAACCAATCTATACTTTATATGAAAATCTAACACACATTTTAATATATTAACTTACAAGTGAAGCAACAAGCTGACATGTCCTTATCCACCTATTACCCGATGCCTCCACTTCGGTATACTTTTTAAACAATATATATATATATATATATATATATATATATATATATATATATATATCAAATAAATACCTAATAACTCCCAGAAATTCTAAAAATTTATAAAAATGATGAAATTATGGAAATTGACGTAGGAACACCCTAAATGATTAATTTGAGGCTTAAGAATTATCTTCGATGATTTAACTAACTTAAATGGAAATTAACTAATTTCCACTACAACCTTTTTGAGATTTATGTCTCAAAATTCGCGAAGAATTAGACTAAACTCCATTTACATAAATTGATTATTATAATTTATACTATTTATTAAAAATAGTTTTATACATATTTCAGGTCGGTACTGTTCATTCACTGGAGTTTAGGCGGAACCCATCGGATTCTCATTGGAAAACACAACATCTGACCAAAAATTTTATAATAAAATGTTCCTAATAATTAATAGGACACACATAAAGCCTCAAACAGTCCAAAATAGGCACTAAATAATTAAATCAAAAAATAAACCAAAATTACATAAAAAAATCACCAAATATTCTACAGGTGGAGGTTAGACACATGGTCGATGCCTACGTAATGCTGACATATGGGGAACACAATGGAACCAACCATGTCACCTGAAACCTGCCAGAACAATGCAAAATTAAGGTGGAAGACTAACTAATCTAAGCTGAATTTGCACTATTCACAGCCACCTCTTGCAAAACGAACACAATTAGAGTAAAGAGGATGAGATGAGTCTATGGCTCAAATTTAAGGTTAATAAGAAATCATTTGGGTATATAACGAAGGAAAAGAAAAGTATTGATATTAAAAAGTAATTTTACCACCCAAATTGCTTCTCGCCCGTTGTTCTTCTTGATCTGCAAGTCACTTCCTCCTTTCAAAATGATGGACACCCACGTGTCCATTAACCAATTTTATTAAATAAACTATTAAACATATATTTTGATATTATATAGGAAAAAAAAAGGAGCAAGTGGGTCATGGACACGTTTATTGTGTCTATGAATAAATGTGAATGTGGTCTGCCGAATGGGAAGAAGTTGCATTTTAGGGGCAAATTGTGGTTTAATACTAAAAATTTTCTTCTTCTCTATTAACCGTATAAAAAAACCTCTGTTTGAACCATAACTTCTTCTCACTCTCTTCTACATTCCAATAGCTTTTATTTTGCAAACATTCACCTAATAATGCCTAGTTTTGGCCAAGAATAATCAGCCTAATTACTACTATTTCTCACTGTTCCGATGACTTTCAGCTTCTAGGATTGCTTCCAGTGTGTTATGCTCATCACCAGGAGTTTGTAGCCACCTACCACACATCCGATCTCATAAAATTTAATTTTCTATGAATTTTTACGGTAATTTCTCTTTAATTTTTTTTATCTATGAATTCTATGCATGTTTTGGTGCATTTGAGGCTTTAGATATGTTCTACTTATTTTTAGGAATATGTTGGTATATTCGATTTTGTTGGGTGATTCTTTTCCGTGAGAAATCCAGTGGGACCCACCTGAACTCCGTCGAGTAAATAGTTTCAACCCGAGAAAAATTTATGAAACTATTTTTAATAAATAATATAAATTGTGTTGATCAATTTATGTAAATGGAGTTTAGTCTAATTCTTTATGGATTTTGAGAAATAAATCTTTGAAAGATTGTAGTGGAAATTATTTAATTTCCATTTATATTAGTTAAATAGTCAGAGATTATCTTTGAACCTCAAAATTAATCATTTAGGGCGTTCCTAAGTAAATTTCATTGATTCCATCATTTTTTATAATTCTTTTTACAATTTTCGGGAGTTATTAGGAATTTATTTGATAATTATTCATACATATATATTGTTTATTATAGAGTATACCAGAGCGTAGACATCGAGTAATAGGCGAACGAGACTCATGATTATTTCCTAGAAAGTTGAAAAGCAGATGGACAGGACTGTATACAGTGACTCATTCACATCCTCATGGAGCTGTGGAATTGAGAACCACAAAAGGAGACACATTCAAAGTGAATGGACAAAGGTTAAAGCTATACCATGGAAGCACATTTGAGGAGTTCCATCAAGTTTCACACTTGAGGGAATTAACTGGATGATCAATTTGATGGTCTAGCTCATGGACCATTAAAAGAGCGCTTATTGGGGGCTTAACCAAGTCTATATATTTTTTTTATTTTTATTTGTATTTGTATTTTCAATTTTTTTTATTTGATTATTTTTTGTTCTTGTTGACTGGTTATTTGCAAGTTTATTCTATTTTTGATGATTGTTTCTGGTGCATTTCAGGGAATGAAAGAAAGGTTGGAGCTCTAGAAGAGGTCTTGTGAGTTAAATGTTTAGTGGAGTCTCGTTTTGAGTGACTTGAAATTTAAATTTATGATGCATTGTTGTCTATGTGTGTTGAATTTTTAATGCAGCGAAATTTTGAAGTATGCATATACAGGTCACACGGCCGTGCGCATTTTGCACATGGCCGTGCATCTTGCATCGCCACTTCTAAACCATCAGGTCACACGGTCGTGCGCATTTTGCACACGGCCATGCGCCTTACGATGCTACAACTCGACACACGGCTGTGCGCATTTCGCACATGGCCGCGTGATGAGAGAGACCTAACTTTTAGAAAAGACACAAAATTTGTTTTAAGTGGAATTTTTCCACTTCCCAACACTCCACAATTCCCCAATTGTGCAATAAATATAGGAGGTTTATCCTACCAATTTTATTCAAAAAAAAAAAATTATGCTAGCAGGTAGCACGGCCATGCGCATTTTTCACATGGCCATGCGACCTGATGCACAAGACAATTCGAATTCCTCAAAATTTTCCTGTTATGGACGTTGCAACGACGACATTGCACATTTTAAGTGTGGGGGAGGAATTAAAATTTTTTTTTTATTTTGCGAGCTTGTTAGTTGTGACTCCAGAGCTAAAAGGTTGCAACTTCAAATTGATGAAATCTTTCGTATCCTTCCTCAAAGAAAAAGATCTAAAGCTATTAACGAAGCTGCAAAGTGCATCATGGTCATATCATATATTCCCCCTCCAGTTTCACCGGAATAAAGGGAGTATACTGTTCTTTAATTTTCTTTTATTTATTTACTTTTCATGATTGTATGCTTGTGTGTTTGTTTTACATTAAGAATTTACATGCTTTATTTTTATTTTATTTTATTTTATTTTGTTTTACCCTTTTTATGTGTTTGTGCCTTGCTCTTACACTTGAATTTTTGCAACATATATACCTTTAGAGCTTTATTCATTAACCTTAGTTTTCTTGAAGAAATGCCTTAATCTTCCCTTAATGGATCATTTTAAATTTTTAAATTAGAAGAGCAACTTATGGTTAAGAATTTTTACATTTTAATGAACATTAATGCTTACTTTTCTATTGAACACGTGAATCTAGATGATTAATATTTGAGAAAGGTATTTGTGAGTAGGAATTTGAGGCTGCTTTAGAGTGGGTATAAATTTTTTTTTTTTTTAAAAAATCAATCAATGAGCTAGATGGAGCGTAAAACGCACTCGTTTGGAGCTTAAAATTGAAAAGAAAAATATTTTAAATGCTCTTTCTACTCCAATGCTCTTTAAGAGTAAGAGTATCCAAAGGACCCTTTTTGGAGGTTTCCATACTGAGTAATACAAGAAAGGTGGGGGATGCTGAGATTGGGAAGATACTGATTGATGAGCTTCTTAGCCCCTTTATTATGGCATGAATCCTACTTGTTTTTATATTTCTTGAGTGTCAATCGTTTGTTTTCATATTTTCACTAGAAAAGTATGCTCTTCACACGGTAATAATATATCCTTGACCTTAGTTGTTGTTTTACTTTTCGAGTTTATAAACTTTTTATTAAAGGGAGATTATGGTAGTTAGTCAAGTTAAAGCTAGTAATGAGTATGATTCTTTAGGTAGATATGTGTTTTCAAGTTTTTCTTAACGACAAGCAAATATTCAAGTGTGGGGGAATTTGATAAGTGTGAAAAATGCATGTTGTTAAGTAGTTTTCGTTTTAGAAAAAAATTCAATTTCAGTTAAGTTTATGTTTCTTTTATTTAGTTGAGTACTTACTGCATGTCTTGTGTGTTTAATTATTTTTATGTATTAGTTGGTTTATTTTTGGTTGATTTTTATGTAATTAGGGAAGTCAAAGAACAGTAGAAGAAGGCTACATGGGAGCCATGGGCACTTGAAGTAGGCTCGAAAGGCAATGGAGGTCAATATGTGATAATGTTGAAATAGGGATGTGCACGGCCGTGCGCAAAATGCACACGGCCGTGTGACCTGGTGATTGAAAAAATTCGGAGGTGACTTTAATTACTGACTCATGAGGGACAAGATGGAGATTTCGCATGGCAGTAACCCTAGGGTTTGTAATTAGGGTTTTATAAGAGGGTAGCCATAAAAAACAAAGGGATATAAATAGATTATTATTCATCACTTAGGGGAGCATATATTTTTTTTTTTGAGATACATTATTTTTTTTAGAGAATTTTGAGAGAGCAGTTGGGAAGAACAAGGATTTTTTTTTTCTTGCTTATGTTAGTTTGAAAATTTGAGAATAAGAACAAGAACATTAAATTTCCTATTGAACAGGGGGTTTCTTCTATTCAATTGTGTTTATTCATTCTTAATTTCAATTTAATGATGATGTTTAGTTTCTTTTATTCTTTTTCTTTATCTCTTACAATTGACATGAGTAGCTAAATTATTGGTTGGGGTTCTTATTACAAATCAACCATGGGCTAATCACAATTAAACCTAAGCCATTAATCTAAATCCTATGGTTGTTGTTGAACTTAATGTCTTCTTAGGATTGATCACCCTTTGATTGAATATACACAATAAAACTTGATCGAGAGATAGGTTGTATTGGATTTAAACAATAACCTGTTAGATGCTTTCTTAGTTGAGAAACACTTAAATAACTAATATTGATTAAGGGTTGATGCTTAAACTGAGTCAACCGAACACTTAATAGGCGAGAGCTTTAAATCTAAGAACGTCAATGTACTTGGTTAATCATAGGTTTGTCTTAGGAGGAAAGCTTATGATTCTTGAGAAACCCTCAAATTGGATTAAGGTTAGGTATGGCTTAATAGTTAATTTATCTTAAATAAAGGTTGAATTTGTAATAAGAACCCTAGCTCTCTAAAGTGATTGTTATCTCAATTATGATTTTTGTGTTTTGTTTTAGTTTAATTAAAAATACCCTTTTTCGTTGTTTAAACAAATAAACATAACTAGTATCACTGTAATCAATTTGCAATCTCTGTGGGATCGATATTTAATTACTACTTGTACAAATCCGTATACTTACGGAAGACCACCAAGTTTTTTGATGTCTACTTTCAGGGTGGTTTATGGCAAAGCATGTCATCTTCCCATTGAGCTTGAACACAAGGCCTACTGGGCAGTGAAAGCTTTGAATTTTGACTTCGGGAAGGAAACTGAGAGAAGAATGTTACAGTTGAATGAACTCGAAGAAATAAGGGAAGCTGCTTATGAAAATTCAAGGATTTATAAAGAACGTACTAAGAGATGGCATAATGCAAGAGTAAGAATCAAGAAGTTTAAGGAAGGTGATCAAGTTTTGTTGTTCAACTCATGACTCAGATTATTTCCTGGAAAGTTGAAAAGCAGATGGAAAGGACCGTATACAGTGACTCATTCACATCCTCATGGAGCTGTGGAATTGAGCAACACAAAAGGAGACACATTCAAAGTGAATGGACAAAGGTTAAAGCTATACCATGGAAGCACATTTGATGAGTTCCATCAAGTTTCACACTTGAGGGAATTAACTGGATGATCAATTTGATGGTCTAGCTCATGGACCATTAAAAGAGTGCTTCTTGGGGGCTCAACCAAGTCTATATATTTTTTTTATTTTTTTTATTTTTTTTCTTGTTGACTGATTATTTGCAAGTTTATTCTATTTTTTATGATTGTTTTTGGTGCATTTCAGGGAATGAAAGAAACGTTGGAGCTCTAGAAGAGGTCTTGTGAGTTAAATGTTTAGTGGAGTTTCGTTTTGAGTGACTTGAAATTTAAATTTATGATGCATTGTTGTCTATGTGTGTTGAATTTTTAATTCAGTGAAATTTTAAAGTATGCATATACAGGTCACACGGCCGTGTGCATTTTGCACATGGCCGTGTGTCTTGCGTTGCCACTTCTGAACCATCAGGTCACACGGCCGTGTGCATTTTGCACACGGCCGTGCGCCTTACGACGCTACAACTCGACACATAGCTGTGCGCATTTCGCACATGGCCATATGATGAGAGAGACCTAACTTTTAGAAAAGACACAAAATTTATTTTAAGTGGAATTTTTCCACTTCCCAACACTCCACAATTCCCCAATTGTACAATAAATATGGGAGGTTTGTCCTACCAATTTTATTAAAAAAAAAAATTATGCTAGCAGGTAGCATGGCCATGCGCATTTTGCACATGGCCATGCGACCTGATGCATAAGACAATTCGAATTCCTCAAAATTTTCCTGTTATGGATGTTGCAATGAGGACATTGCACATTTTAAGTGTGGGGGAGGAATTAAATTTTTTATTTTTATTTTGCGAGCTTGTTAGTTGTGACTCCAGAGCTAAAAGGTTGCAACTTCAAATTGATGAAATCTTTCACATCCTTCCTCAAAGCAAAAGATCTAAAGCTATTAACGAATCTGGAAAGTGCATCATGGTCACATCATATATTCCCCCTCCAGTTTCACCGGAATAAAGGGAGTATACTGTTCTTTAATTTTCTTTTATTTATTTACTTTTCATGATTGTATGCTTATGTGTTGGTTTTACATTAAGAATTTACATGCTTTATTTTTATTTTATTTTATTTTATTTTGTTTTCCCTTTTTGTGTGTTTGTGCCTTGCTCTTACACTTGAATTTTTGCAACATATATACCTTTAGAGCTTTATTCATTAACCTTAGTTTTCTTGAAGAAATGCCTTAATCTTCCCTTAATGGATCATTTTAAATTTTTAAATTAGAAGAGCAACTTGTGGTTAAGAATTTTTACATTTTAATGAACATTAAGGCTTACTTTTCTATTGAACACATGAATCTAGATGATTAATATTTGAGAAAAGTATTTATGAGTAGGAATTTGAGGCTGCTTTAGAGTGGGTATAAATGTTTTTTTTTTAAAAAAAATCAATCAAGGAGCGAGATGGAGCGTAAAACACACTCATTTGGAGCTTAAAATTGAAAAGAAAATTATTTTAAATGCTCCTTCTACTCCAATGCTCTTTAAGAGTAAGAGTATCCAAAGGACCCTTTTTAGAGGTTTCCACATTGAGTAATACAAGAAAGGTGGGGGATGCTGAGATTGGGAAGATACTGATTGATGAGCTTCTTAGCCCCTTTATTGTGGCATGAATCCTACTTGTTTTTCGCAAATGCCTAAGTATGCTAAATTTCTCAAGGAACTGATTTCCAACAAAAAGAAGTTACAAGAATGTGAGACCATCACACTCACAAAAGAGTATAGCACTATCATCTCGAAGAAACTTCCCTTAAAAAGGAAGCATCCAGGGAGTCTCACTATTCTTTGTTCTGTGGGAAATTTAAATTTTCAAAGAGCTTTATGTGATTTTGGGGCTTCAATTAATCTTATGCCTTTGTCTGTTTACAGGAAATTGGGATTAGGAGAAGCAAAACCTACAAGCATTCAATTACAACTTGCAGATAGGATAGTGAAGGAACCAGAAGGGATAGTAGAGGATGTGTTAGTAAAGGCTGGAAAATTTATTTTTCCAGTGGATTTTGTAGTCCTTGACTTTGAAGAAGACGAGGAGGTTCCACTAATCCTTGGTATGTCATTCCTTTAAAAGACAAGAGCAATAATTGACATCTATGATGGAACTCTTATATTAAGAGTGAGGGATGAGAGCTATAAGTTTAATATCTATGAGACTATGAAATATCCCTATGATGAGGATTTTTGCATGCAAGTTGAAGTCATTGATGAATGTGTAAATGAAGTCCAACGACGGAGGTTGGCATGGTCTTTAGAAGTTGAAAATATTGAGAAGTGCTTTCAGGTACAATCTTCTCAAGAAGAAGTGAATCTTAAATACCCACACCAACCACACATACAATTACCAAACACTGAACCCACACCACCCTCAATCATAAAGCCACCAAAATTAGACTTGAAGCCGTTACCTCAATATTTAATGTACACTTTTCTTGGTGATGACCAAACTTTACCTGTGATTATATCTTCTAAACTCAGCAAGGAGCAAGAGGATTTATTGGTGAATATGCTGAAAAGAGAAATAAAGGCAATCGGTTGGCAGATTTCAGATATAAGAGGAATAAGTCCCTCTTATTGCATGCATAAGATTTTGATGGAGGATGGACACAAGCCAACCATTGAAAGGCAGAAGAGGCTCAACCCGAACATGCAAAAGGTGGTAAAGAAAGAAGTGCTCAAACTACTTAATGCAGGAATTATCTATCCAATCTCTAATAGTTCTTGGGTTAGCCCAATTCAGTGTGTGCCGAAGAAGGGGGGAATAACAATTGTGCAAAATACAAAAGGAGAGTTCGTTCCTACCAGAATTGTGAATGGATGGAGAGTGTGCATTGATTATAGGAAACTGAACTCAACCACAAGGAAAGACCATTTCCCATTACCCTTTATTGATCAAATGTTGGAGCGGATAGCAAGACATGATTTTTACTGCTTCCTGGATGGTTATTTAGGTTACAATCAAATTGCAATAGCTCTAGAAGATTAAGAGAAGACCACCCTTACATGTCCTTATGGCACATTTGCAGACAGGAGAATGCCATTTGGGTTATGTAATGCTCCTGCAATTTTTCAGAGATGTATGATAGCTATATTTGCAGATTTAGTGGAGGAGATAATGGATGTTTTCATAGATGATTTTTCTGTCTATGGAAACTCATTTGAAGGATGTCTGAGCAATTTGGAGCAAGTTCTAGCATGATGTGAGGAAACAAATTTGGTGCTAAATTGGGAAAAGTGCCATTTCATGGTAGATAAAGGTATTGTACTTGGACACAAGATTTCAGCTCAAGGCATTCAGGTTGATAAAGCAAAGGTGGAGGCAATTGAGAAGCTGCAGTACCCCACAAATGTTAAAGGAGTTAGGAGTTTTCTTGGTCATGCAGGCTTCTATAGGCGATTTATCAAGGATTTCTCAAAAATCTCAAAACCCCTTTGTAAGTTACTTGAAAGAGATTCACCTTTTAATTTTATCGACGATTGCAAATTGGCTTTTGACAGGTTGAAACAAGCACTTGTTTCTGCTCCTGTAGTGATGGCACCAGATTGGAGTCTACCGTTCGAGTTGATGTGTGACGCCAGTGATCATGCAATAGGAGTCGTTCTCAGCCAAAGAAAAGAGAACAGGTTGCATGTGATATACTATACAAGCCGAACATTGACAGATACTCAGTTGAATTATGCTACTATAGAAAAGGAGATGCTAGCTGTTATATTTGCTTTTGATAAGTTTAGATCGTACCTCCTTGGATCTAAGGCAATTGTATACACAGATCATGCAACATTAAAGTATTTAATGAACAAAAAGGATTCAAAACCAAGGCTCATGAGATGGGTACTTCTGTTGCAAGAGTTTGATATTGAGATCAGAGATAAGAAAGGAGCTGAAAATGTAGTAGCTGATCATCTTTCAAGGTTGGAGTTGAAACACGAGGAAAGTGATCAGCAAGAGCCTATCAAGGAGATGTTCCCTGACGAAATGCTTTTTACTATAGGATTTATGGATGCTCCTTGGTTTGCTGATATAGCAAATTTTTTGTCAGTGGGTGAAATTGCAAGAGAGTTTACCCCTCAGCAAAAGAAAAAGTTGATTCGTGATGCTAAGTTCTACATTTGGGATGAGCCATTCTTGTGGAAACTATGCAACGATGGCATAGTGAGGATATGTGTAACAAATAAGGAAGCAGGAGACATTTTACAACACTGTCATGGGAAGGTCAATGGTGGACATTATGGACCACAATGAACAGCTGCGAAGGTTCTTAAAACAGGGTTTTATTCAAAAACTTGGTGGTCTTCCGAAAGTATACGGATTCGTACAAGTAGTAATTAAATATCGATCCCATAGAGATTGCAAATTGATTACAGTGATACTAGTTATGTTTATTTGTTTAAACAATTAAAAAAGGGTATTTTTAATTAAACTATAACAAAACATAAAAATCACAATTGAGATAACAATCACTTTAGAGAGCTAGGGTTCTTATTACAAATTCAACCTTTATTTAAGATAAATTAACTACTAACCCTTACCTAACCTTAATCCAATTTGAGGGTTTCTCAAGAATCATAAGCTTTCCTCCTAATACAAACCTATGATTAACCAAGTACATTGACATTCTTAGATTTAAAGCTCTCGCCTACTAAGTGTTCGGTTGACTTAGTTTAAGCATCAACCCTTAATCAATATTAGTTTCTTAAGTGTTTCTTAACTAAGAAAGCATCTAACAGGTTATTGTTTAAATCCAATACAACCTATCTCTCGATCAAGTTTTATTATGTATATTCAATTAAAGGGTGATCAATCCTAAGAAGACATTAAGTTCAACAACAACTATAGGATTTAGATTAATGGCTTAGGTTTAATTATGATTAGCCCATGGTTGATTTGCAATAAGAACCCTAACCAATAATTTAACTACTCATGTCAATTGTAAGAGATAAAGAAAAAGAATAAAAGAAACTAAACATCATCATTAAATTGAAATTAAGAATGAATAAACACAATTGAATAGAAGAAACCCCCTGTTCAATAGGAAATTTGATGTTCTTGTTCTTATTCTCAAATCTTCAAACTAACATAAGCAAGAAAAAAAAAAATCCTTGTTCTTCCCAACTGCTCTCTCAAAATTCTCTAAAAAAAATAATGTATCTCAAAAAAAAAATATATATGCTCCCCCAAGTGATGAATAATAATCTATTTATATCCCTTTGTTTCTGATGGCTACCCCCTTATAAAACCCTAATTATAAACGCTAGGGTTACAGCCATGCGAAATCTCCATCTTGTCCCTCATGAGTCAGCAATTAAAGTGACCTCCAAATTTTTTCAATCACCAGGTCGCACGGCCGTGTGCATTTTGCGCACGGCCGTGCACATCCCTATTTTAGTATTATCACATATTGACCTCCATTGCCTTTCGAGCCTACTTTAAGTGCCCACGGCTCCCATGTAGCCTTCCTCTACTATTCTTTGACTTCCCTAATTACATAAAAATCAACCAAAAATAAACCAACTAATACATAAAAATAATTAAACACACAAGACATGCAGTAAGTACTCAACTAAATAAAAACTAAATAAAAGAAACATAAACTTAACTGAAATTGAATTTTTTTCTAAAACGAAAACTACTTAATAACATGCATTTTTCACACTTATCAAATTCCCCCACACTTGAATATTTACTTGTCCTCAAGCAAAACTTGAAAACACATATCTACCTAAAGAATCATACTCATTACTAGCTTTAACTTGACTAACTACCATAATCTCCCTTTAATAAAAAGTTTATAAACTCGAAAAGTAAAACAACAACTGAGGTCAAGAATATATTATTACTGTGTGAAGAGCATACTTTTCTAGTGAAAAGATGAAAACAAACGATTGACTCTCAAGAAATATAAAAACAAGTAGGATTCATGCCACAATAAAGGGGCTAAGAAGCTCATCAATCAGTATCTTCCCAATCTCAGCATCCCCCACCTTTCTTGTATTACTCAATGTGGAAACCTCCAAAAAGGGTCCTTTGGATCTTACTCTTAAAGAGCATTGGAGTAGAAGGAGCATTTAAAATATTTTTCTTTTCAATTTTAAGCTCCAAACGAGTGTATTTTATGCTCCATCTCGCTCCTTGATTGATTTTTTTTTTTAAAAAAAAACATTTATACCTACTCTAAAGCAACCTCAAATTCCTACTCATAAATACTTTTCTCAAATATTAATCATCTAGATTCACGTGTTCAATAGAAAAGTAAGCATTAATGTTCATTAAAATGTAAAAATTCTTAACCACAAGTTGCTCTTCTAATTTAAAAATTTAAAACGATCCATTAAGGGAAGATTAAGGCATTTTTTCAAGAAAACTAAGGTTAATGAATAAAGCTCTAAAGGTATATATATTGCAAAAATTCAAGTGTAAGAGCAAGGCACAAACACACAAAAAGGGTAAAACAAAATAAAATAAAATAAAATAAAAATAAAGCATGTAAATTCTTAATGTAAAACAAACACACAAGCATACAATCATGAAAAGTAAATAAATAAAAGAAAATTAAAGAACAGTATACTCCCTTTATTCCGGTGAAACTGGAGGGGGAATATATCTTGTGAACATGATGCACTTTGCAGCTTCGTTAATAGCTTTAGATCTTTTGCTTTGAGGAAGGATGCAAAAGATTTCATCAATTTGAAGTTGCAACCTTTTAGCTCTGGAGTCACAACTAACAAGCTCGCAAAATAAAAAAAAAATTTAATTCCTCCCCCACACTTAAAATGTGCAATGTCCTTATTGCAACGTCCATAACAGGAAAATTTTGAGGAATTCAAATTGTCCTGTGCATTAAGTCACATGGCTATGTGCAAAATGCGCATGGCCGTGCTACCTGCTAGCATAAATTTTTTTTTTTTTGAATAAAATTGGTAGGACAAACCTCCTATATTTATTGCACAATTGGGGAATTGTGGAGTGTTGGGAAGTGGAAAATTTCCACTTAAAACAAATTTTGTGTCTTTTCTAAAAGTTAGGTCTCTCTCATCACATGGCCATGTGCGAAATTCGCATAGCCGTGTGTCGAGTTATAGCGTCGTAAGGCGCACGGCCGTGTGACCTGATGGTTCAGAAGTGGCGATGCAAGACAAACGGCCATGTGCAAAATGCGCACGGCCGTGTGACCTGTATATGCATACTTTAAAATTTCGCTGAATTAAAAATTCAACACACATAGACAACAATGCATCATAAATTTAAATTTCAAGTCACTCAAAATGAAACTCCACTAAACATTTAACTCACAAGACCTCTTCTAGAGCTCCAACCTTTCTTTCATTCCCTGAAATGCACCAGAAATAATCATTAAAAATAGAATAAACTTGGAAATAACCAGTCAACAAGAAAAAAAATAAATAAAAAAAATTGAAAATACAAATACAAATACAAATAAAAATAAAAAAAATATATAGACTTGGTTGAGCCCCCAAGAAGCGCTCTTTTAATGGTCCATGAGCTAGACCATCAAATTGATCATCCAGTTAATTCCCTCAAGTGTGAAACTTGATCGAACTCCTCAAATGTGCTTCCATGGTATAACTTTAACCTTTGTCCATTCACTTTGAATGTGTCTCCTTTTGTGTTGCTCAATTCCACAGCTCCATGAGGATGTGAATGAGTCACTATATATGGTCCTGTCCATCTGCTTTTCAACTTTCTAGGAAATAATCTGAGTCGTGAGTTGAACAACAAAACTTGATCACCTTCCTTAAACTCATTGATTCTTACTTTTGCATCATGCCATCTCTTAGTATTTTCTTTATAAATCCTTGAATTTTCATAAGCAGCTTCCCTTATTTCTTCGAGTTCATTCAACTATAACATTCTTCTCTCAGCTGCCTTCCTGAAGTCAAAAATCGAAGCTTTCACTGCCCAATAGGCCTTGTGTTCAAGCTCAACGGGAAGATGACATGCTTTGCCATAAACCACCCTGAAGGGAGACATCCTAAGAGGTGTTTTGTAAGCTGTTCTATATGCCCATAAAGCATCATCAAGCTTCCTTGCTCATTCTTTCCTTGACTTACTTACTGTTCTCTCCAAAATCTTCTTTAACTCCCTATAACTCACCTCAACTTGGCCACTGGTTTACGGGTGATAAGGTGTAGCTACTCTATGCTTCACACCGTAGCGAGATAGTAAAGCTTCCATATTCCTATTGCAAAAGTGTGTTCCCCCATCACTTATGATGACTCGAGGCATTCCAAATTGAGAGAATATCTTCTTTAAGAACTTGCAAACAACTCTTGCATCATTGACTGTGCATGCTTGAGCTTCCACCCACTTCGAAACATAATCCACACAAACAAGAATATACTTGTTACCATCTGATGCTGGAAATGGTCCCATGAAATCAATGCCGCAAACATCAAAAATTTCCACCTCTAGAATTTCGGATTGGAGCATTTCATCCTTCTTTGAAATGTTTCCACTCCTTTGGCAAGCGTCACACTGCATTACAAAGTCTCTAGCATTTTGAAAAATTGTCGGCCAATAGAACCCTATTTCAAGAACCTTCACAGCTGTTCGTTGTGGTCTATAATGTCCACCATTGACCTTCCCATTACAGTGTTGTAAAATGTCTCCTGCTTCCTCATTTGCTACACATCTCCTCACTATGCCATCGTTGCATAGTTTCCACAAGAATGGCTCATCCCAAATGTAGAACTTAGCATCACGAATCAACTTTTTCTTTTGCTAAGGGGTGAACTCTCTTGGAATTTCACCCACTGACAAAAAATTTGCTATATCAGCAAACCAAGGAGCATCCATAAATCCTATAGTAAAAAGCATTTCTTCAGGGAACATCTCCTTGATAGGCTCTTGCTGATCACTTTCCTCATATTTCAACTCCAACCTTGAAAGATTATCAGCTACTACATTTTCAGCTCCTTTCTTATCTCTGATCTCAATATCAAACTCTTACAACAGAAGTACCCATCTCATGAGCCTTGGTTTTGAATCCTTTTTATTCATTAAATACTTCAATGCTGCATGATCTGTGTATACAATTGCCTTAGATCTAAGGAGGTACGATCTAAACTTATCAAAAGCAAATATAACAGCTAGCATCTCCTTTTCTGTAGTAGCATAATTCAACTGAGTATCTGTCAATGTTCGGCTTGTATAGTATATCACATGCAACCTGTTCTCTTTTCTTTGGCTGAGAACGACTCCTATTACATGATCACTAGCGTCACACATCAACTCGAATGGTAGACTCCAATCTGGTGCCATCACTACAGGAGCATAAACAAGTGCTTGTTTCAACCTGTCAAAAGCCAATTTGTAATCGTCAGTGAAATTAAAAGGTGAATCTCTTTCAAGTAACTTACAAAGGGGTTTTGAGATTTTTGAGAAATCCTTGATAAATCGCTTATAGAAGCCTGCATGACCAAGAAAACTCCTAACTCCTTTAACATTTGTGGGGTACTGCAGCTTCTCAATTGCCTCCACCTTTGCTTTATCAACCTGAATGCCTTGAGCTGAAATCTTGTGTCCAAGTACAATACCTTCATCTACCATGAAATGGCACTTTTCCCAATTCAGCACCAAATTTGTTTCCTCACATCGTGCTAGAACTTGCTTTAAATTGCTTAGACATCCTTTAAATGAGTTTCCATAGATAGAAAAATCATCCATGAAAACATCCATGATCTCCTCCACTAAATCTGCAAATATAGCTATCATACATCTCTGAAAAGTTGCAAGAGCATTACATAACCCAAATGGCATTCTCCTGTCTGCAAATGTGCCATAAGGACATGTAAAGGTGGTCTTCTCTTGATCTTCTGGAGCTATTGCAATTTGATTGTAACTTGAATAACCATCCAGGAAGCAGTAAAAATCATGTCCTGCTATCCGCTCCAACATTTGATCAATAAAGGGTAATGGGAAATGGTCTTTCCTTGTGGATGAGTTCAGTTTCCTGTAATCAATGCACACTCTCCATCCATTCATAATTCTAGTAGGAATGAACTCTCCTTCTGTATTTTGCACAATTGTTATTCCCCCCTTCTTCGGCACACACTGAATTGGGCTAACCCAAGAACTATCAGAGATTGGATAGATAATTCCTGCATCAAGTAGTTTGAGCACTTCTTTCTTTACCACCTCTTGCATGTTCAAGTTGAGCCTCCTCTGCCTTTCAATGGTTGGCTTGTGTCCATCCTCCATCAAAATCTTATGCATGCAATAAGAGGGACTTATTCCTTTTATATCTGAAATCTGCCAACCGATTGCCTTTATTTTTCTTTTCAGCATATTCACCAATAAATCCTCTTGCTCCTTGCTGAGTTTAGAAGATATAATCATAGGTAAAGTTTGGTCATCACTAAGAAAAGTGTACCTTAAATATTGAGGTAACGACTTCAAGTCTAATTTTGGTGGCTTTATGATTGAGGGTGGTGTGGGTTCAGTGTTTGGTAATTGTATATGTGGTTGGTGTGGGTATTTAAGAGTCACTTCTTCTTGAGAAGATTGTACCTAAAAGCACTTCTCAATATTTTCAACTTCTAAAGACCATGCCAGCCTCCGTCATTGGACTTCATTTACACATTCATCAATGACTTCAACTCACATGCAAAAATCCTCATTATAGGGATATTTCATAGTCTCATAGATATTAAACTTACAGCTCTCATCCCCCACTCTTAATATAAGAGTTCCATCATAGACGTCAATTATTGCTCTTGCCGTGTAAAGGAATGGCATACCAAGGATTAGTGGAACCTCCTCGTCTTCTTCAAAGTCAAGGACTACAAAATCCACTGGAAAAATAAATTTTCCAGCCTTTACTAACACATCCTCTACTATCCCTTCTGGTTCCTTCACTATCCTATCTGCAAGTTGTAATTGAATGCTTGTAGGTTTTGCTTCTCCTAATCCCAATTTCTTGTAAACAGACAAAGGCATAAGATTAATTGAAGCCCCAGAATCACATAAAGCTCTTTGAAAATTTAAATTTCCCACAGAACAAGGAATAGTGAGACTCCCTGGATGCTTCCTTTTTAAGGGAAGTTTCTTTGAGATGATAGCACTACACTCTTTTGTGAGTGTGATGGTCTCACATTCTTGTAACTTCTTTTTGTTTGAAATCAGTTCCTTGAGAAATTTAGCATACTTAGGCATTTGTGAAAGACATTCCACCAGAGGCATGTTAATGTGAAGTGCTTTAAACCTCTCTAAAAATTTAGCAAATTGTTAATCATGCTCCTGTTTCTTTAGTCTTTAAGGATATGGAGCTCAAGGTTTGTAAGGTTTCACCAGTGGTGGCGTAGGTTTCTCCACTACTCGTTCCTTATTGTTGTTATCCCCTTGCAGCTTCTCCTCTGTTTTCACTTCAACCCATTCATCCTCTTTCTCTTTCTCCTCTTCCTTATTCTTTTCCTGCTCATATTCTATTGTTGCTTTTCGAATTTGTATCTCTGTTCCACTTCTCAAGGTGATCGCCTTCAACTATTCTTTTGGATTCTTCTCAGTGTTGCTTGGCAAAGAGCCTTGATTCCTCATTGACAAAGAATTTGCCAACTGCCCCATTTGCACCTCTAAATTATGAATAGAGGAAGAATGATTCTTGAACATCAGCTGAGTGTCTTGATACATTTGCTCAACTCTGCCTTCTAACCTTTTTGTAGCTTCATCTTGTTGATTCATTTTTGTGGACATCACATCCATGAACTTCTTCAACTTGCTCTCTAAAGAACTCCCAAAAGATGAAGTTTTTTCTTGTTGGTAATTTGATTGCTGGTGTTGCACATTATTCCCTACAAAACCAGGTGGTGCTTGTGGCCTCCACTGGTTGTTCCCTTGATTGCTCCAAGAGAAATTAGGATGATTTCTCCAACTTGGATTATAGGTGTTGCCATGCACTTGGTTTTGTTGTCCTTTAAAGTTGTTCACAAAGTTTACATTCTCCATAGACAAGCTTTGCATCATCTGACACTCTATAGTTGGATGACTACCCTGACATAATTCACAATAGGAAGACAAGTTAGATATGGCATTGACATTCATTTTATCCATTCTTTTAGATAAAGCATCCATCTTTGGATTTAATAGTGTCAAACTGTCAACTTCAATTGCTCCCCCTTTCTTTGGAATAGCTCTCTCACTGGACCAGAGGCTTTGTGTATTAGCCATTTCTTCAAAGAGTTCCAAGGCATCTTCTGGTGTCTTAGACATGATAGTTCCTCCTGCTGATGCATTTATGTTTGCTCTCACTACAGGATTGACACCCTTGTAAAAAGACTATGCCAAATCCCATGAAGGAATCAGTTGTGGTGGACATTGTCGCTGAAGATCCTTGATCTATCCCAACACTCATAAAAACTTTCATCATCTCTTTGATAGAAAGAGTTGATTTCATTTCTAATTTTGAGTACTTTAGCTGGTGGAAAGTACTTATTGAAAAAGGCTGTATAAAGCTCCTACCATGTGTTTATGGAGTTAGGCGCCAAGCTTGTAAACCATCTTTTTGCTCTATCCATTAATGAAAATGGAAAAAGGATGAGCCTAATTGCTTCTGGCTGTACTCCATTCATTTTGAAAGTCGAACAATGCTCCAAAAATCTTGTCATATGACCAATTGGATCCTCATGTGGTAAGCCACTAAATTATGAGTTTTGAATCATTTGGATCTTGGCGGGTTTGATTTCAAAGTTGTTTGCAGCAACCGTCGGCCTCACAATCGGAGTTTGTTCACCTTGGACATTGGGACTCACAAAGTCCCTCATAGTTCTATGGGCAATGTGCCCATTTTGGCCATCTTGCCCATTTTGTGCTTCCCCTCCGTTCATCCTATCTCTATTCTGTCTTCTCTTTCTGTGAATAGTTTTCTCAATTTCTAAATCAAGTGGTATCAACTGGTTCCCTTATCTGCTTGCGCCACGCATTGTGTGCATACAACAACAAGCGTTCCTGTAAAAATAAAAAAAACAAAAACAAAAGTAAAAAAAAATAACGTCTAAATCAATCAACATAAAATTCTCAACAATATCAATTTGGCAATCCCCGGCAACAGCGCCACAAACTTGGTGGTCTTCCGTAAGTATACGGATTCGTACAAGTAGTAATTAAATATCGATCCCACAGAGATTGCAAATTGATTACAGTGATACTAGTTGTGTTTATTTGTTTAAACAACGAAAAAGGATATTTTTAATTAAACTAAAAATTAAACTAAAACAAAACACAAAAATCACAATTGAGATAACAATCACTTTAGAGAGCTAGGGTTCTTATTACAAATTCAACCTTTATTTAAGATAAATTAACTACTAAGCCATACCTAACCTTAATCCAATTTAAGGGTTTCTCAAGAATCATAGGCTTTCCTCCTAAGACAAACCTATAATTAACTAAGTACATTGACGTTCTTAGATTTAAAGCTCTCGCCTACTAAGTGTTCTGTTGACTCAGTTTAAGCATCAACCCTTAATCAATATTAGTTGCTTAAGTGTTTCTTAACTAAGAAAGCATCTAACAGGTTATTGTTTAAATCCAATACAACCTATCTCTCGATCAAGTTTTATTGTGTATATTCAATCAAAGGGTGATCAATCCTAAGAAGACATTAAGTTCAACAACAACCATAGGATTTAGATTAATGGCTTAGGTTTAATTGTGATTAGCCCATGGTTGATTTGCAATAAGAACCCTAACCAATAATTTAGCTACTCATGTCAATTGTAAGAGATAAAGAAAAAGAATAAAAGAAACTAAACATCATCATTAAATTGAAATTAAGAATGAATAAACACAATTGAATAGAAGAAACCCCCTATTCAATAGGTAATTTGATGTTCTTGTTCTTATTCTCAAATCTTCAAACTAACATAAGCAAGAAAAAAAAATCCTTGTTCTTCCCAACTGCTCTCTCAAAATTCTCTAAAAAAATAATGTATCTAAAAAAAAATATATATCCTCCCCCAAGTGATGAATAATAATCTATTTATATCCCTTTGTTTCTGATGGCTACCCTCTTATAAAACCGTAATTACAAACCCTAGGTTACAGCCATGCGAAATCTCCATCTTGTCCCTCATTAGTCAACAACTAAAGTCACCTCCGAATTTTTTCAATCACCAGGTTGCACAGCCATGTGCATTTTGCGCACGGCCGTGCACATCCCTATTTCAGCATTATCACATATTGACCTCCGTTGCCTTTCGAGCCTACTTCAAGTTCCCACGGCTCCCATGTAGCCTTCCTCTACTGTTCTTTGACTTCCCTAATTACATAAAAATCAATTAAAAATAAACCAACTAATACGTAAAAATAATTAAACACACAAGACATGCAGTAAGTACTCAACTAAATAAAAACTGAATAAAAGAAACATAAACTTAACTGAAATTGAATTTTTTTCTAAAATAAAAACTACTTAATAACATGCATTTCTCACACTTATCAGTATACCAGAGCGTAGACATCGAGTAATAGGCGAATGAGACCACGTCAGCCTACTCGCTATACTTATAAGTTAATATTTAGAATGTATGTTAAGTTTATACCTAGTTTAGTTAATTATATTTAAAAAGGGGATTTGGTTAAAGAATTTGCATTATTAATATTTGAAATTCCCCTAATTTTGATTTTAAAATTTAAATATGTTATTTATATTATAATTATTATTGATGCTTTATTTCTGTTATTTGTTATTATTATTTTATTATAAGGATATTGTGAGGAATTAAATAAAAGCATTTCATTTCCAAATAATTTTTCCTTAGAATTTTACTGTGTATTTATATATAAAAAGAAATTGGAAAAGACTAATAGAACGGGCTACCTGATGAGTGTCATAAGGACCATATGCACACAAACAATGATTCTTAAGTCGAGCCCTTATTGAGAAATTTAATTGTGAAGCTCGATTGATGCATAGTTCTCAAGCAATGTTTGGTTTAGGTTCGGATGAGCTTGCTCTCTCAAGCAGTGTGTAAATTAAGCTCAGTTGAGCTTATGCACTTGTGCCATAATTGAGATGTAACTCAGCTGAGCTTGCTCACAAGACATCAAAAATGGGCTAAGTGATTTCACTACGACTATTAACTCAATTGAGCTTTATCTCTCGAGATGATATATATATATATATATATATATATGTCATGACCCAAACTGGGGAATCATGATTAGCTTTAAGGAACAGGAATTCTCACGAATCTGGAACCCATAGCAAGCCTTAAAATAAAAACACATGCAATTATAACACACACACACACACACATATATATATATATATATACATATATGTCATAACCCAAATTAGAGAGTCATGACTGACACTAAGAAATAGGAATTCTCACGAATCCGAAATCCGTGGTAAGCCTTTAAATAAAAACACATGCAATTATAACACAAACATACAATAGAATTAAAACTTTAATTAAAATAAAATAAATCTTTATATCATAATATAATAAAATATCTTTATATAATATTCAAATACAAAACACTGTCCCCAGTTTGGGTAGTGATTATATATATATATATATATATATATGTATAAAACTTTAATTAAAATAAAAATAAATTTTTATGTCATAACATAATCAAATATCTTTATACAATATTCAAATACAAAACATTATCTAATACAATACAGGTATAACAAAAAGTACTACTACTACAACGTTTACTAAAATACAAGTAACAGTTCAGTATTTACATAAATCAACCAGAGATGAAAAAGTCCAACGAAGAATTCTACTATAGAGGTGTAAGCACCTAATTTTGGGATGCAATTATGCACGTGTGTAACGAAAGCCCCTATGAGGAAAATCTAACTGAGAATTAATCTCTTATGTCGAGTTTCGCAATTTGAAGGACTAAATTACAACGTTTTGTGGATTTAATTGCAAAATTGGTTTTTTAGGGATTTGATTACAAAAATTAGAAATATCCGAGGACCTTTTTCATAAGTTAAAAAAAAATTTGGTCAGCCAGCATTATGTAATGCCGATCAGAATTATGTAATTCCGACCAGCATTATGTAATGCCAGTTAGCATTACAGGTGAAAATCGGCATTCTGGAATACCAATTTTTGTTAAAAAGTTATTTTTATGCATTTTTTTACATTGATTTTGTCATTTTTCATTTTTCTCATTGGTTTGGAGTTTCAATTTTTCAAAATCTTATTATTTATCATTTTGTTATCCTGGGTTTGAAAATTCAAAACTAAAATGCATACTAGTCTTCTTATCGCTTCCAGCTATCATGCAACTGAAGTGATTGGGTTTGGCTTTAAAAGCCAAAAAGGAAGGTTATGAGGGGGCTAGCTAGCAAGCGAGAGAAAAAAGAAAAGAAAAAGGTAGAGAGAGTCTGTGAAAAGAAAAGCTGCATGAAAACCTTAGAAAAAAGAGTTTAAAAAAAATCAGAGAAAAAAAGAACCCTAATTAGCTAATGCAAAAGAAAACTACGATCTTTCCTTTTAAGGTCTAGAGAATAAAAAAAACAACAGAGTCAATCTCAAAATGGTGACAATCTCAATCTGAGGGGCATTCAAACAACATTTGCATAACATCTTCTTCTCTTTTCTTTTCTCTTTTCTCTTGATTTTTTATTTGATTTCTTTATTTTATTCTTGATTGATTCATTACTGATTAATTTTTATGTTTTTTTTATTGTTTTGATTGATGTTCTATGGTACTCTAGAGATGAGGTTGAAATGAGATTTTGACAGTAATTTCATTGAAGAATCCATAGGATGCCATGAATTAAGATCTGTAAAAATCCCGTAGGATTTAGGATTTATGATTTCTGCATTCTTTTAATTTTTTTTTATTTTAGGTTGTAATTAAATTGATTTTAATTTCTATATAGTAGGTTGTAGTAGCCCCAATAGTGGGAAATAGTGAATATTCTTTAATTTTCTACACTATTAAAATTAATTAGTAAATTAGGTTAATTTGGTAAACCCTAATTAAAATCAATGGAGGCAGTTGGTTAATTTAGGTTGCATTTTAATTAAAATTAGGGTTTTTTTTAAAGAAATAATTTAATTTCTTGTTTGATTTTTTTATTTGATTTTTTTTATTTTTTTTTCTGTTTTTGGACTTGTTTGTTTATTTTTAATGATTTGGGCCATATTTCTTTGGACTTGTTAGGATCCAAACCCAATAAATAAAATAGACTTAAAAATGATTTAGATTAACTAACTAAAATCAACTTAGGCCCATTAGGTTAATTTAAACTTAGGCCTATTTTTTAGGTTGACTAAAATTAATTTAGGCATAACTCAACCCATTAATTTCATTTTAAAATAAATAGATTTAGGATCACATCACTTAAAATCAAGTTGGAATTAAGCCCATTAATTATTTTCTTTCTTTAAGAATTTATAGACTATAGGCCCATTTTTAGTTGAAATTAAAATGAATAGACTTAGGCTCACTTATTAACATGTAAGCCCATTCCTAGTCCAATTCACTTGTAAATAAAATATATAGAATTAGCTAATTTTAATTAACTTAGTTTAGACTTAGGGACGTTGCTGCATTTTGTATATATTTTTTACATGTAATTTTATGATCCATTGCCTTTTTAGGTTAGATGGATGTTTAATTAGGGTTTAAATAAAATTGCATATAATTAGAGAATAAAATAGTAATTCATCAAATAAATATAAATGAACACAATACTAAAAAGAAGTTAGTATTTTATTCCTAGAATTTCCTGGTTGTGGTGCTAGCTTTATTTTAGAGAATCGAGTACCACCTTTCGATTTGTTCCAGTTATTACCCTGGGTGGCGACTTCTTATCTCCACACCATATCTTTGTGACAATGGTTAGTGTTTTCTCTAGGGCCCTAAGCCCAAATAGTGTCACGGTTGCTAAAATCTTGGACGCGCGCTAAACCCCGCCATCTTCAAAAGGTCTAAAATATAAGATCTTGAAAAAAATATTAAGGGGAGTCAAACCTCATTGAGTGAATTATGATAATATATATACATGCAACTTAAAGACATGTACACTCAAGCAATGGTATAATAACATATATATTTATTTATATATACATGCATTTCATACAAATGCTAAAAATCCACTTTTATATGAATAATAAATGCAGAAGAATTATTGAGTGGAGGACCAAGGTAAAATCCCTAAATTTTCGCAACCTCAACACTAAATATCATTAGCCATCAGGCTTTCCATAACTCCAAAAACCTTGAATTGGCCCCGAGTACACAAAGGGTCAACTGAGAATTCACAGTCATACCCCTCTATTTATCATCCACCAAAATCAAACTTTTCATATCCGGAATCAATCAAAGTTCAAAACTTAATTCTAGCGTACTGTCATGCAATAGCCTTAGCATGACCCACTAGGTGACACGTTCTATAACTATCTCCAAAACAATATTTCATAAAAATAATAAAAATTCATAATATAAATGACAACATATATATAATTCGAAATAAATATAACAATTATATATATATATATATCAACAATTATAAATATGATTTAATGAAATGAGCATAATTAAATTCATATTTAATAAAATATATGAATGTTCATATTATTAATCTACATGCAATGTATACATAGATAATAACTCACTGTTCTATCGCGCTGCTCGACCTTGGCTCGACTGGTCCAATCCGATAAGCCTAGCACGTAGAGCAACTAAGGAAAATAATAAAAAAAAATAATATATTAGAATTGAAATTCTAATTTTACTTCTAGAAATTCTAAAGAATGACTCAATCTAGGATATGACTCGACAACAAATTCAAAAGTCATGACTGACTTAATTTCACGTTTTACGAGAATTATACCAAAAATTCGGTAAAGTCTCATATGTAAAACGGACGTTTCTCTACTAAAAGTAGAGTCAATCTTGTAAACAAACACACTTCAAATATTCACACAGCTCAATTTCTCAAGTTGGGCCTCCAGACTACATAAATTGCCCAACCGAAAACTAATATATACAAAAATCAACAATATACTAATAATATTCATAATTCACTCAAATCCATAAAAATAAATAAAATACCACAATTCAATTTATTTAAATAATAAAAAAATTAAAGATACTTATTTTAAAAATAATAAATAATTAAATCCTAATATAATTAAATAATATTAATAAAAATCCATTTTTCACATATATGAAATTAAATAGCATAAATTACAAATAATTATTTAAATTGCTCAATTATATAACTAAAATAGCTAAAAATCCATTTAATCGTAAAAATAATAAATAAAGTTATTATTTGAAAATATTTTCAGAAATTATTATTATTAATTAGTTAAAAATAGTAAATAATTCATAAAAATTATTTTAATACTATCTATTACCCAAAAACTATCCAAAACATAATAATTAACAATAATTTCAATTAAAATACAAATTTCACTAATTTATACTAATTTTTCCAAAAATTCAATTTTCACATAAACATTCAAAAATTCTTAATAAATAATTGAAACATAATTTCAATAAACTTTCATAACAAAACATTCTTAAAATAAATAATAAAATTTATTAAAAATAAAACATATTTTTTGAGCCGGGATAATCCCCGTGAATAGTACCTGAACCCTAAATAGTGCTCAAAATTCAACTATCTCCAAAATAGAATTTAAACACATTTTTGGAGAGCTTACAACTTCAATTTAACTAATCTAAAGTCAATTTAACAAAAAATCAAACCAATTGAACACAAAATCAACAAATTAAATAATGAACCCTAAAATGAAATCAACAAAATTGAAGCTAAATTCAAGGTTAATTGAACGAATTAACTTGGGGGAAATGGAGCCTAAGGAACAAGCGTTTGATCAACACCAACCTTGTCACGACCCAAAACAGGGGCCATGACCGGCGCTAAGGAACGGGAATTCTTTCGAATCTGGAACTCGTAGCAAGCCTTAAAATAAAATAAAAGCATGCAATATATATAACAACATAAATAAAATATTTTACAGCGGAAATAATCTCATAAATAAATTAAAATAATAATCCATCCTTAGATTTAACAACATAAATTCATCTCTTTATAAATATAGATAATATTTTAATACAATCTCAGTTCAAATCTTTAAAATACATATCTCATACAAACATAGTACATAAATCTCACAACTGACTACAACTACTGCAGTGTCTAGATTATAAAATAACATCAAGTGAGCATATTACATAGTAAAGCCGGGGTAGAAGAAATCTGGCGTAAGGGTCTGCTACTGAGGTCTGAAGATGAAAACTCTCCTGAAAAATAGTCAACAAAGGGGAGTCAGACCTCAGTGAGTGAATTGTTATAATATATATACATGCATAGCTAAATGACAATGCACACATTCAATAGTATATATAATAAATATATATACAGGCAAACACACAGATGTAGCAAAATAATTTTGTATAAATACTGAAAATAGCCGTTTATGAAGGATCAAATAGAACCCTAGAAAATTGCAACCTCAAACAGTGTTAGACAACACTCTAGCCCTACAAGCTCACTTATTCCAAATAAATTCACTTGTTCCATTTGGACAGTAAATTGGCCCCGAGACACTAAGTCAACCGAGCTCCAGTAGTCTGACTGTCAGTGTGATTGGCCCCGAGACACTTGGTCAACCGAGCTCCAGCAATCACACTCTCAAATCACATCTCACATCATAAAAATCAATCAATAAATATCCACAAATATGTTAGTAATTTAACCTAAATTCTATCGTCGTACCGGTACGTACTCGGTCCTAGTGCTGCCCACTAGGTAGCACGTTCTATTGATATCCTTCATTTAAATATAAAACATACATTCATAAAATAAATGATGCATAACATTAAATAAAATAGCAACATAAACCATATATATACTAGAAATATACCAAAAATAACCAAGTATATTTTGAGTATATATACGTCGAATAAATTCAATTTAATTATAAAATAAACTATAAATATACTTAAAAACATTTTAAGAATAATTCATTAATAGAACATGCATATAATTTAAAATATACCAATAATATACCAAAAATAAACCTAAGCAATAATTAACCCATTTATGCATAATTTATTAAATAAATCATACATTTCTAAAAACATGCATCCTAGATCACGTATATATAAGATAACAACTCACAGTTATTAAGCTCCTCGAGACGGGTCCGACGGGCCTGGTCCATTAGGCCTCGATCTTGACACAACTAAACAAACAAATGACAATACAAAATTAGAATAAATCTATTGAAATTCCTGAAGACTCGATCTAAGAATACCGGACACAGATAAGGAATAGGAATTCGACCGGACATCATGTTTTACGAGAATTCTACTGAAAATCCATCAGAACCTCCCCTGTAAAACAAACATCTCTCTACTCAGAAAGTAGAGTCAGTCCTGTAAAGAAACACACTTTAAAAATATACCATCACAACCCCTCGGTCGGACTCCCAAACTATAATTATACCGACCGAGGTTCACAATTCACGAGATAATTACAGAACACATGAAAATGCCAGAAATACCAAAAATGCCCTTTATATATCAAGGTATAGCAAACTAGGTATTTAAAACACTGAAAATAATCATTTATTTGATAATTACAATAAAACCCTAATTTAAATAAAATATTATTAAAAATCAATAATTCTCGATAAATTCATAAATATTGACCAAAATACATTTTATAAATCCAAATTACATAATTAACCGTAAAACATATTAAAAATCGATAAAAACTCATTTATTTAGAAAATAGTATATTATATATAATTTGAAAATAATTTATGAAAAATAGTTTTAATTAGTTAAAAATAGTAAATCATTTGTAGAAATCATTTTTATACCTCAAATAACTATTAAAACCAATTTAATTATATTTTTAGCCAATTTAGTGTCAAATTATCAAAATACCCCTACTATATATAAATTCACTATAATTGTTCAAAAATTCACCAAAAATAATATAATTACTCAAAAATTAATTTCCCAACATATAATTCAATAATATCAATATTTATACTCAATTAGCCAATTAATTTCAATAAAACACATAATTAACCTAATTTTCTAAAAATCACATAAACTAAATAAATTCATAATAATTATATAAAAATCATAAAAATTACAAATAAATTTCTAAAATTCATTTTAACACCTATAAACACCATAAATCACAATTTCATAATTTATTTAATTAATTTACGAAAATTAGAAAATATTAATAAAATAATCAAAAATTCACAAAAATCAAAATAATTTCCAAAAGTTCTACAAAAATTCACAGAGGTAGATTAAGCTACTAGGATTAATCTTTATGAAGGAAGTTTGCTTGAACCATTGAAATCGAAGCTCAAAAAAATTCAAGAACATAAGTAGGCGGAAAATGAAAATTTAAAACCTAGGGAAATCTAGACCAAATTAAGTAAAAAAAAAAGCTTGGAAATGCACTCACCAGAGCTCAAGGAAGAGATAGAGACTGGTGGCACTCAAAACGGTGGCCGGAATGGTTATAATCGGAGCTAGTATCCACTTTTAGTTTCTTGAAGAAAATCCGGCAAAACAACACCGAAAATGGAAGCTTGGGGCAGCGGAGCAAGCTGGAAGGGAAGGTGGCACACTAGGAAGCACAGTGATGGTAAGGGAACGGAGTTGCAGACGCCATAGGTGGGGAAGAAACAATCGGGGAAGAAGAAGAAGACTCAATGGCACAATCGTAAATATGATGAACTTTATATTAAATATATCTATTATATTGTATATATGTATATATATATCTATCTTTTACATTATTTTAATATATAGTATTATGTGCACAATAAATATTTACCACACACACATTTAATAATATATATATATACATATACATATATATACACATTTAATTAATATTAAAACTATATAATTTAATTTAATTTAATTTAAATAAACCCTAATTTAATTTAAATGCATGTATACGTATATATTTTTATTCGACACTTAAAAATCATGCATGGACTCATGCAACTTCATAAAACCGCTTAAAATAATTAATATTTA
>CANTUR010000249.1:490000-524009 GCA_947683625.1 Mallotus nudiflorus
CTGGCTTGATAAGGATGTCCTGCTGATGAGCTGGCTTGATAAGGATCATCTATTTGCATGCGAGGTGGAACAAATGTAGTCCTTTGTGTCTTTTCCCAATACTCTTTGTCTGCCAACATTTTTTTCCTATAATCAAAGGGAAATATTTCCTATAGGGCATCTTCAGATATCTTTGGCCATATTTCTTTTGGGATAATACCATTTTTCTCGAACATGTGTCTCTGAAACTTTCTCCATGGTGAAGAATTTGTGGTATCTATGGTAATATAGTGTATCATTGAGTGTCTATATGTCCCATAGATATTAAAGCATGGTAGATCAGTAAAAACACCTTTAGCTTTGAAGAAAGTTCTTTTGAGGGTGATGATAGTATGACATTCGAGATGAGGTGCCACCTGTTGAGAATAAGCCTCATTTGTCAAATAAGATTTCCATCTTAGCAAATTTTGAAACCATTTGAGAAAAGTTAACAAATGTGGATTCTGACTTTCATTCTTCTCAAGCAGACTGATATACCTTACGAGCTTTAATGGTTGAAGGTCAAATGAAATCCAGTATAAATGACAAAGATACCAAAACAGGATTAATAATTCAAGAGGCTAATAAAACTAGTTTTTAGGAATTTGGTTTAAGAAGTTGAAAATACAAGTGAAAGGATAAATAGGATGAAAGTCTAATCTGTGAAAGAAATCTAACCCGTAATTTCTTATTAGTCTGGATTGAAGTTTAAAAATTTGAGTTTTGGCTTCTTGGTTAAAGGTGGTCATGGAAATGTGTGATGGTAAGGACGAAGGAATAACTTTTTCAAGAAAATTGGCATTAATGGTCTGATACATGTATATCATGGGGAGGACTTTTAGCTGAAAGGGTTTTTCACAAGAGACAGGTGGTCTGCTTAAAAGATCTGATAGTAGGTTGTCTTCTCCTTTGATGTGTTCTACTTCAAAGTCATACTTACTAAACCATTCTTTCATTCTGAGAAGTTGAGGATGAGGCAGAGTCTTTCCTTTGAATTCAAGCATTTTTGGAAATGATAAGCAGTCCATCACAATTTTGAAATGATGACCAATCAGATGGAATTCAAAATTTTTTATGCCATATTTAACTTCTAAGACTTCTTTGAAGGTTGAATGATAATGGCATTTTCCATCTGTGAACTTTCCACTAACATGTGCACAAATTCATCTTTTTTTGTTGTCATCTTCTTCTATTAGAATAGCTCCCCAAAATTGATCACTTGCATCTGTTTGAAGGATTCTTTTTCCTGTTGAGGGAATCTGGAGATTAGGAAGATTTTTTGTGCAAGTTTTGAGTTGCTCAAGAGCTTCTATTTATTCTGAGGACCATGGTGGAGGATTCTTCTTTAGAAGAGCTCTGAGAGGAGTTGTCTTCTTTTTCAAGTGAGGAATAAAATCTCTGAGATAATTGACAATGCCAAGAACTTGTTTGATTTGTTTGACAGAAAGATTTTCTTTTGGAAATTTATCCAGTTCTATTGCAACATGAGGACCTAGAAGATACTTTCCTTCTTTGAATCTCATTCCAAGAAAATCTATTTTTGTTTGGCCAATGATCATTTTAGTGGGTGAAAGCATAATACCATAATGTCGAACAAGATTAGCAAACTATTGAAGCAGTTTCTCATGGGCTTCTATATCTACAGAAAATAAAAGAATATCGTCAATATAAACAAGAGCACTGGAGAGGATGGGCTCAAAGATCTTGATCATAGCCCGTTGGAACAATGATAGGGCTACTTTGAGTCCAAAAGGCAGGACATTCCATTGGTAGTGTCTGTTTGGAATGCAAAATTCTGTTTTGTATCTGTCTTCTTCTTTGATTCCAAGTTGCCAGAATCTAGCCTTCAAATTAAATTTTAAAAAGATTTTTGCTCCCGCCAAGAATGTAAATAATGAGGAAATTTTTGGTAAAGGGAATTTGTCATCTCTGAGGAAGAAATTTAAAGGCTGATAATCAATTACTAATCTCTTCTTTCCACGAACTTGTTCTGATCTCTTATTTACATAAAAAGCTTGGCATGCCCATTCTGATTTTATGGGAACAATTAGACCTTGAGCTTCCAATTGGTTACATTCTTCAATTGCCAATTTAAGATCAAAAGGAGTCGTTCCTGGATGAGTTGCCTTTGTTGGGTTGACATCTTCATTTTGTTTGAAAGGTAAGGAGATGAAAAACTCCTCATTTTTCCACAGTGGTGATGAGCATTTCTAAAGAAACTCTGTATGAGACTGAGCACTGCATTCTTTTAATAAAAACTCATGAATAGGTTGAAGGTTTGGTTGAGAAATGGCTTGGCTAACAAAAAGGATGGATGGAATATTGGTGTATGGTTGAAAGTATTTCTTGAACTTGAGTCCATTGGGAAGAATTCTCAAGTCTTTCATCTTCCAATAGACATCAAAGCCAATGACAATGTCTTTTCCAGGTAAAGAAGATCCAAGAACATGTGTCCAGGTGTAACAATTTGGAAAGAATTGAATCTTTATTGGGTGTCTGGTTTTAAGGCCAGTTTCAAGTAATTCTCCATTAGCTGTAGAGAAATATTCAGAATGATGTTTCTAACATTCTTTAGGCAAGGCTTTTAGGTTGAGAATGGTAGTTTTGGCTCCAGTGTCAATTAAGGTTATAAGTTTTATGGGCTTGGAATAATTGGTTGGGTAAATTTGAACAAGAAACAAAGGTATTGGATGTTTTTCATGAGTTAGGGCTATCATGTCTCTATTATCACCACCAATTAAGAACTGATCATTCTAGGACTCTATTTCAGAGCTGGAAATTTCTAAGTTTGTCTCTTGGCCCACAGTAAAAATGCATTTTGGTGAAGCTTCTTCTTCTTCTGAAAAGAGAGACTCAAGATCAGCATCATTCAAGTCTACTTTAGTGATCTGCTGAATTTGTTGAATCATTTGTTCAATCTTTTTTATTTTTGAAGGATAATTTTTTGCAAAATGACCCTTCTTCTCACAGAGGTAGCATTTGTCAGTTTTCTTTTTACCATGAAACTTTTTCTTCTTGTAATACTTCCACTTCTTGAACTTAGGTCTTTTTCCTTTCTTCTTCAATTTGAAGAAGTGTTTCTTCTTCTTTGGAGGACAAACACAAACATTAGCATCTTTACATTTAATCTGCAAATCAGGCCTATCACATGAAAGTTTTCCCAAAGGATTCTTCTTACTATCGAGATACAGTTTAATCATCTTCCTTTGGTCACATAAATGGGTATGAGCCTGAATCATGATCTGATATACATGTCCCATTGGCACATCTCCAACTTTGTGATTTGATTGTTAAAGAATCAAAAACATTCGAGAGGCAAGAATCTCAGGAATTGAAGCCAAAAAGGCTTGCTTTAAATCAGGATTAGTTGTGCCCCCTAACAGATAAAATCTAGTAGGCATATTATGAAAATGTCTTTCTAGATCTTTTCTCTATAGTGAACAACATTTCATCTGGTAATACTCCTTTCGTGCGACTTCAAGATCATCATCCCATTTTCCTAAAAACTCATAATGTAAGAATCCTAGAAAATCTTCTAGTGAAGTGGCATCCATCAACTGGGTCCTAGCATAAACATTCAGAGAGGCATACCAATTTGCCGGCTTTCCCACCATTTTTGAAAGAAATATTTAAATAACAACCCTGATCTCTACTCCAGGAATAAGCATTTGTTCGGCTATCCATACTCTAAACTCCAGAAATCTATTCCTGTATTGTGAAGGAGGAACATCATCCAACGTAAAGTAATTTCCAGTGTTCTTCTAGAAATTTATCTGCTGATTTAGTTGTGGTATTCTTGTCTGTCCAGATTCTTCTTCTGGATCATCAACTTCTTCAACTTGAGGTTCTCTAGAAGATGTAGCATCATCAACCATCAATTGGTAAGGTATTTCATAATCTGAATTAGAGTCACTTTCTGAAGATTCAGAAGATGAACCTTCCTTTGAGACAGATCTAATTGAAAAGTTGGGTATGGCATTTTCAGCACACTTTTCCAAAAAGGGAGAGATGGGATTCATCATCATTTGAGGGTGTTTTGACTCTTCTGAGGATGAGATTGGCGAGGCATTTTTGGGTGATGACTTAAAGGATGTTTTTTTTTATTTTTCAGTTTAGGAGAAATGAACTGTTTTTCCTTTTTTTGCTGTTGTTTCATCAAAGGACTGTGTTTGTGAGGGGATTTTTTATGAGGATTTGAATCCTTGAAAATTTGGAGGAATATTCAAGGGAGCTGTTGGTGCAAGAAATAAGAGTTGAGTGGAAGAGGTTGTGTATGGTGAACTAGGAATTGAATAAGGGCTGTATAAAAGACCTAAAAGATCTAGAGAGAAAGATTTCAAAGAAGTTTGTGAGGACAATTCTTCTTTCTTCCTTTTAAGATATTTTTCAAGTTGGTCAACCTGGGCTTTTAAGTTTAAAATTTATGTTTCTTTCATTTGAATGCTATTCAATGTGCCTTTATTGCGAATAATTCGCATAAGTTCCTGGTGCTTCATTTCTATTTGCCTTTGTAATTCTACATGAACCGCTTCCATTCGTTTCTCAAAGGCTTGGAACTTTTTATTTGCCACATTCATATGTTCAGTAACTCCATCAATCTTTTCTTCAATAAGCTTCATTTTTTTATTTTGAGCACAAGCATTCTGAGTCTGCCAGTTGACTATTGCTTCTATAGGAGTTGTTTGTCTAGGTCTGCCATCTGCATCAACAATGTTTGACTCCAGGATAAAAGGCTGCATGGTAATTTGGTTCTTTATTTCTTTGGTTAAAGGAGGAAAGTCTGTGGGTTGGAACATACAAATTTGGGGTAAAGGCTTTGACTTTTGAATTTCGACTGAATTTTCTTTTCTTACCCATTTCAAAGCTTGTTTGTAACATAGGAGAGGAGTTGACTTAGGTTTCGATTGGGAAGGGGGTGTTTGAGGTTTGCAAGGTTCATAAGGAATATTTTGAATAACTGGTGGTTTGTACCAAGCAGGAGGAGAATATGATACAAGATAATCATATTTTCCTGAAGGTTGTCCTAGAGTGCAGATGCTTGAATCTCCATCTTCATATCTCCTTTTGAATTCCTTTTCACCATATTTTCCTGGAGATTTCTTCTTTTTCTTTTTCTTCTCATCATCATCAAAGTAGGATTCAACATAGCAATCATCACAATCACAATAATCAAAATAACAATGACTATTACGCTTAAAAGCATAAACTGGTCTCCCAGAATTATCAAAAGAGGCTACAGGAATGTTATCTTCTGGATCCTAGGGGTTGATTACAAACTAGGTATTAAAAACTGTAGGAGTCTCTTATTTTTGCCTAAAGATTGTATCAACTGATCCATCAAATCTTTTGATATGCACTAGGTCAGTCTCATGCAACTTCTCATAATTGGTGATCCACTTTTCTGGGAATAATTTTAACAAATCATTCCTAAAGAGTTGTTTAGGAGTGTGGATACACGTGGGAGTATTATGAGAGTCTGCTTTTATGAACAAAGCATCATTTTGGACACAGGGTAATGACAGGTTGATAGCATGGTTTTGGAGACGGTAGATAATTTGGTAGTGAACGGTGGCTACTTTGGCTATGGAAATTTGTTCAGCACCAAGGATCTGGAGTTTGACTTTTAAAGCTATCAAGGCATGAGGATCAGAAAGGGCAAGATTATAATTTAGGAAAAACGTAAATAATACTGAGCCAGCATTTAAGGATGTCTCTACAGCCCCAATTATAGCATGTTGATACTGCTTATATATAGAATCCAAAAGAGCGCTCCTAGAGAAGACAGGTTGCCCTACTCTGCCATGGTAGGAGAGTCCTAACCTTATAGCTCCAAAGTGGATGTGAGTGTATCCTTGGTTAAGTCAAGTTCTCAGAAATTATGGAGTAATTTCTAAGGTCACAAACTGTTTTGTCTGAGAGGCTGGTATGTGATGTTGATCAAAACTGGAGGCTTGAACATATTCTTTTATAGAAGAAGTGGGTCGGTTTACAAGAGCTTTGAAAGATTGTTTCTAGTTTATTTTGGTTTTTGAAAAGGCATCATAAGGGTTCAATATGGGAAAGTTTAATTCCTCAATCTTTTAGTCTTCAGGAAGGTAGGTAAACTCATACAAGTAATCGGTCTTTTTTTGGGTGGTTTGGTTGATAGGAGGTGATAGGGTAATAACAACAGACTTAGTTGGCACGTATTTATAATCACATATTACAGAGGGAGTGGAAGAGGGAACAAAAGAGTTTTCTGGTTTAGTCATGTTTAAGAATTCCTTCTCTTTTAGTCTTCATATTAATTATAACAATTCCACCTTATGTAAAAACAAGGCTCTGCTACCAATTTTCGAGAGCTCCATTAAAATTATATTTTATAGCTATATAGATTATAAAAAGGGGATAGGCTGTCTGGCCGAAAAATCTAACAAAACCAACATTCCAAAAGCTAGCCCCTTGTAAAATCTAACAAACCAACATTCCAACCTTTACATCTAAGGATGATATAATGACAATTCCCATATATGCAACATTATAGTGTAGGATCACCTGATGAATTTATTTTAAAAAAAAATCAGCAGAAAAACTAAAACAATATATAACCACAACTCATAAATCTAGTTATAAAAAGAGAAAAAATACTACTTAAGAATAATAGTGCACATACATAAAATAAATGAAGAGGTGGCTAGGTTATGTTTTTGTCTTAATGAAGAGGTGCACATACATAAAATTATTTAATTAAATAATTTTGTCTTAGTGACAAAACGACACTAACATTTTATGAGCAGTCTAAGTGAAACGACACTAAATAATTTCTCTAATTAAATTTTAATTAAACAAAAAAATTAAACTTTAATTAGCAGCCTTATTTTTTCTTGTTAATGGAAGGTAGTTTAATTAGGAAATAAATTATTAATAAAAGAAATTATATTATAAGAAGTGAATGTTTTAGGAATAAAAATTACTTCTTGCATAAATAAAAGTCTTAAACAAGGTAACATTTACTAAAAGCAATTATGTATTTTAACCATTAGATGTAATATAATAAATAGTTAAGATTTTATATAAAATGCATTAATTTTACACATGTTTAAGTGTATCTATAAGCACCCAATTTCAGGATGATAAAATGTGGATGTGATAAAGTACTCCAATGATGAAAATATTATAAATAGATCTTCAACACTTGAAGTTTGAAACCTCAAAAGCTTAAATGCATTTTCAAAAGAACTTAATTGGTTTTTAAGGACTTAATTATAATATTTTCTTTAAAGATCTAATTGAAAAGTTTAAATTCTTTTAAGGGTCTTTCTATAATTAAAAGTTAAAAAAAAAGGAGATTGGAATTAAACTTATTCCATCTCTATTTTTATTTTTCAGTAAATAAAAATTTTGTTTTCTAAATTTTGATTGGTCAAATAATATGATAAATCCACTTTTTGGGATTTATTTGAATTTTTCAGGAAATTAAAAGTCCTTTTTAAACTAAAACTCTATCATTGTGAAGAGAAGAAGTCACAGTATGATACGTTTTTTAGCTAAGGTTTTCTATATAAATCCAACTCAACTCTCCTGTAGGGGGACTTTTGGACTTCTTCCTGGACCTCTCCTTTTCTTTTTACGTAGTTTTCAAATAATATTTTCTTGAGAGGTACTGTTCTTTCAAGAAGAAGCAATAGACTTTTGGGAGGAAAAATCAAGTATTGGATATCTATTCTAAAAAACAATAGTGATTTATATCACTATGATGAGTAAATCAATACCGCATCCATCCAATTATCACTTCTTCTACCCTCTTCTTTTTATTTTATTTGATTATTTTTGTTTCATTTAATTTTATTTTTATTTTTATTTTGTTTAATTACTAATCATTGTTTATTTTTGCAATTTTTGTTTGTGATTATGGAAGGTGTTACATAATGAATTTACCATAGAGAACAAAACCCATGAAGATCCATGGGATGCCATGGATTGAATTTTGTATTTGAATGTAGTTTCTAGGTTTTTTTTATTTGTTTTTTGTTATTATTTTGTTGGTTGTTTTTTTTTCTTTTTATTTAGTTTTTTTTTTGGGTTGTATTAATTTTTTTTAGATTATTATAATAGCCCCAATAGTAGAAATAATGAAATCATGTGTGTGTGGTTGTGTTTTTATTTTAATTAATTGGGTAGTAAGATTAGGATTTTAATTGGATGATTAATTAAAATTAATGGTTATAGAGATAATTAGTTTTTAATTAAAATTGAATTAGATTTAAGTGAATAGAATTAGAGTTGCTTGTTAATTATTTTATTTATTGTTTAAGATCACTTTAACTAAATTAGCTTTTTTTTAGAAAAAATAAATTTAATTGATTATTTGATTGTTTTGGTTTTTTTTTTTTTTGTATGTTTTGGGCTTATTTATTTATTTGAGGAAATTTCATTGGGTGGCTTGGTCAACGTAAACAATTTTGTTAATGGTCCCTATTTTTTTTTTTAAGTTTTAACTTTGCTGTTTTCCTTTTTGTCTTGATTTTGGGCCATTTTTGAAAGTTGGCCTCGGCGATTTCCATTTTTTTCATTTTTATAATTTTTTTTATCTATTTATTATTTGTGAAGTCATATTTAATTTAAGTTGATTGTATGTATTTTATTTAATTTTATATCCTAAAAAAATTTTAAAACTTACTATTATTTATAATATAAAAATTAAGCTAATTAATCAAAAAATTTACCCGCAATCTTCAATAATTATTTTTTTCATAATTATTTAGAACTTAGACATTAAACTAATTAAACTAAAAATTATCCAAGGTATTTAATAATTATTTTTTCAATAAAAATAATAAAAAATTATGAAATATACCAAAGAAATCATTATTTTTATTATTGATACTAATAAAAGTAAAAATTATATTTATGATCTTAATTTTATTATTAATGATGAAAAAACTAAAAAAATAACAAACATCAACAAAAATCAACAACTGCAATTTTTTGTTGCTTTTGTTGATTTTTGTTGATTTTGTTCTTTCAACTGAAGTTTTCAATTGTTTTTCTTTGTTTATTTTTAAAAAAATAAAAAAATAACAATAAAAACTATGAGATATATAAAAAAATCATTATTTTTATCATTAATACTAATAAAAGTAAAAAATTTATTTATAGCCTTAATTATGTAATTAATAATGAAAAAATAATTTAACCAATAATAAAAATCAACAAAAATAATAAATAATAAAAAACAATCAACAAAAATCAACAATAATCAACAACTGACAATCAACAAAAATCAACAACATAAATTTTGTTGTTTTAGTTATTGTTTTTAGTTTTTGTTGTTGTTTTGGTTTGTTGATTTTTTTATTTTTTATTTTTTCACCTTTTTTTTTTTTTGATGTTACAAATACATCATAAGTATTGTAAATTGGTTACATATTAATTGATGATCAATAAATATCAAATAATTTTAAAAAAAAAATTTAAAACATTTTAATAAACAAATTAAAGTAAAAAATAAAATAAAATCCTTATCTTTAAGAATATAAAAGGAGAAAATTTTGTTTATTTATTTTTGTTACAACAATTGAAGATATTTATTACTTGGTTTAACAATAATTGAAGATGTTTAGTTCATAGTTATTCATTTGAAAAGAAAAAGGTCTTAAGAGAAAAAAAAATTGAGCAAAAAAAATGTTGAGAATAAAATGAAGACAATATTTAAAAAAAAAACATTGGGCAAAAAAAGTTGAGAAAAAAGATGAAGATATTAGAAAAAAATGTTGAGAAAAAAAATATTACTATAAAAAAATATTGAGCAAAAAACATTGAGAAAAAAAATAGATAAATATAGTAAAAAAATATTAAGTAAAAAAGTGAAAACAGTAAAAGCAAAAAAAATTGTTAATAAATAAATAAAATTTAAAAAATATATATAAAGTAAAAAAAAAGTTGAAAAAATCAGTAAAGAGGAAAAAATGTTAAAAAAAAGACAACCCTAAAAATAAGAATGACAAGAGGAATAAACTATATTGTAAACTTATTACATATTAATTGATAAAAAAATGTTTAGCAAAAAAATGTTGAGAAAAACATAGATGAAGATAGTAAAAAAATATTGAGTAAAAAAATGAAAATAGTTTAAAGCAAAAAAAATTGTTAAAAAATAAATAATTTTTTTTATAAAGTATAAAGTAAAAAAAAGTTGAAAAAATCAATAAAGAGGAAAAAATATTGAAAAAAAAAGACAAACCTAAAAATAAAAGTGACAAGAGGATTGAACTATATTTGAAAAAAAAAAAATTAGAAAAAATAGTTTTGAAAGTTTTGAAGGTCAACTGTTTTTTTTTTTAAGATTTTTTTATTTTGTGTATATTTATGTAAAAACCTCTATTTATTTTTATGTGTTTTGAGCCCTAAACTCATGTTAAACTCTAACCCATTTAAATCATTATGTAGTTCTTTTTTGCCCATCTTTTAATTAACCCATTTCATTTAATAGGTTATTAATTTATTAAGTCTAGATTTTAAATAAAATGCATATTTAGGCCCATAATTAACTAGATTTATGGTAGAAATAATTTAAGCTCATTTAATTAATTTAGACATAGACCCACCTAATTTAATTTCATTAATTTTATAGACTCAGCCCATTAACTTAAAGTCTTTTCCATAACTTGTAGATTTAATATCACATTAGAATTAAAATATATAGAATTAGACCCACTAATTTAAATACTTCATAATTTGTAGATTCAGTTCCATTTTTAGAATTAAAATAAATAGATCTAGGTTCATTAAATTAAAATTAAATAGGAATTAGACCCATTAGTCTTCAGGATCACTTGTAAATTAAAATATATAGATTTAGCCCATTTAATTAAAATTAATATAGATTAGACTAATTTAGGGATTGTGAATTTAAATAAATACATTATTTACATATATTTTTCATAACTAGTTTGCTTGAAGTTAATTGTTTAAATAAGAGTTTATATAAAATTGCATGTAAATAAAAGGTAAGATAATAATTCATAAAGTAACTCTAAATGAACATTAGTATTTCATATCCAGAATCTCCTATTTGTGTACTAACTTTCTTTTAAAGAATCGAGTATCATTACTTTCGATTTATCCGAGTTATTACCCTGGGTGATGACTACTCATCTCCACGTCATGTCTTTGTGACAATGGTTAATGTGTTCTCTAGAGTCCTGAATTCAAATAGTATCACAGTTGCTAAAATCTTGAACGTGTATTAAACCCTGCCGTCTACAGGATCCCCACTCATATATATATATTCTTATTTTAAGAAGATTTATATTTGAATATATGCATATATAGTACTTGGTAAACTAATGATTCTTTAAATTCAATTTTATAGTAAATATTTGAGATAATCGTTTAAATAAAGAAGGTTTTTAAACTTATATATATATCTTTATATTAGTTTACTCATTAATGTTTGACTCTCATTAACTATTTTTTCAGGAACTTAGGAGTCTATAGTTAGTTCGTCTTCTTTATATCGGTCTCATTCTTCACCGGATGTGTTATGTAAGTTAACTTAATGCTATTGATATTAATGTGTAATAGATTTAGTAATCTAGACACCGCAGTAGATTTGAATGTTTATTGTTGTTATTACAATCGTATTGTGTTGAGATGTTGGTGATTATGGTGATATTGGAGGTTATATTTGTGATTATATATTTGGGAATGTATTTGCATTTTTACAGGTTTTAGTTTTGTCCCGGTATAGGGGAAACTATGTCGGATTTTCTTTAGAATTTTGAGTTAATGGTTTTAAGTGAAAATTTTTTTTAGGCTTACTACGAGTTTCAGAAGATTTTTATTTTCTCATTCCTTACATGCCCTTAGGATTCGGGCAGTGACATTAAAAGTAATAAAAGTATTATTTTATTTATATGTCAATCTAATTTTTCAATTTTGATAGTGGTACATTATAACATAGTAATTTATTACAATTTGAATAGATTTTCTATTAATAATATAATTTTACATACATGATAGAGTTATAATATAGTAATTTATTACATTCTTTATAAATTTTCTATTTAAATACAACAATCTTTCATAATTAATTATTTTTATAATTTTGATTTTAATTATATATTTATCAATTTAATATAATAAGATTTATAAAACTATGTTATCTAATTTGATTTATATTAGATACAATATAGTAGATATAAATAAAATAGAAAAATATATATTTTAAACAAAATTACTACTAAAATTTTAATTAATTGGCCATAGAAAATTTTAATTAATTTAATTATGTTAGAGATAAAATGCAAGGTAACCTAATTAAAATAGGAAACATACTTTTAATTAAATTAGAATTATATATTAATAAATTTTTATTGGAGATAAAATAGAAGTTAATCTAATTAGAATATAAATACACTTTTAATTAAATTAGAATCACATTTTAATTCAATTTTTATACAATAATGAGTGAAGATTTTTTTTGTAATTTTATTTGTCCCCTTTCTTCATCCATATATATATACTAGTAAATAAGTACATGCTTCACATGTAAATAATTTTTTTTTAACTTGTGATAGTACATAAACTATTAAACATATATTATTATTATTATTATTATTATTATTATTATTATTATTATTATTATTATTATTATTATTATTATTATTATTATTAAATAAAAGGTTTAAAAATAATAAAAGTGTTATTTACTTATATAACAATTTAACATTAACTTAATGTAGTTATAATTCATTATAATCTTGATAAATCTTTGATTTAAATAATTATATGAGTTCTTTTGATATTTTTTATAATTAATAATTTTCTCAATTCCAAAACTAATTTTATATAAAACAAATATTATAATCATAAATAATCATAAATAATAAAAAATTATTAGTTATTTTCTTAAATAAAATTTTTAAATAATAAAAAGTTATATTTTTTTTATATAACAAGTCAAATATTACAATCTCATTAAGCTTATAATTTATTACAATTTTAAATTTTTTATTTGAGCAGCGACATTTTATTTCTTCAATATATTTAATATTACTACTTTTATTTACTCAAAAAGTAATTTCATGTAAATTTTTAATTTCAACTAAAAATTAAATGATAAAGATTAATTAATTTAATTTTTTACTTTTTTTATTAAATTTTATAAAAATATATAAAAACAATAATTATACTACTTTTCTTACAGAAATAATACTATCAAACAAATTATATGCTCTATTTTTTAGAATATGATTATAGATACAAAAAAAATAATTTTTTTAATTAATTCAATTATAATTATTTACTTAGTAAAATTTAATTTAATAAGTATTTAAAAATAATAAGAGTATTATTTTATTTATATGTCTATCTATTTTTTCAATTTTGACAGTGTTATATTACAACATAGTAATTTATTTCAATTTTAATTATTTACTTATTAAATTTAATATAGTAAGACTTATAAATGTGTGTTATCTATTTTGATTTATATTAGATAAAATATAAGTAAACCTAGTTAAAATAGAAAAATATATATTTTTAATAAAATTATTACTAATATTTTCAATAATTTAGTTTTATTAGGGATAAAATAGAAGTTAATCCAATTAGAATAGAAAATAGACTTTCAAATAAATTAGAATTATATTTTAATTATTTAATTGTTATATAATAATGAATGAAGACTTTTTTGTAATTTTACTTGTCCACCTTCATGTGTGTGTGTGTATGTGTATATATATTAAATAAACCAAAAACCAAAAACCAAAAACCAAAAATATTTTTAAAACTAACTTCCCTAACTTTATTTTTCAAATATGGACCACTTTCATTTTCTCCTTTATTTTTAGGGTATTGTCTTCTTTTTTATAATATTTTTTAAATATTTTTTCTACTGTCTTCATTTTTTTCTCAATATTTTTTTCTATTTTTAAGGTACTATCTTTTTTTTAATGTTTTTGTTTGCTCAACATTGTTTTCTACGGTCTTCATTTTTTTTTCTGAAAGTTTTTTTGTCTCAACTTTTTTTACTGTCTTTATTTTTTTTTTTTTACAATGTTTTTTTATATTCAACATTTTTTTTTTAATTTTTAAGGTACTCCCAACAATTTTTTTTGCTCTACATTTTTTTTATTTTTAAGGTACTGTTTTCATCTTTTTTTTTCTCAATGTTTTCTTTTTTTTTTTCAACATTTTTTTCTCTTCAAATTTTTTTTTTAAAATGAATGATTAGAAATTAAACATCTTCAATTGTTATAAAAACAAACAATAAATATTTTGAGCTGATGTAACAACAAGCAATAAACAAAATTTTCCCCTTTTATATTCTTAAAGAATAAGGATTTTATTTTATTTTTACTTTGATTTGTTTATTGAAATGTCTAACAAGTTTTGTTTTTTAAAAAAAAAATCTTAAACTTATTGATTATCAATATGTAACATTTTACAATTCTTATAGTGTACTTGTAACATCAACAAAAAAAATTGAAGACAAGAAAAACAACAACACTGTTATAACTCATATTTTTAAATTATTTTATTTTAAAATGAGATATACAATATTAATAAAATTTAGAGATTTTATTGATTTATTTTCATTATTTGTGATTAATTACTATTATTTTATATTTAATTAAATTTTCTACGTAAAAATATTATTTTTGGTAGTTTAATTTGCATATGTGTGTGTGTTTATTATTATTATATGTGTGAATATATATATATTAATTGTGTGGTTGATATTTTTACATAAAATCTTATGATTATATTATATTATTATATTATAAAGTTAATAGTACATAAACATATATTCATATACATACAAAAACGTGCAAATAAATAAACATATATTCCTAGCAAACATAAAGTTATAATATTATATTATATTATATCGTTTATTATTAAAATATACATATACGTATCAAACAACACAACAACATAAACACATATACATACTTTCAATGAAAACAATAAGCAAAACACACTGTCAACCTCCCTTCCTCCCGCTGTCGTCTCGTTCAGCAACTATTAGTGCCTCTCCGGTGTCCAGTAACCACCACAGCCTCCAGCTGCCCCTCTCCTTCTTCTTCGGTGCCGATAGCCTTGTAAACCTAAAGGAAACCGAAAATCTCAATTTTCGGCCAACCTCACTTTTCTGGCCACCATTTTTCGAGCTTCCAGTGTCTATCAACTCCCCTAGCTCCGGTGAGTATGAATCTAAGCTTAATTTAAGCTTTAAACTTCATTTTCTTGAGTTTTGTTGAATTTTTATTTTTGGAGCTTTAGGATTTTGAATTTTTTTTAAGATTGATCTTGATGAATCTTGCAATCTTCCTTCACAAAAGTTGTTCCTGGAAGCTTAATCTACCTCTACAATTTTTTTTTTAATTTTTATGAATTTTGGAATATTTTATTATTATTTTATTAATTTTCATAAATTAATTTATTAATTTATAATTTTGCTAAATTTGGAGTTATTATTAATTTTTATTAATTTTAGAGTTGAGATTATAATTTTTGTGATTTTTATGTAATTTTAATAATTATTTTTATATTATGTCAATATTGGATAATTAGGTTTAAGTTGGGTTTTTATTGAAATTATGGTTTAAATATGTTTTTTTAGTTAATATTAGTAATATATATGTTGAGAAAATAATTTTTATGTATTTATATAATTTTTATAGAATTTTTGAGTAACAATAGAATATTATGTGTATTTTTGTATTATAGGGGTAAATGTGTAATTTTATGTTAATTATAATTAAATTTTATGTTTTAGTTGGTTTTACAATTATTTATTAAAATTATTTTTACAAATTATTTACTATTTTTAATCAATTAATACTAATTTTCAAAAATTGTTTTCAAATAGTATATTATATATTATTTTGGTAATAAAAACAGGTTTTTAGTAATTTTTAATGTGTATTTAGACTATTTAAGTTATTTAAATATATAAAGTGAATTTTTATTAATTTATATTGAATTATTGAGAAATTATATTTTTAATAATATTATATTATTATTTCGGGATTTTTACGTAATTATTGAGGAAATAATTATTTTTGGTGTTTTAATGTTAAATATGTAATATTTTGCTATTTTGAGGATATTTGTATAGATTATTAATTTTTATTATATTTATTATATTATCTGAAATTTTGGTAAATTGTGAACCTCGGTTGGGGAAATTGTGTAGTTTGGGATTCCAACCGAGGGTTATGTGAATTCTAGTATTCAAAGTGTGTTTTTCTTACAGGACTGACTCTACTTTTTAGTAGAGAGATGTTCGTTTTACAGAGGAGGTTTTACCGAATTTTAGGTAGAATTCTCGTAAAATGTGACATTGGATCAATTTTGTGTCAGTCTATGTTTTGTAATCCTAGATTGAGTCTCTAGAAGTTTAAGTTAGATTTATTCTGATTTTCATGATCATTTTATTTGTTTAGTTGCACAGAAACCGAGGTCTAGTGAACCGGGCTCGTCAGACTAGTCTCGAGGAACACACACCTATGAGTTGTTATTTTATATATACATTGCACTTAGGATGCATGTTTTAGCACATATTCATGTTTTAATTGAGTTTAATCATAAATTGTTTTATTAAATGTTTAGTGTACCCATAGGTATATTTTTGGTATATTTTAGGTATATTTATGGTTTATTTTATGCATGTTATTTTTATTGATTTTTACTTGCATGATTATAGTATACTATTAGGTATTTTTTGGTATATTTTATGATTAATTTGAATTCATCTGACATATATATACTTGAAATATACTTAATTTATTTTAGATATATTTCTTGTATATGTATGGTTTATTTTACTAGTATGAATGTCATTCTACATTATTTATTTTCTGAATGGATGAATTATTTTAAATGAAAAATATCGATAGAACGTGCTATCTATTGGGCAGCACTATGACCGAGTACGTACCAGTGTGATAGATTATAGGGTTGAATTATTAACTTATTTGTGGAAATTATGATATGATTAATTTGATTGAGATGTGATGTGATTGATGGAGCTCGATTGACCTAGTGTCTCGGGGCCGATCACATTGACAGTCAGACTGCTGGAACTCGGTTGACTTAGTGTCTCAGGGCTAGTATACTATTCATATGGAATAAGTGAATTTATTTGGAATTAAGTGAGTCTATGGCTAGAGTGATATTATTGTTGATCAAGGTTGTGATTAAATAAGGTTCTATTTGATCCTTCATAAACCGATGTTTTTCAATATTATTATATATAAAGTGATTTTTAGCATCTGTGTGTATATGCCTGTATATATATTTATTATATATACTAATGATTGATTGCATTTGACCTATATTAAATGCTTCCCTTTAGTTGACATTTTTACAGGAGAGTCTTCTTCTTCAGATCTCAGTAAGAGATCCATTCGTCAGACTTTTTCTGCCCCAGCTCTTTTATGTAAATTATCTACTTAATTTTTATATTGTACTTTAGAAAACTGCAGTAGTCATATTTTAGTATCAGTAGTGAATTGTATTTTATATTCGCTGTTGTGATTTTAATTTAGAGGTTCTCTCTGAATATTGTATTAAGATATTTCATTTTATGGTATGAAAGAGTTTATTTTGTTATATTGGTTTATGATTTTTAATTGTGGTGTATATTTTATTATTATTATTATTATTATTATTACTTGTTTTTTTTAAGGCTTGCTACGGGTTCCGGATTCGAAAGAATTCTTATTCTCTAGCGCCGGTCATGACTCCTAGTTTTGGGTTGTGATAAACACTGAAAACAAAAGCAACAACACTGAAAAATAAAAAGTAACAAAAAGCAACAATACTGAAAAAAAAGCAACGACATTGAAAAACAAAAGCAATAATTGGAAAACAACAAAAAACAACAACAAAAAAAAAAAAAAAAAAAAAAAAAGAACCAATAAAAAAACAACTAAAAGACAATAAACAACAACCATAAACAACAAAAAAAGTGTCATCTTTGAGCCATAATTTGGGAGGAGGTGAAAAAAAAAACCTAAAGAGGGGAGAGTTTTTTGGTTGATTTTTCTTCATTAACAAAAAAGATAACAGTCATGGCTTCTAAAAAAGAAATACTGGTGTTTTAGTTATTTCTCCTCATTATGCAGTGGCTCCTAAGCTAAAAAAAACAAAGGCCAAAATGAAAACATGGAAAACGCCGAAATGAATAGCTAAGAGTTGAAAACACGAAGATCCACTTTTGAAAGATAAAATGAGGACATGCCAAAAAAGAAATGAATGAGTCAAAATAGGCCCATTAGTGATATTATCTCAGGTTATTTATATAAATATATAAAAAACTAAAAAAATCTTTCAGAAATAGTGTTAACTTTAAAAATTTTGAAACTAATTTTCCTTACTTTTTTCTTTTAAATATAAACTAGCTCTCTTGTCACCCTTATTTTTAGGATTGTCTTTTTTTTTTTCAATATTTTTTTCCTTTTTACTGGTTTTTTTCAACTTTTTTTTGCATTATAATTTTTTCTCAACATTTTATTTGTTTTCTTTTTTTTTTTTCAACAATTTGTTTGCTTTATACTATATTCATGTATTTTTTTCTCAATATTTTTTTACTCAACATTTTTTTCCACTGTCTTTATTTTTTTTTCTCAACATTTTTTTTCTATTTTTATGGTAATATCTTTATCTTTTTTTTTTTCTTAACATTTTTTCATCTTTTTTTTCAAACTTTTTTAATGTACTATCTTTATTTTATTCTAAATGTTATATATTTTTTTATCACTATTTTTTTCTTTAGACCTTTTTTTTTTCAAATGAATAATTATGAAATAAAACATTTTCAATTGTTGTTAAATCAAGCAATAAATATCTTCAACTGTTGTAACAATAATAAATAAACAAAAATTTCTCCTTTTACATTCTTAAACAATAAGGATTTTTTTTTACTTTAATTTGTTTATTAAAATGTTTGATAACTTTTTTTTTTAAAATTATTTGATATTTATTGATCATCAATATGTAATAAGTTTACAATCCTTATGATAAATTTGTAACATCAACAAAAAAAATAAGAAACCAAAAAAATAAAAAAATCAACAAAAATCAACAAACCGAAACAACAACTAAAACAATAAAACAAAAAAAAATCAACAAAATTTGATAGTTGTTGATTGTTGTTGATTTGTGTTGATTTTTTTAAATTATTTTTTTATTAATAATAATAAAATTAAGGCCATAAATAAAATTTTTACTTTTTTTAGTATTAATGATAAAAATAATAATTTTTTGATGTATTTCATAATTTTTATTATTTTTTGTTGTTATTTTTTTTATTTTTAACAAAAATCAACAAACATAAACAAAAAGAAACAATAAAAACAATTGAAAACAACAATTAAAACAACTAAAATCAACAAAAGCAACAAAAATTTGTGATTGTTGATGTTTGTTGATTTTTGTTGCTATTTGTTGTTTTTCAGTTTTTTCATTGTTATTAATAAAAGGGAAAATGTTCAATTTGCACCCTGGGTTTGTGCCTTGAGAGCACTTTACTCTAGTTTTTTTCCCCAATCGGAACTCTTCATTTGAAAAGTGGAGCATATTAAAACTTTATTGATTACAATCAAATCCTATAAATTTTTTTTATTATGATTAAGTCCACAAACTTGAGGGATTAATGTGGGATTAAGGCACAAACCTGAGGTGCAAATTTGACCTTTTCCATTAATAAACGTAAGACCATAAATATAATTTTGTACTTTTATTAGTATCAATAATAAAAATAATAATTTATTTGACATATTTCATAATTTTTAGTTATTTTTATTGAAAAAATAATTATTAAATATTATGAATAATTTTTAGTTTAATTGATTTAATTTCTAAATTCTAAATAATTATGAAAAAAATGTATTAAGTTAGATTTGTATCATTTTGTACTCCTACAAAAACATATAAATAAAACTGAAATAAGATAAAATTTTATTTTTAAAAAATTATTTAATTGATTTATAATTTGGTTTAAAAAAATTAATTAATATATTTAAATTATTTTATTTCATTTATATTTAAAATAATTAAATAAAAATTATATTAATTTATGAGAGATTCTACAGGAAGTTTATTTTTTTTAAGACTTTAATTTAATTTAATTTTAATTATCATTAGATTAACATACTTATCATAATCTAATAGTAGTTATTGGTACATTTTACTTTTTAAAAAATCAACTGATGGAAGAAATCACCTTAATTTATAATGCACACATCACAAATTAATGACTAATTAATTTAAAATCTGATATAACTAAATAAAAAACGTTCTATACGGTTCTTCCAAAAAAAAAAAAAAAACGTTGTATATATATATATATATATATATATAAGTTGATTTGAATGTGCCTTCTTCAATATGATTAAGAGCTAGAGTTGATTTTTTTTATTAGTATTTTGTATTGTGCAATTTGGGAATTTTGAAGGAATATCCTGAAAAATATCACAACCTGAATCGAGCGTTGACCATTTGGACATTTTCTTTTGTCACAATTTCAACTCAATAATCATTATCTTCTCATTGTATCTCCAAACTCTGCCGTCTCCTTTCATTTAATCCCATCTCCGTTGTTGCTTTGTTCTCTGTGTTCTGTTATTTATCATTCTGTTTCAGCTTCCATTGACAGAGAACAGAAAGAAAACAAAAAAGAATGGATTCTTGTGGGCATGAAACAGTTGTTTGTGGGTCATGGATTCGAAGACCTGACAATCTCAATTTGGTTGTTTTGGGCAAGTCGACAACCACCTCAAATTCTAATTCTTCTTCTTCTTCTTCTTCTGTGCTTCAGATATTCTCATTCGACCCAATTACCACGTCTCTCTCCCCTTCTCCTTTGGTACGCCGGCGTTGTTTTTTTTTTTTTTTTTGGGTTTTCAGCATGATTTATTTGATGTTAACTTTTCTGGGATTTTTTTTTCCTGTGTAGGTTAGTTATGTACTGGAAGAAACTGATGGTGATCCTGTAACAATTGCAGTGCATCCGAGTGGAGATGATTTTGTTTGTTCTACAACCAAAGGTGGCTGCAAGTAAGGTTTTTCTTTTCTTTTATTTTAGCATGAATTTTCAAAATTTATCTACTTTAATGAATACCCAATACAAATTTATTGAATTTTTGTTCAAAAGAGTGTTACTTTACCTTCTTTTTAATGATGCCTTAATTTTTTTAAGTATTCTTGTTTGGTGTGTCTAAAAATGTAAAAATTTAATTCAATCAAAATTCTGTTTAGTCAATTCTCTGTTAGGAATGTTATATATTTGCTATTTTCTATAATTCAGTTCTTTTAACTTAAAAAGTAACAAGGTCTTTTGGAAGAAATTAAATCATATTAAAATTCACATGATTTTGCAAGAATTTCAATTCGTTTGAATTCTTACAATTGGTTTATTCCAAATAAGGTCTGAATAAGTTTCTTTAATTCTGATGAGCTTAAATATAAGAAAAAATAACAGATAATGTGCATTGAGTACAGTTCTTTTTCCTTTACATTTGTATATGCAGATTGCTTGAGCTGATTGGCCATGAAACAAATTTAAAGGTGTTGGCTAAAGAATTACCTTTTCTACAAGATGTTGGTCCGCAAAAATGCCTAACTTTTAGTGTTGATGGATCTAGATTTGCCACTGGAGGAGTGGTAAGTAATAATAATCCATGATTTAAAATTTATCATCAATGGATTTCTTTTACTTGTGTTTGAAATGTTTGCGTGCAATGCTAGCATATAATGTGGTGTTGTGCTGTCATCAACTATAGGACGGGCATCTCAGAATTTTGGAGTGGCCAAGTCAACGCCTAATCTCAGATGAACGAAGAGCACACAAATCCTTCCAGGATATGGATATTAGGTAGGTTTCTTGTCACTTGTCTATTAACAAAAATGTATGCATATATATTATAGGAAAAAAAATGCAGATGTGTAAGTGCTTAAGTATCTAGGCAACAGTTGAGACTGTAAATCTGCAACAACGGAGTTTTTCCTCTGAATGTCTTCAATAATGTAGTAGGTTATAGTGATGATTTTGCCGAAAAGGAAGTTGTAGTCTATGCTTATGATTGAAGTCATGAGTTGGTGATTAAAACTGGGGAAATCTCAACGCATTCTTAATAGCACTTTTTTTCACTTGTCCAAATGTTGAAGGATTAGAACCTAATGTAAATTTCATATGTGAAAACACTCTGTAAAATCATTGCTTATCTTCTTTAGTTGAACTAAAAATGTATAACAGCCAGATTGTTTTTTATATCCTCCAATCCTTGATCTGAATATTTTGGTTATTTACTTCCGTTGTATTCCAGCCTAGATTCAGCATTTTTAGCTTCAACATCTACTGATGGTTCTGCAAGAATATGGAATATAGAAGATGGTGCACCTTTGACTACTTTGACTCGCAACTCGGTATGCATTAGTTCATGTTGCAACTTCTGGGGATGTGCTGCAGATTTTCCTCCCATGTTGAGCCTTATCTATAGTTTCCTTGCAGGATGAAAAGTTTGAATTATGTCGATTCTCTAAGGATGGCACAAAACCATTTTTATTTTGTGCTGTTCAGAGAGGTATTTCTATTTAGTGGTTGGAGTAAACAGTGTTTTTAAATTATTTTTTTAAAAGTATCATCACAAAAATTACTCTAAACTTTAGTACTGTAATTGAATCAGGTGACAAAGCTATCGTTGCTGTTTATGACATAAGTACATGGAAGAAAATTGGGTATAAGAGGCTGCTTAGGAAACCTGCTTGTATAATGTCTGTCAGCCTGGACGGAAAATATCTTGCCCTGTAAGAAATTATAGTTGGCACCTGTTGATTTTTTGTCATCTAGGTTTCTGTTATTATGTGCTTATTTACTGTTAGTTAAGCAAAACATAATTTCTTTGTTCTGATGTGGTTCTTTGAAATTTAGAGTTGGCTGTCCTCGTTTTAATCCTTAACATTAATATATGAACCATGTTTCTTACATTTTATAGTGAGATATTGAATTTACAGTTTTTTATTGGTTAATATGAGTTTTCACCAAAATTGATTCTATTATACAAGGACATTTTTGCATAGAGTTATCATTAGCTTTGTCTGATTTTTCATAGCAAAATCTGGAATGAGATTTCAACTATAAATATAGTCAGCAGCAGTGAAAATGAGTACTTTTGTGTGTATAAATGTGTTTGTTAATTGCTAGCGAAAACATTTGATATGATGCCATGCCAAATGATTGATAAGTGTTGAGAAATTCGTTTTTGTTGTCTTTGACTTTGAGAAATGTAGTTACCAAATTACAGCAGGCTAGCTACAAAACACATGATTATAATATTGCACCAGATACCAATTGAATATAATGATCTTTCAATTCTGTAAATTGAAGAGGAAGCAAGGACGGGGACATTTGTGTAGCTGAAATAAAGAAAATGGTTGTTAGCCACTGGAGCAAGAGGCTGCACCCCGGTACATGCATTACATCTCTAGGATTTTGTCCCAATCAAAGGTAAGGCTTATCTAAATTATGTTGCTTTGGAAAAGATGCATCTTTGTCTTTAATGAATGTGCTGCTGTGCTAAATCACCATCGTTGTTGCAAGGGGTTTTGGAGATATAGTTACGTTGATATTCATTGGAAAGAAGTGATAAAATACGATTTAGTAAGGCACTATTTAAAAATTAATGTTCTGTTGTGGGGCTGTGGGATTGCAGTGGACAAGTTCCATAATTCTTATCGTTGCTTGGTATGTGAGAAATTCTGTCATTTCACTGGCATTACTCAGGTGGCCTCTAGTCTAATAATTGCTCCTGTTATAACCCAGATTGATAACCTCTGGAAGAACAATTAGCTATTTCTTACTTGAAATTCATTGTCAAATTGCATGTTTCTTATTGATGTATAGCGTTTGAAGATTCCTTGTTTCACTGGTATCAGACCTGCTGCCTCTGATCTAGTAGTTGCTTTTGTTATAAAACCAGATTGATTGCCTCTACAGAACAATTAAATATGTCTAAAACCAGATTGATTGCCTCTACAGAACAATTAAATATGTCTTACTTGAAATTCATCGTCTTATTATTCTTTAAGTTTATAGTGAGCAATAATTTTATTTATATTGATATTATTTTTTTCATCCAACCACTCATTCCACACTTGTACTCAATTATGCTGCCATCCTACAAAAAGATGCTAGCTATTTGAAAATATATTTATTCAGAAACTGATTCTTTTATATGATTTGCAAATCCACACCTTTCACATTAGCTTTTGGCTATAATCTCACTCGATCCTTTTTCTTATCACCTCTCTTTATGGGTGTGTTATATTTAAGAAGGGCAATTCTCTCTCAAAGTGATTGTTCTTGTTTCGCCTTGATCACTTAGTCCTGCAAATGCAATTTTTTGTCTGCTCCTTAGTATCTTTCAGCTATATGTTTGTGAGGCACCTTTCATCTTTTTATTTTGTTAGTATGACTACACTCCAGCGTTTAACGTAATGTACCAAGTTCCATGCATATGCACTATTCATATTCAGACCTATATTATAAGCTGTTTGTAACCAACCTCAATCTTTATGATTTCCACCTTTGTTTGCTTGAATGGTTACTTTCGTGTGTGATTTGTTCAGGGTTGTACTCACTACTTCCAATGAATGGGGGGCAGTAGTCACTAAGCTAAATGTTCCTGCAGATTGGAAAGGTCTCTCATGTTCTCTCTCCCTCTTTCCCCCCACCCTCTCCTTCTCCTCCATCCCTTTCACCTTCCTCTTATGTATAACACTGCTGATATTTTCCTCTTGGCATTTGCAGAGTGGCAGATTTACTTGCTGCTTGTAGGGCTATTCTTGGCATCTGCTGTTGCATTTTACATTTTCTTTGAGAAGTCTGATTCATTTTGGAACTTCCCTTTGGGGAGAAATCAACCTGCAAGACCAAAGTTCGAGTCAATTTTGCAAGATCCGCAGTCCTCTGATGATGTATTCGGGCCGTTAGATATGTGATGAGCACTTTTTAATTGAAGTCACCACTCACCAGAAGTTTCTTAAAGAGCAAGGTATTTTTGGCATCATTTTATAGCACAAGATCTACTAGTCTTCAAGATCCACAGATTTCTCATTTTATTTGCTGCAACATGAAAATTAATTTCTAGAAGAAAGAAGTATAATGTATGCTAGTGCTGTTTTTTCTTTTTTATTATTTCCTATTGTGAATAAATTATTTACATTCATGGTTATGGAAAGGGTATTACGAAATTGAACAGTACTTCTCAGGAAATGTTAAACTTGGATTTTATGGGGAGAGAAGTCTCTTTTTTGCATAATGACATAGCCTTCTTTTGCTCCTTCCCTTTTTTTTTTTTTTGTTTCAGTTTGACTATAGATGCTCGACTTATATACTTGTCTTGATTCGTAGTCTGACTTTGCTCGGTTTTTCTGCATTCTTTGGTGGACATCAGAAGATGTAACCATCAAACCATATACTTGTTTGTTGGCTACATAACAATAAGAGTATGGTGATAATAGTACTGATTCAATAACATGAACCAATACAAATGTTTACAATTTGATTACTACTTTATTAATAAGTGCTTGCGCATCTATGTTAAAATCTGGTGCTGCCTTATGTTTTTTTTTTTCTTTTTCTTTTTTGGGACATAAGTTGATACCCTTGTTGTCTGTTTCTCTGCTAGTCTTATTGGTGACTTGTAAACAGATACAAAAGTACATTTATTTACCCTTTAAAAATATTCTGAGTATAAAATTAATAAAACAGAGGAAAAAAGTGGCCTCAGACTTATGACAAAATTTGTGTTATTTTCTTTTCGACATTTAAATGCTTTGTGTTTTGTAATATTTATGCTTTAATATCCTACTAAATATTATTTGTGTATTAATACAATAATTTATTAAGTGATGTAGCATTTAATTAACTACAATGAACTCAGTAAATAAAATTGAAATATATTTCTAATTTTTTATGAATAAAAATAATTATTGAAATAAATTAATGATATTTTTAAAAATTTTGAGGAAGCCAAATTAATGATAAGGCACATATAAAATAGTATTATCATTAAAATGCAATATTATATTAATTTTTTATAAAATAATTATAATTTAAGTTGTAAAAATATTAAAGTATAAGAAATATAAAATACATAATATCTAAATATTGTGAATGAGGCTTATATCAAATGGTCAAAAGTGGGAGCACAGAACTTGAAAGTCATGGGTTCAAATTTTAGTGTCATGCACATCAAGGTTATAGCCCTTGATTATTACCGAACACTATATAATAATTATAATAGATAGAATGATATATATATATATATATATATATATATATATATATATATATATATATATATATATATATATATATTTGTAATTCTCTATTATGGGATAAAACAAATTGTCAAAAAAATCAAAATATTATATCAAAAAAAGCACAGAACTTATTTTTTCATGAGTTGGAATGAAAACTATCGAAATTGTACTATTCCATAAAAGATAATAATGAGCAGTTTGATTTATTTTTTTTATTTTTCTAGTAACGGAATTTTTTTTTAGGTATTTTGAAAGGGAATAAGTACACATAAATATTATGTGATTCAGCATATTTACAAATTCTATCCTATGATATTTTTCATGACACTAGTGGTTTGTGATTTTTTTTATCGATCATTAGAGAGAATCAACTTTGTAGTTAGATTAAACCAGTCATAAACAGAATTTAACCCATAACTTAAAATCATGAATTCAACACCCATTATCACCAATCCAAGTGATAATGGGTAGTGCCTTATGGTTATACAGTCAACAATTAAAGGCCCAAATCATTAACATGGTTTAATAATGTTGACATGGTTATCGACAAGTCAACTGCCATATAGGCATGTTTCTAGGCACACATCAACAACCGCATCGGTATTATTAAATGGTGTTGATTTTAGCTATTAATTGCTAATGGTATAATTATAGGGTACTAAATTATCATAAAAATACCATAAGATCGAAAGTATCAATATGCTAAATTTTATGATAATTTTTTATACTTATTCCTTTAAAAATTTATAGAGAGTTAAGTAATGTGTTCATGTATAGACTCATTAGATCTCTTAATTGATAAAAATAAAAAATAATAAAAAAATAACTAATTAATGAAGCAATACCTCATTACAAATGTAATCTTCAAATCAACTTGGAAGTCTCGAAGACTAACTAAATGAATTCAGTTGTTCTCAAACAATAAATGTATTCAATTGTTGTTTACCTTAATCACGCTATGAAAAAAGAAGAAAAGAAACACTAAAGTTTAAGATGATGTAGTAAACAAGCTACAAATAATAATGCTTCAAGGACTTAATTCAAGAAGATCTTGATAGTACTTGAGAATCCATCCACTGATTATCTCAATTTCTGTGTTCCTCTGCAAGACCAGCCACTCTGGATCATCTTTTCTTGCAGGCAATATATCCATGCAATGTGTGCCTAACACAACAAACATTAACATAATTACTTGTACTCACGCTCATCTCCCTTGATAATTAATCAATCACTTAATTATATATATGCATAATATATATTTATTCAATCTTGCAAAACGAAACCCAGAATCATTGTTTCAGAAAATATATGAAACAATGGAAGCTAGCATAAAAATGTAAATTGAATTGTACCTTGAACTGTGTTCAAAGCCACTATGCTGTCTGATATATCTTGTAACACCCTACAACAGATACATATATATACGAACATATGCATAATGCCACAATAATTATTTAATAACACAGGCTTGAAACAATCTAAATAATTGTATGGAAACAGGTAATGTTACCCTCCACTGCTATAGGGATCTCTCAGGCCATTGGAGAAGATGATGTTGCTAGCAAACTTCTTGAGAACCTCATGTATGTGCTGCAATTTCACATTCAAAACAAAATATTACCATAAATCATTTCGAATCACTTCCCCCTATATATTAAGGTTATTTAGTAGTGCGTCGAGTTATAATAATAAGATAAATATACAAACATCGGTAAAATAATTGTGTTATTATAAGATATTGAGAAAAAAAAAATTGTCATGGAGTTCACTTTTATTTTGTTTTGCATAATAAATTAATTTATCCATCTATTATATGCGTAATATCATAAATATTAAACTTATTTACATATCTGATGAATTTTTTTTATGCATATATTACATTAATTTTTTTAAAAAAATAAATTAGATAAAAAGCGTCAGGTGTTTCAAAATTTATAGGGAGGTAGAGTGAAATGAATAACAACTTACATGACCACCATAATAAGTTGTGATCCAATGAGGTCTAGGAACAACTCCATATCTACTGAAGCAATAATCGCTCATCTCCTTCATGTCAAAAGGAGCTGCTGGGAATATAGTATCATTTTTACCACCACCCATTGGTATCACAAGCTCACTACACACCTACAAAATACAAATTAAAATACCCAAAAAAAATGACATTGTTATGATTAATTATTAAATTAACCATATGAACTTACATACGTATAAGGACATTAACTAAAAAATCAATATTTATATATAAATACTAATTAAGAATATTATAAAACTCGATTGAGTTGATATTCTCATATTATAATTAGGATAATGATATATGTGCGTTGCAATTTATGACAAATTATTTATTTAGTCTTTCAAAAATTATTAATTTAATCCATATAAAAAAAATTACATTTCCTTTTATGCCCCTGATTCATGTGACTACCGATTTGAGAAGGAATTATTTTTAAGATTTCGGGTTTCATGATTTACTGTTTTTTGTTGTAGGTTGTGACAAGAAACTTTATCCTTATATTTATATGAGGAGCAGAGAAAGTAATCCACCAATATTTGGTAGGATTTTTCACTTTTTATAGTAAGTAATTTGCAAAGGGAATAGTTACAAAACAGTCCAATTTATCAAACAAAAAAAATATTTAAATACCTGCCAATTCCAGCCTTCCATAGTTTCTGGTGAAAAGAATTCAGAAATATTATAGCAAGGTTTCTTTTTTGGATAGAAAGAAACAAGTCCTGAAAAAATCTTGTCAAGGATATCAGATCCTTCAGGAGCGTTGTCAATTCCTTTGCAAATCTGGAATAGTTGATTTCTTGGAGGTCTATCATATTGAGCTGCTACTGAAAATATTTGCACTAAATAGTTTTCCAAGTCTGCAGCATACTCCAAGGGTCTGTTCACCAAAACATGATGTCCATTATTAAGCATACCCATGTGAGAAATTGTCAAAGCCATCATCAGCTTCAATAATTAGAGTAAATTTTACAGTGCAAAATAGAACAGAATGAGAATATTTGTAGCCTGTTTACTTGCAAGTATGAAATTTTTTTGAAAGAATGGAGAGGCCATTTTCTTGAGCAGCAACTCTATCAAGTTCAGCCCATGACTGCTTTATTGTATTTAAGCAGCTTTCGCTTGTGTCCTGCATGCATGCATGCAACACAATGGTGAAAAAAACATACAAAACCATCATCTATGTGTGAAGGAAATAGAATAAATATGCCAATTCATACACACACACACACACACACACATATATATATATATATATCCTTACCCTAAAGTCTTCTGTGACAACAGCATAATATGCATCGGATGGTGTCAAATTATCAAAGTAAAGAATTGGAGCAGAAGAAGCTAGTGCTCCCAACGCGATGTGAGGGTATTTCAGCCTAAACCAAGAAGCAAGCACTGAAGCAAAAAATAATAATATTAAAAAATATTGTAGATAACAAATAAATAAAAGAGAGATTTTTCTCTATTCTGTATTATATCCGATAGCCAAATCTATAACATATATTTCAACTGTTTTACTCTTAACTAATAGAATTGAAATACATTTATATGTTACAAATCTTATCATCGGACATATTACATCTGGAGTTGGTAAAAATATATGTAATATTGTGTTAATAAATATATAATTATATAATAATTTTTTGTAATTATTCGATGTTCTAATTAGAATTCACATCGATTCAATTAGGAAATTAAGAAGTGATATTGTTCTAGAGTTACATACTTCCACCATAGGATCCTCCAATAACGATAATTGGAGAAGTGTGTGCTGATAACTGTTGCTTGATGTACAAAAGTATTTCTGCATAATCTGCCAAAGCTTGCGCAGAGTGGAAGTAGCCACGAAGAGTTGCATTTGTTAATGCCTCTTGCCTTGAGAGAAACGGGATTGAATCTCCATAGAAACGATGCTACATAGCAAACATAATTAAAGATAGAATAAGCATACATTTCATGACTTAGCACACTTTTAGACATTTTTAGCTAGGCTTACAACTCGTGGCCTATGCAACCGCTATTTCCTAACAATACTGAGACCTCAAGGTCTTAGTTCAAATTCCTGCTATCCCCACCAAGGAGTTGGTGGGATTTACTGGTGTGGTGTCCCACCCTAGATAGTAGGCTACATGTCCTCTTCTAACAACTAAGTAGTCCTAAAATTGCTGTACACAAATCAAATGAACATATATACTGACCTCAATGAATACAGATAAAGCACCAAATCTAGCTGCATTATCAAAAAGGAAACCGATGGAACGAATATCCTTATCCAGTGGAGCTTCTTCGCCCATATATGCAAAAATTGGCGCGGAAGAGTTTGCACCTCTCCAATGCTTGAAGCTAATAACATATTTCTGTTGAAAAGTTGCATAGCTTTGTGGCTGGAAATTGAAATGATCAAGTGTTTGATTGTAATAGTAAGTTTGTAACTCCTGTGATGCCAAAAAGTTATCTGAATTAGCATCAGCTTCTTCTATTCCTTCATGCCTGCTAACTGCTCCAAGTCTCGGTATTTTCCTTATTGGTAAAGAGGAACTTGACTGTGTCAAGAGGAGAAGAACCAGCAGCCATTGAAGACAGAAACAAGCTTCAACTCTTGTAGTTGTAATCGCCATTAAGAGTGGAGCCAAGAGTAGTGTTGTTGTGTAACGAAAATAGGTTAAAATTTTTTAGTTGTTTATAATGCAATATAAATCAAGAGTTTGATCCAAACTCAAATTCTTTACAGAATCTAACTTCACTCAGTATATATATACTAATTAGCGACGTTTACATGATCTTAATAAATAATAACAAACTCCTTGATTATCTTAACTAAATTAAAAATGAAATTTATATATTAAATGAAATTGTAATTAAAAATGCCAGATTTATCTATTTATTTTTCCTATAGAGTTAAAAAAAATCCATATTCTTATAAAACATATTGACAATTTTTATAGTTTCTTTTTTGAAATATTACATAAATAAATCATAATAATAATCCATGTAAATAGTATACTTATGCTCCATATAAGAATCGAATTCAAAACCTCACTTGAAGTCTCAGTACATTAACCAATTGAGCTGCGTCTCATTGACAACAAATGTTATAATTTCTATATAAATTATACAAAAATTCGGCAGAGTCTTCTTTATAAAACGGACATCCTTCTATCGAAGTAAAGTCAATCCTGCAAGCAAACACACTTCTAAAACTTCACATAAGCTCAACACCTCAGATTGGGACTCTGAACTACCTAAATTCCCAACCGAGGTTTACAAAATACAAAAAGGCAAATATTAAATCCTAACATATTAAAACCACTAAAATCCATAATTTATTTAAATTTCAAAACACTAAATATAAATATTTTCCACAATAATTAATAAAATCTTAATAATAATATAATATTTATAAAATTCCTATTTTTCAAATATACAATATATTTAGTGAAATTCACATTTAACGATTTAAATGGTCTAAATATATTATAAAATTAATTAAAAATCCATTCAATCACAAAATAATAAATAATTTATTATTTGAATAAAATTTTTTAAAAGTAGAATTAATTAGTTAAAAATAGTAATTAATTTATAAAAATTATTCTAATACTCTATAAAATTCTAAAACCATTTAAAATATAATTTAACTATATTTTCAACAAAATTACATAATTATCCCAAAATTTCAATATTCACATAAACATAATAATTCCTCAAAAATTATCTAAAATTACTAAAATTATATTATCACTACTAAAATTACTAACATAATATACTAACACTAATTTAATCAAATTTCCCACCAAAATGATTAATTAACAAAATAAACAAAATATACATAAACTTAAAACATCTAAATAAATTATACAAAAATCCAAAAAATTAAATTAACCAACATAAATTAATTTTTATATATACCCATAACCAAAATCAACCAAAATAATTTAGATCAACTAATATATATATAAATCAACCCAAAAATTAACCAATATTTAAATAGAATTCTGCATAATTAACTAAATAATAAAAATTAACCAAAATAAAAAATCAACTAACTAACAACCTAAATCAACTAAGAATCAACCTAACAAACTCAACTAAACTAACATAGAACTCATCTAATACAGAAATTCTAGGACAGGGGAGGGCTGCTGCTTAAACATGAGCTGTTGCTGCTACTGCTGTTGTTGTTTTTGTGTTGCTGCTATTATTGTTGAGACAACAAGAAAGGAAGAAGAAGAAAAAGGAGGAGGCATGAAGATGGTGGTGTTGTTGGGATGGAAGGGAAAGCAACGAGAGAGAGCAGGAAGAATGACGCGAAGGAGATAAGAAAAGATGAAAATGGTGGAGTTGGGTTGGTGTTTACTAAGTTTTTAACATACATATAATTTGGATAGCTTAAATAATGCATCTATATATATATATATGTGTGTGTGTGTGTGTGTGTGTGTGTGTGTGTGTGTGCACCCACTCAACACACATGTATATACATATAACACAATAATAATAATAACTCTAATTAAAAATAATGCTATGTAAATAATAATAATCAATAATAATAATGCTATATAAATAAAAATGAGATGGAAATAATAATATTAATAGTTCTCAAATAGAATTCTAAATTTAGTAATTAAATATAATAATTTAATATAATAATAACAACATAATATATAAATTACTGATAACGTTGAAATCTCGATATTTATATATAAAATAGTTTAAAAATATTCAGATTATTACAATCATTATAAAATGTTGATGTGACAAAGGATACCTCTATAGTTTCTTCTTTAATTTATAATTTATTTTGTGATAAATCAATATCTTGAGTTTCATAATACTAATAACAATGACAAATTAATTCATTTGTGGAAACGTATGAATAGTATATATTATTAATAAATTCTTGACGCTTTAATTAATTTGTTATAATTTTATATGTTATTCCTTATGCCAGTTTCTTTCTCATGTGCATGGTACGTGATTCATATTATAAGACACGTAATATAATATAATTTTTTTTTGAAACATAATATAATATAATTATTAAATAAGTATATTTATAATATAAATAGTATAAAGTATTAAAAGTGAAGTCAGTATGAAAGTAATTAAGTAGTAACTTTTCTCTGAAAATATATTAAGATGTAGGAATTGATTCATGTTGTCATTAATTTAAAGAGAAGTCTATCTCCTATTGTGTAGTCCATCGATATTAAAATCATATGACCTCTTAATTATCAAAAAAATTGAAAAACAATAAAAAAAATAATAAATAATAAATGATTAAATAAATAAGAAAAATAAACATAAATAATCAATAAAAAGTAAATTTTATATCTTAACAAAACTTTTTGCTTCCATTATTATACACCCGTTCATTGCAACAATTTCAAATTAAAAATAAAAGTCTAAATTATTATTGGAAACTTTTTATATATTGGAGGTATATGCATGTCTCTGTCTATATTTTAAATGGATAACTTAATATCAATAAAAAATTAAATACTGGGATAAAACTCAATACAAAAGATCAGTCACAAGTACATGCGCGTTTGTTATTGTTCATCATCACATTATAGCATTTTTAATTATTTTATATGTATTATAAATAATATAAAAATATATAGGTTATATCAATGATAACTCTTAATCATATCCTTA